>CM077221.1:110000-285000 GCA_039654775.1 Spinibarbus caldwelli
ACACACACACACACCATTAATGAGTGTTTATGGGAGTTGACCTTTCCATTGCAATCGCTCTTGACCCAGCTGTCAATCAATCTTTTGCCCTTCCGCCCCTCTCGGTTGCCTTTTATGGGTTAATGGTGCATTCCAGACAAATCAGAACTTAGAAATGTCCACCTACCAATTGCCAAATAATAGATGCTGCTGTAAGTCATTACTGAAATTTTTATCATTCCGACCTCATCAAGAAGTATTATTTGATGCCATTTCCATGATGGCCAAAAATAGGCTTATCACTCAGTCACAATTAATAATAAAAAATACATATATACATATATATTTCTTTCTGGCTACTATGTATAGGTTTCTATGTAAGTACTGGTATGTTTGAATGGGTTGAGGCTGGGATTTAGCACATTTGAAGTGAAAATACTTGATGAACATATACTATGTGTGGAGAGCACTCACTCAGTATCATTATTTCATTTTTGAACAAGATGGCTTTTAGATGCTTTTGCATTGGAACTCTTCATATATCTAATATATATATATATATACACATACACACACATACATACAGGTGCATCTCAAAATATTAGAATATTTACATTTGAGTTTCATTAAATGGACATCCCTAATTAATTCCTGGTATCTCTTGTTCTTTGAAACCACAATAATAGGGAAGACTGCTGACTTTGCAATGGTCCAGAAGACAATCATTGACACCCTCCACAAAGAGGGTAAGTCACAGAAGGTCATTACTGAAAGGAGTGGCTGTTCACAGAGTGCTGTATCAAAGCATATTAAATGCAAAGTTGACTTGAAGGAAGAAATTGGGTAGGAAAAGGTGCACAAGCAACAGGGATGACCGCAAGCTTGAGAATACTGTCAAGCAAAGCCAATTCAAACACTTGGGAGAGCTTCACAAGGAGTGGACTGAAGCTGGAGTCAGTGCTTCAAGAGTCACCACGCTCAGACGTCTTCAGGAAAAGGGCTACCAAGCCACTTCTGAAACAACGTCAGAAGCATCTTACCTGGGCTAAGGAGAAAAAGAACAGGACTGTTGCTCAGTGGTCCAAAGTCCTCTTTTCAGATAAAAGTAAATTTTGAATTTCATTTGGAAATCAAGGTATGGAGTCTGGTGGAAGACTGGAGAGGCACAGAATCCAAGCTGCTTGAAGACCAGTGTGAAGTTTCCAAAGTCAGTGATGATTTGGGGTGCCATGACGTCTGCTGGTGTTGATCCATTGTGTTTTATGAAGTCCAGAGTCAATGCAGCCATCTACCAGGAGATTTTGGGAGCACTTTATGCTTCCATCTGCTGACAAGCTTTATGGAGATGCCGATTTCCTTTTCCAGCAGGACTTTAGCACCTGCCCACAGTGCCAAAACCACTTCCAAGTGGTTTGCTGGCCATGATATTACTGTGCTTGATTGGCCAGCCAACATGCCTGACTTGAACCCCATATGGAATCTATGGGATATTTTCAAGAGAAAGAGGAGAAACAGTGGATCCAACAATACAGATGAGCTGAAGGCTCAGTAGTACCTCAGCAGTGCCACAGGCTGATCGCTTCCATGCTACACCTCACTGATGCTGCAGTTTGTGCTAAAGGACCAAGTATTGAGTGCATAAATGAACATTTTTTAAAGAACTTGAACTTTTCTGTGTTGCAAATCCTTTTTTTTTTTTTTTGATAGATGTTAGGAAATATTCTAATATTTTGAGATACTTGATTTTTGACTTTCATGAGCTGTAAGCTCTAATCACCAAAATTAAAACAAACAAACAAAAAAACTTTTGAAATGTTTACTTTACATCTAATGAATCTAGAATATATGAATGTTTCAGATTTTGAAATAAATTACAGAAAAAAAAGAACTTTTTGACGATATTCAATTTTTTTTTTTAGATGCACCTGTATATATTATATAAATGATTTGACAGGTCGTGGGGGAAAAACCCTGATATAGCAATATAAGCTTGTTTTGGAAAAGACTTTGTTTATATTGTAATATTTTTTATTTTATATATATATATATATATATATATATATATATATATATATATATATTATACAGCAAACATGAGTGTTTGGTGTTTATGACATGAATTTGCAATGTTTTGCATACAATTATTTTGTTGAGTCATTGCACCATCTTGTGGTCTGTACATCATGTGAATGAGATGCTTAAATTCATTTGAAGTAGATCAACTCTGGTATTCTGTCTGAAATGTGGCATCAGAATTGTATCTGGAGTTGAGTCATGTGTACTTTCTGATGTTTGTGGTTGTGATTGAGGTCTGATGAAGAGGAAAAAAGATGGTTATTAATGAGAATAATGAAATTCAGTACATGTTAAGCTTAGCTGGCATAATGCTGATTATCACCAAATTATTTTCCACCTGTTCCTCTTTTTCTTAAAAAAAAGTCAAGAAGTCAAGTCCCATTCCCAGTCCAGTTCCCTTATCTCCTCTCGTCCTACTGGCCTATATAAATAAATATAACTTTGTAACAGTTTTACTGTCACATTGGTTCCTAGTAGTTCTTTTTTTATGTCATAGCTAGCCCTATCATTAGGGAGCGCTCTGTATTCTGAGTTGTTCATTTGCCTAAAAAAGGGGGAAAGAAGTAGCATTAGGCAGGAAGTAGTGTGCTAAGCACATGTATTATCCTTTGCTGTCCTTTTGTCAAAAAACGTGTTATCCTTTGCTGTCCTTTTGTCAAAAGGACAGCAAAGGATAATACGTTCACCCCAAATCATCACAAATCATCTAGTGAAATGAGTTTCTGCAATGATTTATAATTCACAAGTCTACTTACCTTATGAAAGCTTATTCGTCGATCTCAGCTGAGTCACACCAGCAACTTCCCAACACCACTATCACCAAATAACTTTGCACATGGAACGTATTATCCTTTGCTGTCTTTTTGTCAAAAGGACAGCAAAGGATAATACATTCCATGTGCTTAGCACACTACTTCCTGCCTAATGCTACTTCTTTCCCCCTTTTTAGGCAAATGAACAACTCAGAATACAGAGAGCCCCCTAATGATAGGGCTAGCTATGACATAAAAAAAAAGAACTACTAGTAACCAATGTGACAGTAAAACTGTTACAACTTAAAAAAAAGAAAAGAAAAGCAGAAATCTGTGTTACAGTGTGTCACATACAATGGACGAAAATGGACTTATCTGCAAACTTTACCATACTCATATAAAAAAGTTTTAACAGAAGTGTTTTTTTCAAAGTGTAAGCTTCACATTTCCACTTTCAATTTCTGCCGCAATTCAATTCCAGTGTCTCAACATCAGTGCCTCAATGTAACCCAAGTTTTAGCTTTTTTAAAAGAAAAGGAGGGATGAGTTTAAGCATTTTTAATTTTTTTGTAAACATTATTCTACAAATGTTGATTTATTCCTTTAACTGAATTCATCAAAACACGCATGCTCTGTGTAGCACTGTAACACTTTCTCTCAGACTCGATAATAAAACACAGCTTGTCCTTTTGACAGTCAGACAGTGTTTGTGTGTGAAAGATTGTCGAGAGTGACCTCTGTCACAGCTGCTGATGGCTGACGAGACCTGTATGTCAGTATGTCCTTACTATTCTGTGTGTGTGTGTGTGTGTGTGTGACTGTGTGTGTGCGCGTGTGTACTTTACCACAGAAAAAAAAAAAAAAAATTCCTACACATAGAGATTGTGATGATTGTTTTGGTATGGGTCTGAGTGTGATTTCAGTTGTCAAACATGTCTAAACAAACAGTAAAACGAAAGAAAACAGCATGTTCAGAATCAAATGCTCCAAACTAAATAGATGTGAGAACGCCTGAAGATTAAACTATTCAGTGAACATCTCTCTTTGTTTTTAAGCTGCAAAACAAGATAACTCCCACATAGACTCATTCTTCTATTAAGATAAAAGACAACAGGCTTATACGAGAGGAGGAGATATCCAAACACAAACATACAGCGCATGCTTGCATGGACACCGTATCAATTACTGCCTTACACACACCAGCAGCTTCTCTTCATTACTAATTTCTAATTAACTTGTGTACTGATGCTTGTATCTCAAATAGCAAACAATGGTGCTTTTATCCGGGGTCGTGACATTTCAGGCAAACAAAGCGGCGATCTGATGTGCGACTGATGCGGTCGTGATGACACTGGCATTTCCATGGCGCACTGATTTATCTGCCTGACAGCGTCGCTGCTGATGTGATCATGAAGGCATCATCACCTTTATGCTAGTTAACAACTCACACAACCTCTGAAACTTATACTCTTTCTCCATGTTAGCTGTACACAGATGTTCCTTTTATGTCAGCAAAAGTCAGCCAGATGATGTAAAATAGGTCTGAACATGTAATCCGGTGGCTGATCCGGGTGCAGGTACGAGCGCATGGAGAAAGACGCGTGGGTCATTTATGCTACCGATACTGTAACTATGCAAAGCTGATTTCAAACCTGTCCTTTTCATTATATTCTATCCACTTACATTTGTAAAATGGAAGTTTACTTAATTCGTTTGTGTTAGGGCTACATGCATTTTTTTCCCCTGACACCTGAAACAGCACCATGGATTTTTTGTGGTGAATAAATGTTGAAGTTATTTAATGTGCTTCTGATTAAAGGGAAAGACTTGTTTAACGTTCAGTTATGATGGTGTTTTGCTGATTATTGTTGTGCTTATGAATGCAGCTTGTGCATGTTGGTTTTTGGAGGCTTCATGATCAAGTCAAGTTGAGCTTTATTGTCATTCTGCTACATGTGTGGACATATAGTGGAACAAGACTACTATACCTAGTTGACTACACATACACAAACTGAGACTGTACAAGAACTTTACATAAATACTGTACATGAAATTGTGCTAAAGAGATATTTGTACATGAAAATGTGCAGAAAAATATATATTTTGTACATTAAATTGTTCAGAAGAGAGGTTTTGTGGGAAGCAGCGCATAGTGCAAAAAGATTTAGTAGTGCAATGCTCAAGTAAACATATTATTTTGTAGTGCAATGTTCAAGTAAACATATATTATCTTATTGAGTCTTTGTAGCAGGGAGTGTTTATAGAAAGTGTCTAGTGTGCATATAGTGGGACGAGTGCGTTACTACAGGTGGTTTGTATAGCCCACTCACCTGTGTGTAGCACACTCAGAATTGCACTTAGGAAAATTGTCAATAGTTATTTATGAGTTGGGGGGCTGAGGTGTTCATGGTTTCAGAGGGGGACAGGGAGATTGGAGTTAAGAGCTCTCACAGCCTGGGGAAAAAAGCTGTTGAGCAATCTGACTGAACGAGCTTTGATACTCTGGTACTTTTTACCTGATGGCAGGAGCTGGAAGAGGTTGTGGGAGGGGTGGGTGGGGTCCTTCACGATGCTGGAGGCCTTGTTGGAGCATCGTGCAAGGAAAATGTCCAGGATGGAGTGGAGAGGGGCACTGATGATCTTTGCGGCAGTGTTCACTGTCCGTTGTAGGGTCTTGCGGTCAGCAGCACTGCAGTTCCCAAACCAGACAGTGATGCAGGTGGTCAGCACTCTCTCAATGGTGCCCCTGTAGAAAGTGGTGAGGATGGGAGGAGGGAGACTTGCTCTTTTCAGCCGGCGGAGAAAGTGGAGGCACTGTTGTCCCTTCTTGTTGAGTGACGTGACGTTGGGGGTCCAGGTGAGATCCCATGTGATGTGCACTCCCAGGAATTTAGTGCTACCGATTCTCTCCACGGTTGAGCCGTCGATGGTCAGCGGGGGGTGGTCAACAGAGTTTCTCCTGAAGTCCATCACAACCTCTTTTGTCTTACCCACATTGAGGGAAAGGTTGTTAGCAACACACCATTCAGCCAGCTGTGCCACTTCCTCTCTGTAGTGCGTCTCATCGTTGTTGCTGATGAGGCCTACCACAGTTGTGTCATCAGCAAACTTGATGATGTGGTTGGAGCTGGACTTGGCAGTGCAGTCGTGGGTCAGCAGTGTGAAGAACAGCAGGCTGAGCACACAGTCTTGTGGGGCACCTGTGCTCAGTGTGGTAGTGCTGGAGGTGTTGCGGCCGACACGGACTGACTGAGGTCTTGCAGTTAAAAAGTCCAGGATCCAATTACAGAGGGAGGTGTTAAGGCTCAGCAGGTTTAGTTTGTGGATGAGCTGTTGTGGGATTATTGTGTTGAATGCTGAGCTGAAGTCAATGAACAGCATTCTTACATAGGAATCTTTCTGTTCCAGGTGTGTAAGAGCTAGGTGGAGAGTGGTGGATATTGCATCGTCCGTGGAACACTTTGGATGGTATGCAAACTGGAATGGGTCCAGCGTGTTTGGGAGACTGGACTTGATGTACAGAGTACCTGGTCGTTTGGATATGTGGGTAGTTTCTGTGCAGGTGTGTCATTCTGTATCTCAAATCGTGAGTAGAAGTGGTTGAGTGCCTCTGGTAGGGATGTGTCATCGTCACTGGCCTGTGGCGGGGCCTTGTAGTCAGTGATGGTCTGAATGGCTTGCCACAGGGTCAGTGTGTCTTTACTGTCGCTGAAGTTGTTGTTGATTTTTTTTAGCATACTGATGTTTTGCCTTCTTGATGCCATGAGACAGATTGGCTCTTGCTGTTTTGAGGGCTGCTTTATCTCCTGATCTGAATGCTTCATCTCTGGTCTTTAGCAGCCCACGAACCTCTGCTGTCATCCATGGCTTCTGGTTGGCACGTGTGGTGATGGTCTTGGTGACTGTCACATCATCTATGCAATTTTTGATGTTTTTGATACCGTCACAGTTTCAGTGTATTCCTGCAGGTCTGTGTGGTTGTTGTAGGTGGCCGCCTCTTTAAACATGTTCCAGTCTGTGTCCTGGAAGCAGTCCTGCAGTGCTGAGGTGGCATTGTCTGGCCATACTGTGATCTGCTTTTGAACCGGTTTGGCAAGTTTGAGAAGTGGTCTGTATGCTGGGATTATCATAACAGAGATGTGGTCCGAGTACCCAAGGTGGGGGTGGGGTTCAGCTTTGTATGCATTTTTCTCTGTTGTATAAACAAAGTCCAGTGTGTTGTTTCCCCTTGTTGCAAAGTTCACATGTTGGTAGAACTTTGGCAAAACTGTCTTTAGGTTTGCGTGGTTGAAGTCACCGGCTATGATGAAAAAGTCGTCAAGCTTATTTGTTTGTTGTTTGCTGATGACGCTGTACAGTTCACAAAGCGCGTCCTTAGCGTTTGCACACGGGGGAATGTAAACCGCGACAATAACAATGGCCGTGAACTCCCGCGGCAGATAGAACGGTCGATACTTCACAACCATAAACTCCACCAGCGACGAACAGTGTTTTGATACTACCGCAACATTGTTACACCATTCTTTGTTGATATACACACACAAGCCACCCCCGCGAGTCTTACCAGACAGTGATGAGTCTCTGTCCGCTCGGTAGCAGGTTAGCCCGTGCAGCTGAATGGCAGAGTCCAGGATGTTGTCCTTTAGCCATTTTTCAGTGAAAACAAACACACAACAATCCCTTGCCTCATGTTGTGTAGATCGACTGAGTTGAATTAAGTCCAGTTTGTTTTCCAGAGAGCGAACGTTTGAGAGCATGAGTGTTGGAAGAGCCGATCTTGTGGGGTTAGCCCTCAGCCTAGCTCGTATACCTCCGTGCTTACCACGCTTCCGTCCTCTCTCACACCGCTTGCGACGCTGCCTTATGCGGGTAGCGTCAGTAGGCGAGGCCGCGGTTTTGAGGTCCGGCTTCAGCAGAAAGGCCTCGTAGCTTCTCAGCAGCCGCCGGCGAGAGTTGGTGTTTGTATGCGTTGCCGATATCCAAAAGACTTTGGCGATCATAGATGAGTTTTGGAGTGATTTCCTTATGAATTAGCAGTAAATTGACACTATTTGGAAATGAACAGACGACATTAAAAGACATAAAAGCACCATCTTTGGGACCCGGAGTAGCTGCTGCGTCTGACCACGCCGCCATCTTGGATCGATGGTTCATGATAGTTCATTAAGTGATCTGTAGTTGTATTAATGCCAGCTCAGTCACTGAAACATTAAGATCCTTCATCTTAATTTCTTTTTAGGGAAGGCCATTCCAAACAGCTCTCAATACAAAGCTGGCAAATGACTCAATTGGATACCTCACATAGAAAGATTGAATATGTGTTGTATGTGCACATAACTGGAGTCCCTATGGATGGCATTGAAATAAAATCACTGTAAATGTTGTGTAAAATACACCTTAATCTGGTTAATTGTCCTTCTGTCTCCTTGAGATGCTCCTCATTTGTACTGCAGGTCACTTTGGATAGAAGTGTCTGCTAAATGAAAAATGTAGAAGTGCTGCATAAATACATATTTTTTAAGATAAAAATAAGGGGTAACGCTTTAGATTACAACCCGCAAAGAACTATGTATACTGAATTTACAGTGTACGTTTCTGTAATTATAGTGTACCTATGAAGAACGTACGTGTACGTGTAGGTATAAGGGAACAATGTGTTACGTTTGGGTAATAAGGGGTAACAACTAGATATGCAACCTGCAAAGAACTGCATAAGTAAACTGAAGTTACAACGTAACTTTTTTATAATTATAGTGTACCTATTCAGTACGTCCGTGTAGGTATAGGGGAATAATATGCGAAGTTTGGGGAATAAAGGCGTAACAATCTGTAAAATTACAAGTCATTTATACTGTAAGTATTTTGAAACTAAGGGGTACCTATTATAATATTACGTGGTATGTATGGCCTAAACATTAATCTTATGTTTGGGAGTGATTTAGAAAGATGATATACTATTTATAATTTTATATTGGTATTTTATTATAGGCCTAGGGATTTTAAACCATTCTATTATTAAAGGAAACATGATGGAGATTACTGAACAACAAAATTGGACATCTAGTGAAATGAGTTTCTGCTATGATTTATAATTCACGAGTCTACTTACCTTATGAAAGCTTATTCTTCGATCTCAGCTGAGTCACACCAGCAATTTCCCAACACCACTACCACCAAATAACTTTGCATGATATACCATCAAGGTTCAATGCAGCTTAAAACAAGCTTACCTCTTTCTAGCTGTTCGCGGAAGAAATACATGATACAACATTTGTATTTCAGGAGATGCATACTGTGATTTGTGTATACTTGGTTTTTTATAGCCAAAAAAAGGGGGGTTAATTTGGCCATCAAACAATTAAATTAAAACTAGTGCAATATTTTTCTCTGTAATTACTGTGCAAATATACACTTGTTCTGTGTTTAAGCCCAACTTGTTCCTCCCTTATTCCATGTAGTTACAGTGTAAATACAACATTTGCGGGCTGTAAATTAAAGTGGTGCTTGTTCCCCCTTATTCAATGTAGTTACAGGCTAAGTGGCTACAACAAATTGCTCTGAAACGATTGTTTATACAGTAGGTCATACATACATACATTATATATTAGGTAATATATCAGTAAACATGGTGACTGTTTTATTTAATTCAAATATTGTTTGAAATTTGGGTTTTTACATTAAAATCACACACAATATGACAACAGTAACAACAAAAGCAACAGATAATAAAAGATAAAAATGTATTATATCAGTTCAGAAAAAGCAAAGCAACTCCATACTTATACAGCTTATACAGTTAAACCAAATTCTTTTGAAAAGCTTAAGAACAAATTTAGGATTTTGCTAAATTTGTTCATGTTTTTCACCCACTGATGAAGTTAAACTATTATGGCCAAACCATCACGTCAATAAACATACAATAATAAATACTGAAAGTCAAGATTAAACTATGTATTATAGCGAACTGACAGGATTTTACTGTGCTTGGTTTTACCGTTTTGATCCACATCCTCAAGCACCATTTTGACTAGCTCAGTTCCCGGTTTCAATTGCCGCTCAATGTTGTGAGAACATACTCGGACAAAACCATCCAGTTTTAAAAGAATGCCTTCCAGTCAGTTTCAAAAATCTCTCTCCTCTTCGCTTCAATTAGTTTTCTTGTATTTTCGACACAAATTCCTGTCGTGAGCGCTGCAAACACGGACAGGCTCGTCTCAAGCGCCATTCAAGTTGTTTCCAGTTCCTGCTCACCACATTCACTGGTCCAGTTTTAAACGAACACACTCCAGACAGTTTCAAAGTTGTCCCTCTTCTGCGCTTCGATTATTTTTTTTCCCCTAATTTCCACGTTTCCATCTTAAGCACCGCAGAAATGGATTTCGTTGCATACAGAACCGTTCGCGTTTGAACCTCCACATCAGAGTTGCCAGGTTTTCACAACAAAACCCACCCAATTGCTACTCAAAACTAGCCCAAAACTAGCCCAATCGCTTTTCGATGGGGGTTCTCCGGGAAAAATTCCCCGGGAAAACCGCGGACTTGGCAACACTGTTCCTAACCCAGGACCGTCTGGTTACTTATTACTGTTATCAACCCAAATTGGGTCAAATCAAGCCAGCTTCCAGTCTAAACCGAGCGTTTGGATTGAAACAATAACCCAGCATGTTTAAAAAGTAGGCCTACACAGTGTATATTTTTGCTAAATCACTTGCAAATATAAGATTGTTGTATAGCCTACATACCACGTAATATTAGAATACGTACCCCTTAGTTTCAAAATACTTACAGTAGAAATAATTTGTAATTTCACAGGTTATTACCCCTTTATTCCCCAAACTTCGCATATTATTCCCTTTTACCTACGTGGAAGTATTGAACAGGTACACTATAACTACAAAAAAGTTACGCTGTCAATTCGGTTTACTTACGCAGTACGTTGCGGGTTGTAATCTAAAGCGTTACCAAATAAGTATTGTAAGAATTTCACTACCTGGTCTCATGAGGAAAACGTACCTCCGGGAACTTTTTCATGAGATGCGAAATACGTACCAATAAGTATACATCACTACAGTTTCCATCAGAAATTAACTCTAGAGGCAGTAAAACAGTGAGCACTTGTAATAGTTTTTGTACACAGTTATGATTACATTTCCAAATAGTACCATAGTACATATCACTGCAGTTTCCAACACAAATTAACATTACAGGTGGTAAAATACCGAGCACTTTTAAACGTTTTCTTACACAGTTATGATTACAGCTTGGTAGCTCAGCGGCACGGAATTGGACTTATGATGCGGAATCCTTGGGTAAGAATCCCGTCAAAAACATGACTCACGATGAACAAGCTGAAAGATGAGAGATCGAAATACAAGCTAAAACAGTATGCTTGCGATTGCATTTTTTGTCACACATTCACTTTTGTTCATACTATCGGGTAGGTTTAGGTGTAGTGCAGATGGTATGTTATTTTAAAACATCACGGGGCATTAGACTTATAGTGCCACTCAATGGACATTTCAAATCAGAACTGCGGTGACGCCTACAAAACCAACCTCACATTAAACGTACCATATGTACGTTCATCTGTTCCGGGTAAAAACAAAAACAAAAAGCAAACACTCTTTAAGTTCCACCCAGTGGACATTTCACATTGAACATGTTGCAAAACGTACACGGCAGTACGTATTTCGCGTCTCGCGAAAAAGTTCTCAGAGGTACGTTTTCGTCATGAGACCAGGTTGGAATTTCAAGTGTAAAAAAAAAAAAAGTATTTTATCTTTATAAATATATACATTTGCAAGTCCTTTTCCTTAACTTGTAGTATGAGAGGTTTGTGCATTTGAGAGTGTTTTTTTTTTTTTCCATTTTGACCCACACAAGATGAAGTTTTCTTTGAATTTCATGTGACTCGTGCACTCTCCTGTTGAGAGCTGCCAGCAGCAATAACAGGAGCTTGAGATGAATGTGAGTATGTATACGTGAGCAAGTGTGCGTGTGGGTGGTTGTGTTGCTTTTGGCCATGGGGTTTGAAGTCTCTGGGTCTCTTCGAGCTCTAGTTTGTTTAATTGCCTTCCTCAGTCATTGATCAGCAGCGGCTCCGGTGGCAGCCATTTTGTTGCAGCGGCTGCAGTGAAACTGTGAACGGCAGGGGTTCCAATCTGTTACACCGTGACTGTCCATCAAAGTCATGCTCCCAGGCAACCCTGTCGCCTGGCAACATTCGTGGTTCACACAGAGAGAGAAAGTGTACCTTTCCACAAACCCGTCTTTCTGTCTGTGAGGTTTGCACATCTCACATTAAGGTCAGTTTGGTCTTTCCTGGATGTCATTTTTTCCAGTGGTTGTAAAGAGTCTTTGGTCTTTGTCAGTAAACATCCACGTTTCATACCTCTATAACAGGTTCATATAGAATTCAAATCATACGTGAGCAGGTCTAGAGGATGAACGAGATGTTAATGAAATTGTGAACACCAGTTTTCCTTCAGTCTTTCAGGGTCCACAATCAAAATTTTGCCTAAATTCACATGGAAAATGCACTTTATTTATGCTTTTTTTTATATGAGATTTTGTGACAAAATCAGAGTAGGTAGTCATGTAAAGGCAGCTCTGGCTGTTGTAATATGACAGATATTGCAGCAGTGAGTGTCGGATCAAGCGTGTGTGTGGGTGTGTGCGCGTGCTGATGGAATCTGAATTGTGTGTGGGGCGTCGAGGCTTTTACACACTTCAGCCGCAATTACCTGCTAACAGCTGGTTACTGCACAGCAATCAGCAAACCATTAACACTCCACATCCAACCTGACTGATAGCTTTTTCTCTATTTTACACGCGCTCGTCCCCCTCCTTTTTCTCTTCACAGAATGCTGTGTTTTTTCATAGATCTTTAGCAAAAGCAACAGTTACCCTATGTGCGATCACACTTTTCTCGACAACATACTTATTTTAATCCTTTTTATTTCTTTTGTTGATTTTCATCCTATTTTTAACTCTTTCCTTGGGATTCCTGGGAAAAACTGAAATGTCTTATTGTCTTTGTGTCTTAAGATGACGAGTGCATGATGGGAATATGGTGTAATATAGGGTGATGTAAGGCGATTTGGGACATTCTTGGCACCTTTAGATTTTGCAGTTTGCTGTGATGTCACCCCAGCATTTCATTTACATAAGTGAGAGCTCAATTATGTGACAAGCTGAAAAAAAAAAAAAAAAAAAGAAATTAAAGTTGCTTGTGATGAAGAATTAACGTAGACATTGGAGTTTGGGTGTCCCACAGCTCAATGTATGTGTATATATATATATATATATATATATATATATATATATATATATGTATACTGTATTTATATTACACAGTATGAAATAGTTGTGTGTGTACATGATAGAGCTTTGTGCAGGACTGTTTTCTTAATCCTGCTCCTGCTGAATTTTTAACCGTTACCACTGGAGATCTCGTTTGATGTGATTCTCTTGTAACACAGCAGACTGTGGTGATCGCTACAAGTGTTTTGACCTCAAAAGTTAATTGTGACTTTATTTCACACAGTCTATAGGAATAATTCATTTAAAACTGTTAGAATTATTCTTTTTCATTTTTAAATGGTTTAAAATTATCGGTTATATTTAGAATTAGGGAAGGAGTTAAGGGATGTAAGTATATCTATAAAATGTAAAACGGTAACATAAATAATTTTATGTTATAATGTATTTGTGAATATTTCACATTTCTATATCTGTAAATGTGTAATACTGTTTGCTTTTTACATGCTGCCAGTACATGCATATTGTATGTTTCAACATATTGTATATTTTTGTACCTGAATATTTTACATATGTAATGAAATACATATGAAGTGCAACTAATGTGCCTAAAAATACAACGCCTCAAATTAAAGGCACAAACTTTTGTTTTAATTTGGAAAAGCAGGTAAAACCATAAAACTATCTTTCCTAACTGAAGAGAATAGAGAGAAAGAAATAAAAAGGTACAAGAGTGTCTTTTAAACCTTCTTTAAGTAGCATAAAGGACCAACCTCTTCAAAAAATAAAGCATGAAAAACCTAGAAAAGAATGTTTTTACTAGGAGGGAGGGAGGGAGGGGGAGAGAGAGAGAGAGAGAGACAGAGAAAGACAGAGAGACAGAGAGAGAATCAGTGAGCCTTGGCTTTCATTTCCACACTGCTGGAGCTCTAGATTATTTCACACAGCCAGGATTAAACACACACACACAAGACAGAGACGCTGTGCATCACAAGGGTTAGCAGATCATAAAGCAGAAACATGGTTGCCGCAAACTAAGCACAGTTGGTGGTTTCACGTGACTGTCAGGGGCCAGATTTACACAGGTGAGCGGTAAAACATAGTGTTGAGTTTTATTTAGCTTGACCTACTTTCCCTTTTAAACCGTCAACCATTTCTGCAGCTCTATTAGCTGGATTAGAGTAGTAGATGGAGGACAGAAGTGGTTGACCACTCTGATGTTGATGTCTGCAGAGACAGGCAGTAATAAGAGATAAATACCTGGCTATGGATCATACGATTCACTGGGAAACGTGCTAACTTATGCATTAGCTAGGTGCCTGTTTAAAATGGACAAAGTGTCTGTGCTGTAAATGGCTTCGACTTTAGTGTTTTAAATGGGCAATGTCAGTTCAATCTTTCTAAATGGACTAGATTTCTGATATGTATGAGATGTTTGATGGAGTGAGCAGTTTTAAAAGCATTTATGTGCCAATGTTTGGTGACTGGCCAGCGTACAGCATCTGAATTTCCCACGAAACGCACCCACCCGTGTCCGTTGCTCTCTAAAAGCTTTGACTTCTCATCGCTCTCGTACTCTCTCTCTCTCTCTGCGAAGCACCTTGAGTGAAAGACTGTCTGGAGGACGGGGAGAAGAGTAAAGGTTTTGGTCCATGTGATTGGCATGGCCTGACATTACAGAAAGAGTCCAGGGGTTTGGAGGGTTGCTGCTCTGTCTGTCACTCGTCAGTTTGCATCGCTAGCCCACCAGGCCTCAGCGCGCATGCTGGGTAATGAGCGATAACCGACTTTAGTGCACTGGCTCTGTCGCACCCCCCTCTGCAAGTGATGCCTGTTTCTCATGGTGGAAGCCCTGAGTCGACGTGCATCAAACCATCGAGACGTTCCTCAGCCAAAGGTTTGGACCTGAAGGCTTCTGCTAAATGTTTGAAATGGGTTTTGTAAATGATATATAAACTTCTCTGCAAAACCAAAAAACAAAATGAATGTGTTGGAGTGAATCATGAAGGAAATTGAGTTTAAAGATTTTCAAGTCATTAAGAAGTTGTTTGATGAATTTCCAGAATCTAGAGACACAGTAGTAACTGTAAAGAAGCTAAGATTACATCAAACATTTTTGGTCACTTGAGATGATTTGATTATTTCCATTCATCATATTTAATAATAATAGTAAGGATTGAGCTGGTGTATCGATGCCTTTGACCAGCCCTGTATCTCTTTAGCCTTCTGATTGTTTCCTAGCAAGCAGTAAATGGATTTGTACTGTGTTAGCATTCAGATCTTGCAGCTTTGTCAAGTGATGTCACTCCTGTCTTCTCAGTCCAATGCGAGGTGACGATTTCTTTCTGTTTTATCTTTCTCTGTCAATTAGGATCAGCAGAGGAGAGAGAAAAGTTGGAAGAGACTCTTCAGAAACACACAGCGCTTGACTTCAGCGCTCCCTCATACTGAGAGTTGTCAATACAATTGAAGGGCTGTACGAACCCCAGGAGACGAGCCGCTCCGACACCTGTCAGACCTCGTCCTCGTCCCCACTGAGAGCTGACCAGAGCCTGGGCTCCCCTCCTCGTCTCTGGAGGAGTGGCCTGAACACACCAGCTCATTCTTTACTGCTATTGTAACATGTGAAAAACAGTCTGTTAACTACAACCCAATTCAGATGGTAATTTGTTTCACATGTGGACGTCTGTAAAAATAAATTCCCATGGCACCTCAGCACTGAAACTCATGGATTCGGATGGCGATTTATTCATAGTGGAGAAGCGCTTTCTGTGATCCTGTGAACTCCGCTGCTCACATGGCCAGTCGCATGAGTGTCTGCTGTAAATAAAATGTCATATGCTTGGAATGATGAGAATAAATTCATATTTAATAATATCCTATTTTTTATTTGATTATTAAATCTCCTGTTTAAAATAGGCACACTACAGTTTTCTGTCTCTCAAAATGATGGATGTCATTAAAAATGTGGACAACATTTCTAATAAGATTTTCATGTAATATTTATATTTTATATTTTATGTTTAGTTTTTCAATTTCTCAAAAGACTTAATACTTTTAGTTTTAGTTAACATTGATACACATATAATATTTAATCAGTTTTTAAGGGTCTTTAAGTTTTCAGGGTCTTGTTTGTTTTCAGATAGACCTTACTGTTTAATTTCTGACTATAGTGGCAAAAAGATACGACTGTTTTTAAACAAGTTGCAGAAATGACACCTTTCACCTTTAAAGTGGTCAAACTGCTAACTTAGTAGCTGGTCCAAAGTGGTCTACAAACTCTAAGGATTACCAGAAATAAGTTAATGCAACCTCTTATTTACATAAGGTAAACATAAAGCTGCTTTGGTTATATTTTTATGTATATAATTGTATATAATACATATTTTAAAATTGTATTGCATACCTGTTGCTGCCATAACAATGACCCATTTCACGTTTACATAGTTTTCTTTCTTCTTTTTGTTCTTAACAGCTCCCACTCACTGTGGTGGAGCAGTTATTAAAATATAGCTCTTGTATACTTTCCAGCATTTCAGTAATAAATATGCAAGCAAATTACAGCGAATTACAATAAAATCACTGACTAACCCCTGTAAATGCTGAAAATAGTCCAAATCGGGCTTAGGGTCAGGTTTTTCTTCACACACTGATCATAGGAGGTTCTTGTCTTGTATAATTTATAATGTGACCTGCGGTTGTCCCACGACAATGTACCTGACTCTGGACATTCGCGCAACCTTTGACACATGATGTCTCTGAGACTTTGCTGTCATTCCTGTTCCTATCTGGAGTGATGACTGGAGTCGTCCTACATGAGCCTGTCCAACTGCATCCAAGTGTCCTAATGGCTTTCTTATGTTGCCGCATGTCCTTCCTGAGTTACGTTCTCTGTTTCCTCCTCTCAGACTGATGCTGTCAAATGTGACCCATCTCTGGCTGTGCTGTTTGTGGCTGCTGTCTGATTTTGCTTCATTTCCATGTGCTGATCGAAGCGGGTGGTGTTTGACTATATGAGAGACGTTGCACTTGCTGGATATTTTATATGTATTTAACAAAATCTCGTGGAAGAAAAAGAGGAACCGCATCTTTGTCAGATCTCATTTATCGAGTGTGTTTTATGTTCTCCTATTTAGTGAGATGGCCACAGTTAAACAGGATCCATTTCCACCTTGATCAATTTTTGCACAGACATTTTTCAGCCGAGGAACGAGTACATCTGGCCCTGTGAGGCAAGAGGCTTATTTGCTAATAAAATCCGTGTGAGGGGTGTCAGCATCCATTGAGTTGAAAACAAGGAACTACATCAACTGCCCACAAAAACAATTTTGAGCCATTAACATTTAAACGGCTTCCACGATTGATTGGCCATTTCTAAATGGTGAATTTAGCACACAAGTGATTCGTCTCTGCTGTGCTGTGTGACAGTGTGAGGCCTGAACATCACCTGCTACACACACACAAACAAACAAACAAACAATCACAATATAGCCAGCCATGATGCACTGGGTATTATTTAATGCTCTGAGCTGCATGAGTTGGTTTTAATATGTTGTCAACATGTGCACAAATGTATGTCATTTGTAAAATGGCAGACATGTTTAAAGATTCTATTACTGTAGTAGTTTGGGTAATTATGTTTGTCAGCGGAAAAACAAATAAGGTGTAAGACATACCAATATATAAGTCGTTTAATTTTCATAGAAAATCACCTTGAAATAGTTTTTGGAGACTGACTGTATGACATTAAGGCATTAAATTAAATCATTGCTTGTTTTGTAAGCTTGATCTTGTGAGATCATGTTATTTTTTCCCCCTGAAATAATCAGTCATACTTAATCTTTTATTTGCTGCCGTATCAGGGTTGACATTGTAATTTTGTGTGTTCTGTGTGCAGTTAGTCTTTTTCTTTCTTTCTTTTTTTTCTTGCCACATGCACATCTCTAATTCTCTAGAGTCTGGAATGGTGATGTCTTGTTCTCTCTGTCTTTATCTCTCCTGAGGATGGACACAAACGAGGCGTTTCCAGGCTCAGTGGTGTGTCAGTGTCCTCTCAAAATGGCTCCATTAGAGTCCTGCTCTGAGACAAATATTCCCTCCATCAGTCAAACAAAGAGACATTTGATTTCCTCCCCATAAATCCCAGCTATCGATTTCTGCTTTTCATTAGGTGGAAGCAACAATGACGGTTGCAGGTGGACTGGATGCAACTTCATTGTCTCTTTCAAACCGCCGATGAACTGGAGGAGTGAAAGATACAAATTCACATTAAACACAAGACATGAACTGAGCTCTTAGATAATGTTCCTCCACAGTTCATTATTCTGAAACTGCTTAAAACAGCCAGTGATATCAGAATGATGATGGGAAACATTTCATCTAGATGATGAGTGGGTGTTATTTACATTAAACATACCAGAAGGGGTAAACTGGAACATGGTAACATTATATAGTGTGTGTGTGTATGTGAGTCTGCATTGTGTTCCTTGTGTGTGTGACAGCACACTTGGCAATAAAAGCTCTTTCTGATTCTGATTTACAGATGGTAAGTGACAGAGAGAGAGATGGAAAGAAAAAACACAAAGAAAATCAGAAACAAAAATATGAGGTTTGTCATTTTTGTTTGATGACATCGCTCTCAGCCGATGAGACATGGTTCATTCTGTCCCAGCAGCTAAATGCAGACCTGGAAATGATGATATACAGTTTAATAGCACTTGAGTGACATATACAGGAGTCTTCATATGGACAAAACAATCTTTATCAGTGTAGATGCAGCCTCACAAATGACCTAGCGAAGAGCCTCTTCTTGCTATCAGAACTAAAAGAGAACAATTTTTCACAAGTTTTATTTACTTTTCCTTTAGAAATTTTCCACACTCATTCCTCTTTGATTTCATCATCATAGGCTTTTCAAGCAAAACATTTAATTTCCAGACTTGAAAAAGAAATGATTTGTGATGTACACATAGGTGTGTGTATCATAAGATGTTTTAAATGTTTTGCAAACGTTAAAAGATAAATACACAGATGAATAATGAGCTGTTGACAAACCAGGAAAGCTAACGAGGATGCAGATCTTATGGAGCCATTTCAGTCTCATTAATAATTCACACAAAAGACACATGCACACATGTAGCCAAATTCACATGCATGAAACCTAATTCACATGCACGAAAAAAAAAAAAAATTATGTTTCACAAACGCAAAACACAATTCACAGATGTACAACTGTGCAAAATTTTTTTGAATGTTTAAGATTTACGAGTTCATCCTGGACTGTGAATGTAAATCGCTTTGGATTTGTGTGTGTATTTTTGAGACTTTCCTGGCAGCGAACTCCTACGGGTCACTCGTACTCTTTAGCCAATCAGATTTGAGCCTCTCAATCGACCAATAACCCACCCTGGGCGTGCCTAGTCATCAGCGTGAGACCACAGTTCAAGTCACGCTTCAACAGAGGTATGTGCAGATGATCATCTCATTTCAGTTAGCCTAGTAAAGGCTTGTTTTTTTTTAATGTTTACTTAAGTTTAAGAAGTTAAAGCGGTCACATAGACACACTTGCTAACGTGCCAGCGGCTGCGATAGATGGGCCTAGCTTCCGCTTCGCACTGGCCCTGCCCTCTTTATGATGACTAATCCCCACTAATAATGGGATGTTTGTACTCACCATTTGTGCAAGGGGATGCAGTGTTCAATACATATTGTTTTATTTGCATATTTTTAGGATTTAAACACTTTGGCACAACATTTGGATGACAGTTACAGACGTCTTTATTCGCATTAATCTTTGTCTTATATGTACTTTATATTTCTTTATGTATTCGTTGTTATGTGTATTCAGTGTTCCCTGTCTGAATCTCTTGTAAAAGAAGAGGAGTAAACATGACAAGGTATTAGCTGCTTTGAATATCAGACCAAAATCTGGCATGTCCCGACAGATATACATACATAATCATTAACTTTTCACATAATTGCATTACACTGATACATGTATTTATCATTTGGCCATAAAATTTACTTTTAAAGAAAGCTAAAATTCTCTAAATGGGACGCTATACAAGCCTTCTGTGTAACAGCGATCCCCCTAGTTTAATGGCCTTTGACTGAACTTCTAGCACAGTTTCAAATTGGTATTGAATCTTAGAAATATGTGAGAGACATTATTTAGCTCTACGGCATTTGTACTCCTTCATAATTGTCAGTTCATATATTTCATGTTCCAGGCATGTTACAATTTTTCATGGTCAGGTCATTTCATGTACATTTTATTTCCAAAGCATTCAAAATAATAAACTTATACAGCAACTGTAATATCCAACTTGTTTTGAATGTTTTATTTCTGCCATGAAACCAGAACAATAACAGGAACATTTAACAATGCATAACAAGGCTTTACACCTTGAACATTTCCAAAGTCATTGGTAATTTTCTAAAGTAAATGTAGCATTTGGACCAATCAGACACACATTTGTTCATTATATTTAACAAATAGATTAGATTTAGATTAACAAACAGTCACAGACCCCTCACCCAACACCAGACTCGGTGCCTGTATGTCTGTGAATGAAGTCCAGGCCCCTGGCTACCATGGCAACCAGGAGACTTTTGCCAGGCCAGATAAGCTTTACGACCTAATGGCATGTAGAGAGTTCTCTCTCACTACACTTTCCATAGGAAAGACATGTAATGCACATAAAAATGGACTCTTCTCTAATTAATTCATTGAAAAACCTTTCTTTGAATGAACACGCATATCCTCAGGTCATTGTGTATATTGTTACTGTTCTTGTATATTGTCTTTTGTACTGTATATTGTTTTATACATGCTTATGATAGATCACTAGTTAATATCATCCCATTCATTCTATGTTTGGTCTCTATCAATTTGTCTTCGGATGATCTAAATGACAGTGTATATTACATGTTGATACCTATGCAACATATTAGTGTTCTAAGAATCTTTAGTAGTTTGTATATCAGCTATTAAATCCAACCCCATGCAAATTGCCATGCTCAGAGACAAAGAGTCGTAAAACCTTCCCTCCAAAAGTTCAAGTCACCATTGGCTCTTTGACTCCCCAGAGGTGTGACCTCTATACCAGATAAAGCCCTCACATCAGTGACGCCAGCCAGTCGGCGGTTCTGTTAGATCCTAAGAGGATGAGGAAGATGTGAGCTAGAACTCTTCTGGACCATTAAGTTTTTGTGCCAGGCCTCGCAGCCTTGTCTTTCCATTCAAACAAAGATTCTTGGATCTTAGTTGATGTCTCTTCGAGTCAGAACATCTTTGGAATTCATCACACTTCAAACCAGGAAGAACGTGATTGCAAGTCCAAAACCGTGAAACCATCAAGACTTTCATCTGAAACTGCATTCTGGACACTCATCAACGACCAAGGCAGTGCAAGTATAGTACATTTAACTAAACGAAACAGAGGTTTAGTATAAGTTATAGACCCCGTTATAAACGGCGCTGATGGTTTTACTCAGGTGGTTAACTGACTCTTTCCATAACTGCATTCTCTGTTTTCTCTAATAGCTTCATTCATCCACTTTAGCTCCACTTTGTATGTATGCGTGAGTGTATGTTATTCGTTTGTTGGTTTAGATTAGTTATGTCTGTTAGCGTTTAGTTAATAAAACTCTTGTGCCCAAATTACATGAGTTGCTGATTCTGCTTTGCAAATAATTGTCCCTTTACGATTTTGACCCTTGCTACATGCTCTAATGCATTAATAGGAAGATATTTTCTGTGGCCACGGAAATATCCTTTCTTAGAGTTGATATGAATTTACACTGAATGTTCGCTGGATGAACAGATCAGCTGATGGCAATTTAACTCTGCTACAGTTATTACTGTCAGCCGATATAAATAATTGTAATTAATCATAATTAATTGTAATTATTTATATACAATTCCCTTTTAAGCTAATTTGCTACATAAATGTAGTATTAATGCATGACTTCAAAAATCTGTTGAAACTGTCAAAATGGATGGGATTTGAAAGAGTTACAAATCCAAATAAAACTTGTAGATTCATATCACCTTATAACTTGTAAAGGGATGAAGTAGGAACAGTAGGCTCACGGGTGTCTCAGCAGCTATTTGTACATCATCAGCCTCACAATTCTGAAATAAATAGTTATCTGCAGCATAAACAAACTTAAATGAAATATACGCTGTCTCCAATGTGTGCATGTTATCACATACAGCAGCAGCAGCTGAATGCGTGACATCGCAGGACTTGACACACAAGACAAGCTCTTCTGTGACAGCTCTTTCATGACCTTGATAAACAAAAACAGACCAGAAACTGTATTTTCATAATCTTATATTTCATTGGAACATGTCTCATCAGTCAAAACCCTATTTTATGCTTTACATTTAGTTTATGGATGTAATATATTAATGCTGCATTCATGTGCTATCTGAATTATCGTAAATACGAGTTTCCTAGTCGGAAATTGGCCATATGAGGCCTCTCTAAGGCCGTTCATGTCCAATTTCCGACTAGGAAGCTCATATTTACTATAATTCCGATAGCACGTGAATGCAGCATAATATGGTATGGTATCCACGTGAATAATGATTCTGTATTAAATAATAATCGATCAATATTACATCATAATACTCTCTGGACTAAACAGCAGCTGCTGACTTACATTGGTTACATTAGCAAGTGTGTCTACCTGACCGCTTTAACTTCCTAAGCTTAAGTAAACTTTAAAAAAATAAAACAATACACCTTTACTACGATCATCTGCACATACCTCTGTTGAAGTGTGACTTGAATTGTGGTCTCGCGCTGATGACGCAACATCCAGGTTGGCACGCCCAGGGCGGGTTATGATTGGTCAATTGAGAGGCTCAAATCTGATTGGCTAAAGAGTACGAGTGAAACGCGTGGGAGGAGTTCGCTGCCAGGAAAGTCTCAAAAACACACACACAAATCCAAGGCGATTCACATTCACAGTCCAGGATGAACTCGTAAATTTTAAACATTCAAAACTTTTTGTGCACATTTGTACATCTGTGAATTGTGTTTTGTGTTTGTGAAACGTAATTTATGAATATATATTTTTATTTTGTGCACATAAATTGGTTTTTGTGAATATATATATTTTTATTTATTTATTTATTTTTTTTTTCGTGCATGTGATTTAGGTTACGCATGTGTGCATCTTGTCTTTTGCGTGAATTATTAATGAGACTGAAATGGCTCCATAAGATGTTGCCCACTGAGTGTCTTTCAATAACAGCTATTCAGATTCAGCATAATCAAACGCTGTACAAACAGGATTCACTAAGCTTCAGCTTGACTCTTAATATCACAAAGCCTGTGTTGCAGAACTGATTAAATACATTTGGCTGTACACTGGAAGTAAGATGGCGCAGTGTTTCTTGCGTTTCTTCACTCAGATGGTCTCTCTCTGCTGCAGGAGCTGACAGGTGGCATATCCGGATGAAGGTAAATAGGGGTCCTGAGAGAGGAGAGGTGTGGATGACCCTCCGGCTGCCTGACTGGATTACGCCGCTCTGTAATTCCATTAAGGTAGCGCTACAGTCAACACAGTCGCCTCCTTCAGGGTCCTCATAATCAGAACAGATGGCTTCGTTCTAGAAGGCCCCACACTTTGAGCCCACACTGTTTGCGATATGAATCTGTCAGAATCACGCCGTATGACAGTACATGTGGCCAGCGGAGTGTGCCATGGATCCGAAGGGTCGAGCTGACGTGTATGAAACGCTTAAACTGGAGAGTAAATAGAAATATGCTGGTGGTCCAATGTTCCCTAAAATGAAAAAAACATCCAATAAAGCCAAATTTTGTGCCTCAACTGACCTGCATCAGAGATATATTTCATGAACTGAGAAATGTGGTGTTTAATTTCAAAGTAGCCAACTTGTATTTTGTTTTAAAGGGACTTTTATGAGTGGATCAGGAGCCTGAGCAGTATGAGCAGGAACAAATAATACATTCATAAGACCACGAATGCCTGTTAAATATACCCAAAACGAATTGCATCTCATGTTTAATCACTACAGAGACATCAGAGCCAGCAGCAAATGTCGGAAAGACTAGCCAAGCTAAGGCTGCTCTGTGCGGATAGATGAGCACTGAGCGCCCGGTGATCGCCTGGAGCTCCAAAATTGGCATAGCAAATTTTTAAATAGGCACAATCTTTATAAATAAAATGCAGATTTGAGTTTTAAACAACTACATTCTCGCCTGAAAAACTCTTAAAACTACATTTCATGACACAATAACAGTCATATTTTGAAAATTACGCGGGTTTTTGGGCAATAGAGTTTCACAAGTTCACAAGAACAGACAAGAACACATATTGAGAAACGGCTATTGTCTGTGTGAAAATATAAAATTATAAAATACACTGTTATATTTTTTTTTTGTGTGTGTGTTTGTGCACTCTGATTGTCACGAATCCTGTTTATGAACTTCCGTTCACTCACCACCAGAGGTCACCCGCTTACCACATGGACTCTTGCACTACACTACTGTTGCACTTCACCCCGGACTACAGTTTCCATCATCCATTGCACTGATGACACACAAACAGCTGTATGGACTGATTACACAGCTGATTCCCATCACACGCCTTACATAAGCCATGGACTTCCTCATTCAGAGGGTCGAGTATTGTTTAGCGTTTATCACAATCATTGGTGATAGCTACTCTATGGGGCCTTTCCTAGTTTGTTCTTGCCTAGCCTGTTTTCCCGTGTTTCGACTCTTGCTTTTGTATTTTTGGATTGCCCTATCGTCTTGCCATTTGCCCCTGCCTGGACTATTGCTCGTGTACTCGGATTACCCCTCTTTGTCAAGCCCTTTGGATATTGTTCACCAATCGACGACCCACGCATGCTCTCGGAATATTCTTGTGTCTTGCCCACGTTATACTTGTTTGCCATTGTTTGACCTCTATCTGTTTTGTGACCACGCCTTTAACACATGGATCCACACGCCTCACGTCTCGTCGGCTCCATTACACTGATGTAAATTAGCCCAACACTCATGGACAGCAGAGCAGAACAAGTGAAAGAGAAGCTTTATCCCCTTGTATCACGCAAAAGTGATGATTCTAGGTTTTGTTAAAGCAACATTACAAATGTGTCTTAAGCTTTAATTGATCTGAATTCTACTTTCCTAAATTCAATTCTGCTTACTGTTTGCACCTCAGTTCAAATTCAAAAACTGAATTGGAAGTTAAAAGACAAATTCCATTGTGAATAGAGCTCACTGCTGCTATTAACCACATGAATGCCACCAACGGATTCTTCTTTTATGGCTCATTTCCACCGAGCGGTACGGTTCAGTACAGTACGGTACGGTACGCAATTATGTCTGTTTCCATTGTCAGAAGTTGTGAATGGTACCAAAATAGCGAACCGTACCGTACCACTTTTTTGGTACCCTTCCGTTGGGGTACCTAGCACAGCAAAGGGCGCCAAAAGGGTGGAGCTAAACTCACTGCAGAACGTTGATTGGTTGACTTGTTTGGAAATTTTGGAAAAAATATTTTGAATCATTTGAGGTTTGAACATAGATAGATAGATAGATAGATAGATAGATTCTTTCATTCTGAATTTTGCACAGCCCTGTTACACAGACAAACAGTTAAAAATATTTGGAGTCAGTAATTATCTTGTCTTTTATTGACGGTGAAGTCTGAAGTGCTGTTTTTTGCAGTTGTGATTTTCGAGAGGATATTAGCATGCTGAGAGTCCAACATTTGCTCACTGTCAGCATGCTAAAAAAACCCTCTCTGCAAGTTTTCTAAATAAATCCCCTTTATAGCCCAGCTACTAAATATATTAAAATTAAACAAGAAAACCATCTAGATGAACTCACTGATCCACCTGACTAATCAAGTAATAATGAAATGTAGTCTAATGAAGTAGGTTACCATATGTATGTTTTTTTTGTTTTTTTGTTTCTTTTCAGGTAACATCTGAGTGACTTTACAATGAACAAATGCATTAATTCAAACCCTGTCGGATCCTGTCCAGTCTGTTCTGTCTGTCCCAGAGAGAAACAAACCTCGCCACTCGGCATATTCCTCATTGTTAAGTGGGTGAGTTGACATCAGTTCCTGTCAGCGATTGCTTGAAAATTATACAAGAACTAGGTTAGCCTGTGCAGAAGAAGCTCTGATGCCCATTATTTTATAAGATGACAGCAACCGTGGCTGCAGAGAGAATAGAATCTGCTGTCTAACTCAGCGCTCTAACAGTGGAGAACCCTCCTCTCTACAGTCTCCAGAGAAGCGTGTTAGCATTGTTATTAGCCTATTAGAATGTGTCTGTGTATGCTAATGGAGCATACACAGCCACTCTTCACTGTACTGGACTGAAATTAATCTTTTAATAAGGTGTAATGTGGATGCTGTCTGCTGCTGCTGGGTAATGCTAGCACTGTGAGTCCTTCCTACATTCCCAGGGTCCTACACTCCCCATATTTTTCTCGTACATCATAACGAACATTTGACAAAAGATCCCACTGTATGTTCGCAGGGTTAGGGTTGGAGTCAGGGTTACACAGGAGCACAGGGTTAACACTGTGAACATGGATATGCTCCCTTAGCCGGCGAACAGCATGACTTTTGGTTAAAGCAGCTGAAGGAAATTCACGCAGGTCTAACTTTTAGCAGGGCAGCGTTAAAGCGCGTGTCTGTGGAGCGTAGTGAAATGAAGCACAGCTGTTGTCAGACTGCTGAGGGCAGCAGTGCTTCGTGCCGTTTGCTGCTGAACTGCTTTGAGATCTGATAGGTTTAACCTTGAGGAAATGACGAATGGCTCGATTTGACCAGAATCACAGAGGAAACCACCTCACTCACTTACACACACTCTCACACACTCTCTCTCTCTCTCTCTTTCTCTCTCTCTCTCTCCCTCTTTCTTTTACTTTCTCACTTGCTTTCTCTCTCTCTCGCTCTCTCTCTTTCTTTCTCTCTCTCTCTTTTTTCTTTCTTTCTTTCTCTCTCTCTCTCTCGCTTTCTCTCTCTCTCTCTCTTTTTCTTTCTCTCTCTCACTTGCTCTCTCTCTCTCTCTTTTTCTCTTTCTTTCTTTCTTTCTTTCTCTCTCTCTCTATCCCTCTCTCTCTCTATCTTTCTTTCTTTCTTTCGCTCTCACTTGCTTTCTCTCACTCTCTTTCTTTTTCTCTCTCACTTGCTTTCTCTCTCTCGCTCTTTTTCTTTCTCTCTTTCTTTTTCTCTCTTTTTCTTTCTTTCTTTCTCTCTCTATCTATCTATCTCTCTCACTTGCTTTCTCTCTCTCTCTCTCACTCACTCTCTCTTTATTTTTCTTTCTCTCTCACTCTCTTTTTCTTTCTTTTTCTTTCTCTCTTTTTCTCTCTCTCTCTCTCTTTCTTTCTCTCTCTCACTTGCTTTCTCTCTCTCTCTCTCTTTATTTTTCTTTCTCTCTCTCTCTTTTTCTCTCTTTTGCTCTATCTCTTTTTTTTTCTTTTTTCTCTCTGTCTCTATCACTCTCTCCAATTCAATTAAGCTTTATTAGCATGACTGTGTAATACAATGTTGCCAAAGCATTAACAAATATATAACAACAACAACAAAAACATAAATAATGATAAATAAAATCCATCTAAATAAATGAAAAGATAAAGTCAGTATCGAGTTAATCATGTTTAACATCTAACATTGTGAATGGTTAAAACATATTTTGCTGCTATTGCAGCTGTGTTGTCATCTTCTCCAAGTAAGAAGGGTATTGTCTCAGTATCATTAAGTTCAGTAAATAATGGGATCAGGGCTTCAAATCTTGGGAGAAATGTTTCACTCTCTTTCTCTCTCTTACTCTTTCACTCTCTGTCTCTCACTCTCTTTGTCCCTCATTTGATGGCAAGAGAACACATACTGCGCTGCCAGGTGGATGCACTTTTCCTTCTCTCCCAAAGTATACAAAAGTTTGTCTAAGACTGACCACACACTTGAATAATTTAAACACGATTTGCACCCTCGAACAAGGGGAGGGGGCATGGCCCGATTCGAAGCTTGTGGCATAACGGGTAATTATTCATTAACACTTAACTCACTACTGTTAACTACTAAGGAAGATGTGTTAACTAATCAGTATGTAATACAATTTTATGATTGTGTTAAGTAACAGTTAGCTAATCAATAACTAATGTATTCTGTCACCTCCTGAAGAACTACTGTTAATTATCTACTAGTTAAGGTTCAAGGAAAATAACAATGAAATAACTACTACTTAACAGTTCTACGCAAATAGTCACTATAATAATCAGGTTGTGGCCCACAAATCAAGTACTTGAGTAAAAGTACAGATACCCTAATAAAATATTACTCCAGTAAAATTATAAGTAGGCCTAATCATTTTAAAAATTACTTGAGTAAAAGGACAAGTACAAAGTGGCAACTTTGTTACAGTCCATTACTACTATTATTAGCCTGTAATGGAAATGAAACATGCATTTTGTTTGCTGCACACCCAGAAGGACTCATTATTATAATTGTACATGTAAGTGACATTTTGGGTGAAATGGAAATATATACATACAAAGGAAAGCTCTTGATGAGCTCTTTCTACTGGCAAAAGTATACTGTCATCCATGAGTGTAATTTTATTTATTTTTATTTTTATTTTATTATAAACGATTGAAATCAGTGCACAAAGTCAGATCAATCTATGGTAAATTTTTGTTTTGGCCCTCCTGTAAAGTTGGTGAAATGTCACTTACACCTTTCTGGTTCTCACCCCTTATGTTTTTTGCCTGTATGGTAAATAATTGCTTTGTGTGCGTGTTCTGTAGGAAATCTGCTTCGGAAAGGAACCCCAACTCCACTGTCTTGCCATAACTATCCAACTTACTACAGATACAGTACACTCTGTAAAATGGTGGTTTGTTAATTAATTAATTTACTGAAACACTGGGATGAAGCTGGTGGGTCATATTTGTTTTTTTTGTTTGTTTTTTTTTTTAGTCTTGGGTAGTTTTTGTTTTGTGTTAACGCCTAACTAATAGGTTCACTTTAGAATACTGTTTCAGGTTCTAAGTAATTCCTGATAATTCTTTATTAATTACTAAAGGTTTCACTATATTTTCACTTTAGAATAGGCCTACTGGATTCCTATTGGATCGTTGATCGATTGCTTCAGTCTGTTCCTGTCTGTTGTGCTGCTGAGAGGTTTGCGATTGTAGCTCCGCTTTTTTTACTGAATCTTTACCTTACTTTCACTCTCTGTTGTTTAAATTGATAATATATAACTTAATTCCCACCATATTTCTGGTATTATCTATCAAACTAATCTAACTAATTTGATCATTCGCTTTTAAAACCGCGAGTGCAACGCGTGTGCAGCGCGTTAGCACTCGTTAACCGGTTAGCTTGTCACTCGCGGTTCCATTCGCGTTTCTATTCGTGCTTATTATTGTTTTCTTTTTCTGCTTCGTTTTCATTTCTCTCTCGCTCCGTTTTTTACGAGTTCATCAAATAACAGTGGTAAGTGGTAAGTTAAGTTGGTATCATTCATCAATCACGGTGAGTAATGGCTTCTCCTGCTATTGTTGTTTGCACCGCCTGCCACATGTACAGTTTATCTGTCTCTGTCAGCAGCGAGGGATTCACATGTGATAAATGCAGGGAAATAGTTAGGCTGACAGAGAAGATTTTAGAACTAGAGACACGCATCCAAACTTTAGTTGAGGATAGTAAGAATGTGAGGGCTGTAGATACTGCTTTGGATGTGACTAGCTCAGGGACTCTTGTACATTGTTCAGTTCTGGCATTAGAGCCCGTGCAGCAGGGCAACTGGTTGACTGTGCGGCATAGTCGCGGGTCAAAACACCGCTCTTCCGTTCCTATCAAAACATCAAACAGGTTCTCCCCACTCAGTGATGCACCCACTGAGAAACCTGATGTAAGTGCTCTAGTTATTGGTGATTCTATTGTACGGAACGTGAAAATAGAGACACCAGCCACCATAGTCCAATGTTTACCGGGAGCCAGAGCGCCTGACATCTTGGCAAATTTAAAAGTTCTGGCTAATGCTAAATGTAAATTCAGTAAGATTGTTATCCACGTCAGCGCTAATGATGTTCGACTTCGCCAGTCGGAGATCACTAAAAATAATGTTAAAGAGGTGTGTGAACTTGCAAGTACGATGTCAGACACTGTAATATGCTCTGGTCCCCTCCCTGCTTACCGTGGCGATGAGATTCTTAGCAGACCGTCATCACTCAATGGCTGGATGTCTAAGTGGTTACCGCAGAATAACATAGGCTTTATAGACAATTGGAAGAATTTTTGGGGCAGACCTGACCTGTTGAAACGAGATGGTGTTCATCCCTCCTGGGATGGTGCCGCTCTTCTCTCTAGAAATATGGCACATAGTCTTAGAGTTCATACTTGACTAACTAGGGTCCAGGTCAGGAAGCAGACAGACTGGTTAAACCGACCATCTGCTAGCCACCTCATGCCACAGAAGTCAGTTAATTCTCAGAACATAGAGACTCCTTCACCTAGATATCATATTATAGAGACTGTGTCTGTTCCCCGTACTAGAAAATACAGAAAACGTCCAAACCAAAGTAATACTAACAATTTAATTGATGTTCAACAAATTAAAAATGTTTACAATACAGAGAAACAATTGATAAAACTTGGCTTACTGAATATCAGGTCCCTTTCTACAAAAGCAGTATTTGTAAATGATTTGATCAATGATCATAACCTAGATTTGCTCTGTTTGATAGAAACATGGCTAAAACCAGATGAATACATTACTTTAAATGAGTCTACCCCCCAAGATTACTGCTATAAAAATGAGCCACGTCCAAAAGGCAAAGGGGGAGGTGTTGCTACAATTTATAGCAATATTCTCAGTATTTCTCAGAGGGCAGGCTTTAAGTATAACTCGTTTGAAGTTATGGTGCTGCATATAACATTATCTAAAGAAACACGTGTTAGTGATAAATCCCCTGTGATGTTTGTACTGGCTACCGTGTACAGGCCACCAGGGCACCACACAGACTTTATTAAAGAATTGTCTGATTTTCTATCTGAGTTAGTACTGGCTGCAGATAAAGTCTTAATTGTTGGTGATATTAATATCCATGTCGATAACGAAAAAGATGCATTAGGATCAGCATTCATGGACATTCTGAACTCTATTGGGGTTAGACAACATGTTTCAGGACCTACTCATTGTCAAAATCATACTCTAGATTTAATACTGTCACATGGAATTGATGTTAGTGGTGTTGAAATTCTGCAGCAAAGCGATGATATCTCAGATCATTATCTAGTCTTGTGTAAACTCCATATAGCCAAAACTGTAAATTCTACTCCTTGTTACAAGTATGGTAGAATCATCACTTCTACCACAAAAGACTGCTTTGTAAGTAATCTTCCTGATTAATCTCAATTCCTCGGCATATCCAACAGTATAGAAAAACTTGATGATGTAACAGAAACTATGAACTCTCGCTTTTCTCGCACTTTAGATACAGTTGCTCCTTTACGCTTAAGGAAGATCAAAGAAAACAGTCTGACTCCGTGGTATAATGAGCACACTCGCACCCTAATGAGAGCAGCCCGGAAAATGGAGCGCAGCTGGAGGAAAACAAAACTAGAGGTATTTCGTATAGCTTGGCGGGAAAGTACCCTATCCTACAGAAAAGCATTAAAAACTGCTAGATCTGATTACTTTTCGTCTCTTCTAGAAGAAAACAAACATAACCCCCGGTATTTATTCAATATAGTCACTAAATTAATGAAAAATAAAGGATCAACAGGTGTTGGCATTTCCCAAGAGCACAGCTGTAATGACTTTATGAACTATTTTACTTCCAAGATCGAACCTATCAGAGATAAAATTGTAACCATGCAGCCGTCAGCTACAGTATCGCATCAGATAGTGCACTATAGATCCCCTGAGGAACAATTCCACTCATTCTCTATTATAGGAGAGGAAGAATTGTATAAACTTGTTAAATCATCTAACCCAACAACATGTATGTTAGACCGTATTCCATCTAAACTACTAAAAGAGCTGCTTCCAGAAGTCATAGATCCTCTTTTGGCTATTATTAATTCATCATTGTCATTAGGATATGTCCCCAAAACCTTCAAATTGGCTGTTATTAAGCCTCTCATTAAAAAACCACAACTTGACCCCAAAGATCTAGTTAATTACAGACCGATCTCAAATCTCCCTTTTCTGTCAAAGATACTAGAAAAGGTAGTATCCTCACAATTATATTCCTTCTTAGAGAAAAATGGTATCTGTGAGGAATTCCAGTCAGGATTTAGACCGTATCATAGTACTGAGACTGCTCTCATTAGAGTTACAAATGACCTGCTTCTATCATCTGATCGTGGTTGTATCTCTTTATTAGTTCTACTGGATCTTAGCGCTGGGTTCGACACTATCGACCACAACATTCTTTTGAATAGACTAGAAAACTTTGTTGGCATTAGTGGAAGTGCCCTAGCATGGTTCAAATCGTACTTATCTCACCACCATCAGTTCGTAGCAGTAAATGAAGAGGTATCATATCGATCACAAGTGCAGTATGGAGTACCTCAAGGCTCAGTACTAGGGCCGTTACTTTTCACACTTTACATGTTACCCTTGGGAGATATTATCAGGAGACATGTTGTTAGCTTTCACTGTTATGCTGATGATACTCAGCTCTATATTTCTTCACGGCCTGGTGAAACACACCAAATTGAGAAACTAACGGAATGCATAGTCGATATAAAAAAAACTGGATGACGAGTAATTTCTTACTGCTAAATTCTGAAAAAATACAGAGGTGTAAACCCCCTGGGGTCTGAGGGTGTTCTGGGGGCCTGGGCTACAATAATATATTAGCAGCATTTATGTATATGATTGTGTTTTTGAGAAAGCAACGTTTATGCGTGGTTAGTGAAAAACTAACATTTTGAAGTCACTGAAATAAGGCCATAAAACACATACAGAACATTTGTTCACAAGACTTTTGAGAACTGGATCTTGTAGCCTAGAGTTTTTGCTTCAAAATTATATGAAAACCATCTTATTTATGTGCTCACAGAAAACATTATATTGATTTAAATTTTCTAAGACACTTTTTGAGTAGAAACGGTCTATGCGAGAAGGTGTCAACCTTCACATTCACACCTGAGAAGACAAAGGCCCGCATAATGAGCTGCATAATGAGCTTCATAATGAGCCATTCAGTCAGGTATGTGACTGAGAGGGAAGAGTTACAAGAAAGAATGTGAGGACAAAATAAATGTATATATTTTTTGTTTGTAGTTTATTAAGAGTATAGTTAGCTATCACACAAAATAACTTGAGATTCACTTGCGAGTGCAGTTAAACAGTTTGTTAGGAAAAATCAAAGCTGACTTTTTAGCATCATTACTCCAGTCACATGATGCTTCAGAAATCATTCTAATATTCTGATTTGCTGCTCAAAAAAACATTTATTATTATTATTATTATTATTATTATTATTATCTTAACACTCAGAATTAAACAGTAACACACTTTGCCAAATATTCATTCATAGTGTTAACACTCACACTAAAGTTACTTTTATATATTGTGGTTTTAGATGTTATAAAATATTAAACAAACACCCTGGCGTTGTGAGACATTTAGACAATGTAATGACACATTTCAAAATGTTTCACTTGATTTCATTCATGTAGTCAGGAATTATAGTTTGTGTACAATGTGTACATGTTATGTCACAATAACACAATAACAACAGATGAAAGTAATCTTAGGCTACTCATCAGAGTGATATTCTTCACTGGATCCAGTTGCGCGACGCATCGCGTCAATTCGGAGTTATTTCTCTCATTTGTTTGTTCGCTCGGCGGCGATGTGGGTGTTTACATGCGCGCGCGCCTCACGTGGATATTTGAATCTGAAAAGCTCGATCGGCACGTGACCACATTAGATATAATGAGGTGGGGGGGAAGGGATGTGGCCAAGTATGGTGACCCATACTCATAATTTGTGCTCTGCATTTAACCCATCCAAGTGCACACACACAGTAGTGAACATACACCTGGAGCAGTGGGCAGCCAATGCTGCGGCGTCCGGGGAGCAGTTGGGGGTTCAGCGCCTTGCTCAAGGGTCTCACCTCAGTCGTGGTATTGAGGGTGGAGAGAGTATAGAGAAAAGTATAGAGTGGGAGAGAAAATAATCTCCCCAATGAAGACTGGGGGGAGGGAAGCCGGACCTGAGATTCGAACCCACGACCTTCGGGTTACAAGTCCGACTCTCTATCCATTAGGCCATGACTGCCCCAATGAGTTGAGACGGGAAAACTGGACATCGCGTTGGTTTCATACGGAATACATTATCACAGAATATTTGTTTTGGACGTGACTTCATGTAAAAGTAGACATTTCAAGCTTTCTATACATATGTTTCTCATGTGTTTGAGGTGAGGATTCGCTGAGATTCATGTTGTTTTATTTACGTGTCTGTGAAGAGAGGTGACAGAGATAGAGCCGGCAGAGAACGCACCCTGTTTATTTTCTTTATTTTAGAAAAGCACATTGTTTTGTTGTTATTATGACTATACAGAAATACAAGTAGACCCTTTGCAGTTTCAAACGATATCTTATTCTTATCTGTACGATCAAAACTGACAGAGTATTTTTAGTTCCTAACCCGCTCATAAAGAAAATACAAGATAGCCCGCACCAGTGCGGGCTTCGACCCCAGGGGGTTAATTATTGGACCTAAAAACCCCACATGTAATAACCTAGAACACTATCTAACACTTGACGGCTGCTCTGTCAGTTCTTCTTCATCAGTTAGGAACCTAGGTGTGCTGTTTGATAGCAATCTTTCATTTAAAAGCCATGTTTCTAGTATCTGTAAAACTGTGTTTTTCCATCTCAAAAACATATCTAAATTGCGACCTATGCTCTCAACGTCGAATGCAGAAATGTTAATTCATGCGTTTATGACCTCAAGGTTAGACTATTGTAATGCTTTACTGGGTGGTTGTTCTGCACGCTTGATCAATAAACTACAGTTGGTCCAAAATGCCCCAGCTAGAGTCCTTACTAGAACCAGGAAGTATGACCATATTAGCCCGGTTCTGTCAACACTGCACTGGCTCCCTATCAAACATCGGATAGATTTTAAAATCTTGTTAATTACTTATAAAGCCCTGAATGGCTTAGCTCCTCAGTACTTGAGCGAGCTCTTATCACATTATAGTCCTCCACGTCTGCTGCGTTCTCAAAACTCTGGCCATTTGATAATACCTAGAATATCAAAAATCGACTGCGGGCGGCACATCATTTTCCTATTTAGCGCCCAAACTCTGGAACAATCTATCTAACACTGTTCGGGAGGCAGACACACTCTGTTAGTTTAAATCTAGATTAAAGACACATTTCTTTAACCTGGCTTACACATAACACACTAATACACTTCTATTATTCAAATCCGTTAAAGGATTGTTAGGCTGCATTAATTAGATCAACCGGAACCGGGAACACTCCTCATAACACTCGATGTACTCGTTACATCGTAAGAAGAATAACATCTATGCTAATGTAACGGAGGCCAGCGGGAAAGTGCTGTGCAGGTAAACCTCACTCTCCTGATATGAAAATGAGACGCTCTACCCGCTGATTCTGCCAAGCCCGTTCCCTTGGCTGTGGTTTCGCTAGATAGCAGGTAGGGACAGTGGGAATCTCGTTCATCCATTCATGCGCGTCACTGCTAAACGGGCCAGCCGCAGAGAGTTGTAACAGTGACAGCCAATGAAATTGAAGCATTTCAACAGCTGGCCAAAGAGTGGAAATGATGTCACAGCCAATCAGATTTTTTTCATGCATTTCTTTGGACCGGGGTTCGAATCGCACTCACGCAGGTCTAAAACCATTATTTCACACAGCTTTGTGCTTTTTATAAAACAAAATTGTAAAATTTAACAATACATTAAAGCTGCAGAAACCCTATGTGCACGATGTAGTTGATGTGTCAAATATTTACCTGTATCTGACAGAGCATCTGCATGGGTACCAGGAAAACATGACAGCAAGGGCACAAGCAGTGTAGAAACAGTGGTCTCTACAAGAACATCACAATAGAAATATTACAAAAAGCAATAATTCTATTACAGACACACACACGTCTGGTTTGCTATCCTTGTGGGGACATTCATAGGCGTAATGGTTTTTCTGCTGTACAAACTGTATATTCTATTGTCCTACACCAACCCTACACCTAAACTTAGCTCTCATAGGAGACTTTCTGCATTTTTAGATTTTCAAAAAACTTCATTCTGTATGATTTATAAGCTTCTTTACCCGTGGAGACCTCAATTTAGGTCCCCACCGTGACACGAGTCCCCATGAGTCTGTGTGTATTCAGGTTTAAGTCCCCACCTGAATAGAAAAACAGGTACTCTCTCTCTCTCACACACACACACACACACACACACACACACACACACACACACACACACACAATAATACTGTAGTACTCCTGCTGTTCTTGGCAGATTGATATTCATTTACAATTTCATGGCTGTACTGTAAATATAATGGCCAATACAGTAACAACAATGGTAAATTTATTTTTGTAACTCCACTAATAAAATACCATGGCTAAATTATGGTTACTACAGTAAAACCATGGTCAGAAAACATTTTTGAACTGTGGAATACATGTAATATCATTAAAAAAATGAGAATAATGGTTACGCCCATTCATAATTTAGCTTGTAATCAACAGATGACGTGTAAATGATGACAAACAATACACAAAACCGTAAATTACAGCCATATTCATTCATAATTTGGCGTGCAAACAATCAACCTACGATAAACTATAGTAAACAAAACACGACAGGGTAAAGTTTGGAAACGAACAAAGTTTACTAATGTGATTTCAGCATTAACGGTAACAAAACGTAAACTGATGTCACATAAAGTATCTTACCTTTGAGAGATGCTTGAGAACGCGTTGAACTAAACAACCGAGGCAGGCCGCCGCTGTTTTCTTCTTCTGCGAATTCAAACTTCCCGCGGTGCCGAAACACGGAAGAGCGCCACGAGAGCGCTAGCGGCCGAAAGTATATTGCATCCGTAGTGGTTTAGCACTACCATTGAGAATGAATTGGAAACGGTTTAGGGCCGTGAACGAGGTGTGGCAGGTGCGGACCCGGTGGGGTTACACTAATATTTGTCTGTTTCTTTCTTATTCTGTTTCTCAGTCCGTGTCCGGATCAGATGGCGCCGGGAGATGATGTCTGCGACCCTGACCGTCGGCGGAGGCCGGACACCTGGATGAGCCCCGGGGACATATCCCCAGTGAAGACCTCGACTTAAATACAATAAAACTTAAAATTAAACAAAATAACTAAAAATATAATAAAATACCTAACTACATAATACTATTGTTGTTAGAAATTTGCAACAATATAAAAATAGAAATATAATACATTTATACATTTAAAATTTAATTAAAGCAATAAGTAAAAAAATAAATAATAATATCCTGGCCAGAGGAGAACTGGCCCCCCGACTGAGCCTGGTTTCTCCCAAGGTTTTTTTCTCCATTCTGTCACAGAGGGAGTTTTCGTTCCTTGCCGCTGTCGCCTCTGGCTTGCTCAGTTGGGGACACTTAATTTCTAACGATTATCGTCAATTTTATTTCATAGATACTATTTAAACTAAACTGAGCTAGACAATGACATCTCTGAATTCAATAATGAAATGCCTTTAACTGAAAATTGAGTGTTTAATCTTATTATTATACATTACTGACACTCTATCCTCCAATTTGATACTGTGACGGGTCTCCTGTTCTTCTTGCTACGGCCGGCCAGTGGGTGTGGTTGGGAGACTCATCAAGTGAACTGCGTACACCTGTTCTTCCCTCTATAAAGCTTAGGCTCTGTTGGCATGGTGTGGCTGCTCTTGGTTGCGTTTGTTTTGAGTTTGGTCTTTGTTTATTTTTGGACTTTGTTATTACTTTAAACTTGGTTCTGTCGGATGTTTTGATTTATTATGTGTCTGACAGAAATTGTGTTTGATTCTGCTGATTTCTTGTTTTATTTATTTTTATATTTATGTTAATAAATATTGTTCGTTGCAACCAAACCATCCTGACTATGTCCTCCAATCTTTTGTCATGGCTTTGAGCCAGTCGTGACAATAATATTAAGTGCTTTGACACAATCTGTATTGTTAAAAGCGCTATATAAATAAAGGTGACTTGACTTGACTACTGTTTCAGGTTCGAAATAGGTCCTGCAGAATTATTTGATAATTCTTTATTAATTACTAATGGGATACCTGTATTTTCACTTTCCCTCAGTCCTTGCCTTACATACAGGAATTGAATTAATGGTAATGTGGTATATGCTGAGGAGGCACACATACAGTACTATATATAAAAACTAAGGTAAGTTATCGCAAGGCACTGGAGTGGTGTTGAGGTTCCTATTGTAAGCTGATTTCTTACAAAATACACTCACAAAACAATTCACTACACAGGCAAAACCTCTATAAAATGTATTGCATTTATTAATATTACATTTTCGTACTACTACTACTATTACTGCTAATAACGTTTATATGAAAGGGTTACAACTCAGTGTAATTGTTTGTGACTGTTCATTAGTAGTTATTTCAGTTATTTTTCTTGAACCTTAACTAGTAGATATTTAATAGTAGTTCTTCAGGAGGTATGACAGAATACATTAGTTATTGATTAGCTAACTGTTACTTAACACATTCATAAAATTGTATTACATACTGATTAGTTAACACATCTTCCTTAGTAGTTAACAGTAGTGAGTTAAGTGTTAATGAATAATTACCTGTTAGTTCTTCAATAGTTCCTTATTAGTTATGCAGTAAGTAAGAAACAGTATTCTAAAGTGTTACGGAATTTTTATTTATTTTTTTATTTATTTATTTTTTTTTTTTTGTCAAAAAATCCTCTATTGTGTGGTGTCATTATTTAACTCCTCCCAATTGAGACGGAGGATCCCCAAACTCAAATCTTAAATATCAGACATGTTTGATATTTACAACTCTTGATTGGGCTGCCTCTGACGTGATACTCGCAATAGCCAATGAGAGCGAGAAAGCGTCACTTACCGTATGTTGCGTGCTTCTATAGCTGAAACTTGGCAGCCACAAACATGCCACGAAAAGAAGAATACTGAGAAAGAACATCACCCATATCCTTTTTTTTCTATTTTATTTTTCACTGTACAACAGAATGCATGCCAGGAGAGCCAGCTGATGACGTCGATTGTCCTCCATGTGTTTTTCTTCTCTAGTCACGTTTAATCTTGCAAATCTCCGTGTCACTTGTGTCCCATGGTTTTAAAATTGGTTAAGATTTAAAAATCGTTTAGTGTATCCCAGGTCAAAGTTGCTTGCTTGTTGGAATTCAGGGAAAACTTGAGCTATTTGAGTGAAATAGGTGTCTCTAATAATTCCATATCTTATTAATGTTTTTATCTACTCATTTATTAGAGATGTTTTAAAGGTCTGCTAGAGACACACATTCACAAACAGTGTGTGAAAATGTGTGTCTGTTATCACTGGATTCTTCTACAATATTTTGGAGCAGATGGCACATTTGTTTGTGTGAAAGAGTGTGTGCCCTTTGGTTTATTTCAAGGTCAAGTGTCTCCTACATTCAGACTGCAGGCAAAAGGGCAATGAGGTGCAAATGTGACAGTAACAGCTCTATACAAGTGAAACTTGAGGGAAAACTATAACTCCTCTCTTTCACTTCATCCTCGTCTTCATCCTACTCATGAGTTCACTGGTTTCTGCGGCACATCACCTTATAAATGAACACATAAACACTGACTTCTGTGGCCTCCATGTCTACTTCTGTATGTCAGCGTAATGTGTGCCGTGTCTGTTATTGTTTGTTTTTTTTACGCATATGGGTCGGTTTGGGACAGTGATCAGTTTACACTTAAATCTGAAATCAGAATTAAGCATTAGGACAGTGAAAACATAGCCCACGAATCACACACACACACACACACACACACACACACACACACACACACACACACACACACACACACACACAGACACACACACTCATGTGTTTCCTTCTGTATTTATTCATTTTCGCAAGAGATCTGGTTTGAAGAAATCCTCTTGGGCTGGTTCTGGCACGTTGCGTCAGACTCCAGAAAAAAATGTCCTATTCTTCTATGTGAGATACTTCCTCTTGTTAAAATATTCAGGATGATGACAGTTTTACGAGTCCTCCATGTGAACGAGCTCTCGTACCGCAGCACAGAACATTCTGTGAAGATCTGGAAAATATTAAAGCTCTCACAGGCCGTTCAGTCTGCTGTGGGAATATTTCATATTTCATACACATTATATTAAATGGCAGGATTTTGTTAGCCTCCTTTCTAATGGCCTTTTTCTCCTTTGCTTTGCAAATGTGAAATTTCAGACCCAATTTTTTATTCAGTGTCGGAGAAAAAAACTGACTGGCTCTTTCGTTGAAAAGCCCCCGCAGCTCTCAGTGATATCGCACGCTCTCTCTCTCTCATGAAGATAAGTGCTCGCCAATTTTCTCTTTCACCCAGGAGCGCGGGCCGTTCAGACTCAGGGAACTTTATTTAATTCGAACGTTCATATTTTTGGTTAAAAACACTGCATGTGAAAAAGCATATATTCTGGATGAGAGCGATCGGCTCACTGATGTGAATGCAGCAATGACCACAGAGATGATCTCTTCTCTTTCTGTAAAGATTCAAACTTTTTATGTTGGATGAGCAGAAGAGTTGTGTGTTATAGGCTTTACAGTGCAGGAGAGTGTGCTGGTCTTTACTGTGTGGAGAAACTGGATGAGACATTTCTGACCAAATACAAATACACTCACTCACACACACACACTCACACACTCTACTCACCTGGGAGCGCAGGCAGCCTCTCTGCAGTTTGTGTAGTGTCTGACAACATCTTCAACACTCTCTCTCTCTCTCTCTCTCTCTCTCTCTCTCCCTCACACACACACACACACACACACACACACACACACACACACAGCATCTGTCTGCTTGATCAGTGATGCATTTCCTGTGTAGCTGTTGTGTTGTGGGACAATAAGATGCATCACAGTGTCATCTCTGTCTGTTTGTCTGTCTGCCTATGCATCTGTCTCTCTCTCTGTCTGTCTGTCTGCACACACACACACACACGTTTATTTTTTGTTTTGTTTTGTTTTTTCCAGGTGTTTGTGGTTTAGGCTTGTTTGAAAAAAAAAAAAAAAACAAAATGGCAAAAAATGTTTGCCCATGCAATTAATGAGTGAGTGGTGTGTTTGACTACAGTAGTGTTAGGCTTTGGTTTAGTCAGAATTTAATCACAACAGAAGACTGTAGTAAGTCCAGAACTGCCATGAGAATCTCAGTGGTTTGATGAGTGTGACAGAGACTCTGATACAGAGACAATGACTGCATGTGAGTCTGCATGTGCTTCTCATTACTGACATTATGTCTCTCTGTCTCTCTCTCCCAGTGACACTGTTCAGTCACTCTCACAGCTCACTTCAGCAGACATATCAACCTGTAGCCCAAGACTGGTTGCCCACTGAAGCTAAGCAGGGTTGAGCTGGTCAGTACCTGGATGGGAGACCTCCTGGGAAAACTAGGTTGCTGCTGGAAGGTGTTAGTGAGGCCAGCAGGGGGTGCTCACCCTGTGGTCTGTGTGGGTCCTAACACCCCAGTATAGTGACGGGAACACTATACTGTCAACAAGCATCGTCCTTCGGATGAGACATTAAACCGAGGTCCTGACTCTCTGTGGTCATTAAAAATCCCAGGATAGCCTTCGAAAAAGAGTAGGGGTGTAACCCCGGCATCCTGGCCAAATTTGCCCATTGCCCTCTGACCATCATGACCTCCTAATCATCCCCATATATTCTGATTGGCTTCATCACTCTGTCTCCTCTCTGTCACAGTTCATAGAATCACTGTCTCATCCTTGCTTGTCTGATTGTGTGCTGCGTGAGTGGGTGTGTCCGAGCTCGTGATTATGGGCTGATCAGCCCCAGCTGTGGTTCATTACTGGGGCTATTTAAGATCAGCTAACATTCCTCTCATTGTCAGATCCTCAGAGTTTCTCTGTGTTCCTGTCCTGCTGCTGCACGTTCTGTCTCCTGGTGTGTTCCTGTCTCTGCCCTGGCTTTGGAGGATTCTACAGCTGGACTTGGCTACCCATTGCGTCCCTGCGCCCGTCTTCCATCCACGGTGTGCATGAGCTCCGTTCCGACTAGTGACTTTGCTTGTTCTCTCAATAAACTGTTGTATATCTGCAATTGAATCCTTTCTCTTGATTCCATAACACTCTCCACCAGTAAGCTGGTGTGTGGTGGGCGTTCTGGCGCAATATGGCTGCCGTTGCATCATCCAGGTGGATGCTGCACACTGGTGGTGGTTGAGGAGATTCCCCCATCTATGTAAACCACTTTGAGTACCCAGAAAAGCGCTATATAAATGTAACAAATTATTATTATTATTACTTCAGCTAAGGGCGTGGGGAAAGAGCTCACCTTTGACCTGCGTAATCCTCCAGCTGTGTGTTTTGTTTTGGCTGCTGTCCATCTGCACTTTCAATCCCATCAAACAGAGCTGTGTGTGTGTTTTATGTGAGGGATGCATCATTGACTTCTGCTCACAGTAATTGATATAAATGGACTCTTTATGTGCTGCCTGTGATGTTTTCATAATGACTTTCTATATGATTTGGCTCTTCTGCAATTTCAGATAATAACATGGAGATGTAAAAATGGAGAGGCGAATGAGGAGAGGCACCAGCTGTCCGTCACTGCAGCTCTGCTGAACCCAGATCCTCTGTCCTCATCTAGCTGACCTGTCCACTGCCGTCCAGCGACACCAGTAAGAACAACGGAAACAGAAGCTTTCTTCAGCTACTATAAGCTCCTTGGGTCTGAACCTTCTGCGCCTGAAATAAAGTAGATCCTACATTCGAGTGAGAACTAACTTTGCGACCATTGTCTGTTTGCTCTACATATAGTGTGAACGTGTGTAGTATGGATGAAATCTGGACAGACTGCACTCAAGTTGTCATTGTCACATGACAGACCAGCATCAGTTTCACTTCACTGCCATTCATGAATCCTGTCTCGTGGCCTCACGGGTTAGTAAAAGTCAAGTAGTAGGTCATCCTGGTATTTTTTCCTACTGTTTTATGAATACTATGAATTTAGACACACTACGTTTTAGGCCTACTATATAGTAGGGAACTAGACATAATCAGACACGGGGTTGGTATTTGTTCAATAAAACCACTATTTCCACTTCAGGTTATTTAAAAAAAACTGCCTCTCTGTATTTCACAGCCTACTTTTCACAGCATCCCTAGCGGTGAGGTTAAAGGGTAAGTCATGCCTAGAGATCAGCAGCTCTTTCTAGGTTTCGCTGGAGACTTGAGGGTGTGATTTGCACCCATCTCTGAGTACATATTGTAATAAATGAAATGAAAGTATGAGAGTGAACACAAATGGCTCATTAAACTCGTTTTGTGTGGATGATGAGCTCATGCAGTTAAAGCTAACGTTGTCGTTTCCCTGTGCATCTCCACGCTGAAATGATGATGAATCATCAGAGCTGATATTGCCCTTCACATAATATTCACTGGATTTATGACCAGTGTCATCTCAGCTGTTTTCTAATTTGGAAAATCTCTTTTTCATTCTGTCTTCCTGCCTTCCAATTAGCTCTGAAACAGGCCAACAGATATCCCTCTCTGTCACAGCACAAATGTGGCTTGCTGCAGATTTTTGGACACACACACACACACACACACACACACACACACACACACTCCTGAATTCAGGTCCCATTCTCTCCATCCTGAACTTAATTAACAGTACGGCTCAGCCATTACAGGCCAATATCCCCTGTTACAGAGACACAAAAGTCGCCCTTCTCTCCCTCTTCAACCTCTACCCTCTAAATTCATGCGGCTGCACAGAGATGAGAGAACGAACTGCACAATGCAGCCTGTCGGATCGGTCTATTCTGTGCTTTAATTGGTTTGTCTCTCCTGAGAGGAAGCTCAGATCTACAGGTTCTTCTTTGTGCGGCGTCTGAGCTCTACAGAGAGACGATGGTCAGCCGGAGAGCTGCAGATTTCAGCTCAGCGTCACAGTCATCTGGTGGAGACTAGTTCACTCTGCTCAAGAAGATGTAAATCGACGTCCGTTGTTTTATGATGTTAGGTGCAGGTAAATCTGAAATCACAGGTACTTCTGAGTGAAGGAGGTTTACACAGATATAAACATCCTAATAAACCTGAAAGTATGCTTCTGTCGTCTGCTTGAACTATAAATAAATGTTCACAGTAATACTTTCACAACAGAGTACCAGTAAATGTATAGACAGAAGTGTAGTAATGTGAAGCGTGTATTATTTCACAGTGTTTTCGTTAATGTTTCACTTTATTTCTGTAATTTTGTGTCACAGGTGGGTCTGTTCATTTACATTTATGCATTTAGCAGACGCTTTTATCCAAAGCGACTTACATTGCATTCAAGTTACAGTTTATGAGCTCTTGCTTTCCCTGGGAATCGAACCCATGATCTTGGCGTTGCTAGCGCCATCCTCTACTAATTGAGCTACAGGAAAGACTGTTCCTTGTTGGCGGGGGTTTATAAATAGTTAGGCCAAATCTCAGCCAGTTACTTTCAATGGGCCTCATTTACGAAAGAACGTACGACAGAAAATTGGGCGTACGGTCGTTTCAATGCAAAACTTGAAGTTTATCAATATGGACGTGAGCGGTGGCTACGATCAAATCTCACGTCTGGTCTCAGCTCATGTAAGCAAGTGTTTGAACTTGCTCGCAGCACAGTAAATCTGGTGGAGAATTGTAGAATTGCATTTTGTTCATTTAGGTTATTTTCCTGACCGACAACCGAAGCTCATTCATTCCTTGAAGGTAGGTAAACACAGGTTAGTCTGGGTAAATACATCTATGTGAACAGTCTGTGAGCGGTAGACCCGATGAGGAGGTGATTGTGATCTTGTGTGCGCTGGGGCTGATGACTGGTGACAGGGAACTCGTAACACTGTGCATGATATTGTGCAAAAGAGGTATTTAAGGTTAAGTGCAAAATAGTGTGTAACCCTGTATAATTTAGAAAATGAATTATAAAAAGGAAATAACTAAAGAGTCTATTAAAACAGTAAATTAACCAGAATTCAGTAAAATAATATAAGAAAAAGTGGTATAATTAAGTGAAAAGCATTTCAGTATGATGACTGACATTTAATGATTGTCCAATTACGTGAAGTCTAAATTGAAGTCCCGCCCCACCACGCTAGTCGCTGGATGGAAGTAGCCATTTTCTTTTCTCTTCGAGGCTGATGCGAAACGAGTAGCAGTGTTGTTCTAAGACCGTTAAAATATACGTCAGAGAAGATAAAAACAAAGTTTATTTTCTTTTGATTTGGTCAGGTTTTTTTGTCCTATGTTGGAACTGAATTTAATTCAGTGTGACGATGTAAGATGGCGAACCTTCCCAAGGAGATGAACATTGATTGTCGTAAGAGTTAAGCTCCAACTAACACTCGAGGAATTGGGTAGGAAAGTTCTGATTACCTGCTACGTCTCATAAACTGAACTGAGCCGTTCAAGTGACTGTTCAGGAGTATTATTTTTGCTCGGAAGGAGTTGTTTTTTTTGTCAAATTGGAACTGATGAATCGAATCGTTCTCCACGATTTTAATAATTTTTGGATTCCTTGAACTGAATCTGTTTGAATTGAATCTTTGGATCAAATCTTTTTGAACCGAATCTTTTCTGGAACTGAATCTTTTCTTTTCCAGCGGAACATTTCTAACGGATGTACTGAATTGAACTTTTCTTTTCTTTTGTGAACTGAATTTTCCAAACAAATCGTTTGAACTGAGTTTTGAACTGTTTTCTTCTGAACTGTTTATTTGGCCTTGTGTTCAACACCAAGGAGTTATTTTTGACTTTGAGTGAACTGTCAACAGCTATTGAGTCAATAAGTCCCTCTCTACCTCTTAGCTACACAAGTAAAGAAAACCCAAGTTTGACTTATCAGATAAGAGCCCTGAGCAGTGTCTGTTCTTGGGAAGAGAGCTTTGATGCTACCAACTCTTACTTATCCACCCTGAAAAACATTGCTAAGCTAAGTGGAAAATCTTTCAACGTTTTACTATGAGAAGAACTCTCTCAGATCTCAAGTTCCTTAATTCCAGATGAAGTGGATGAAGATGAGGCTGCACTTGTTGTTTGACTGAGCACCCCATAAAGCCCTTGGATCATCTGCTTGAGGTTAGTGGTGCCAATGGTCAACCAGTTCCATATAAAGGATACGTTGAAATCCCCATCACTTTTCCAGAAGACATGATAGGATCCGAGACTGAAATTTCCATGCTTGCACTAATCGTTCCTGATTTCAACCCTGGAAAACAGTCTCAAGTCTTGATCGGGACTAACACTCATGATTCTTTGTATGCTGAATGTTCTGAATCGAACAGCCTTGAACCCTGTTCTCCTCGATATGGATACAATGCTGTGCTAAAAACTTACCTATCAAAGAGTTTGTTCTTTTAGAGCCTCCGATAACGTCATCACTTCCTGGGGGTATTCTTTTCCCAAGTAGTGTAGTCCAAGTGGCATCCGTTCCTCAGCAAAAGTGGACCGTCCAGCTACGGAATGAATCCAATCGTGATGTAGTCTTGCAGCCCAGTGCTGTCGTTGCTGAAGTGCACGCCATTGAAAGTATCCTTCCCCGAGAATGTGAGACTGGTTCTGTGCCTAGCAGTCAGTGCAGTTCCAAGTCAGTGATTACCTTTGACTTTGGAGACTCCCCATTGTCTCAAGAATGGAAAGATAGAGTCAGTAAGAAACTTAATGACATGTCTGATGTGTTCGCCCAACACAACCTTGACTTCGGTTGAGCTTCCAAAGTCAAACATCACATTAGGCTCTCTGACGAAACTCCATTTAAACAAAGAGCATGTCCTATCCACCCTCATGATCTGGCAGCTGTTCGACGGCACTTGCAAGAGTTAAAACATTCTGGAGTAATCCGAGAGTCTGAGTCTCCCTTTTCAACCCCGATCGTAGTCGTATGCAAGAAAAACGGTGACGTAAGACTATTTGTGGATTACAGAAAGCTGAATTCACACACTGTGAAAGATTCTTATGCTTTGCCCAACCTGGAAGAGTCTTTTTCTGCTTTATCAGGTTCACGGTGGTTCTCAGTTCTGGACTTGAAATCTGGTTATTACCAGATAGAAATGGAAGAATCTGACAAGTACAAGACCGCTTTCTCATGCCCGCTAGGGTTTTGGGAGTTCAACAGGATGCCTCAGGGTATCACAAATGCACCAAGTACTTTTCAACGATTAATGGAAAAGTGCATGGAAGATCTGCATCTTACCGAGGTCTTGGTGTTTCTTGATGATTTGATTGTGTTCTCCCGAACTCCCGAGGAGCATGAGGAGCGACTCTTAAAAGTACTGACAAGGTTGAGAGACTATGGATTGAAACTGTCCCCAGAAAAGTGCAAATTCTTCCAAACTTCTGTCCGGTATTTAGGTCATATAATATCAGAGACCGGTGTCCAGACTGATCCTGAAAAGATAAGTGCCCTCAAGACCTGGCCAAAACCAAAAAACCTGAGAGAGTTAAGGTAATTTTTGGGATTCGCGGGATATTATCGGCGGTTTATCCAAAATTATTCTAAGATCGTGAAACCCCTAAATGACTTAACTGCTGGATATGCCCCACTGAATCGTAAACCAATGAATGGAGAAACTAAAGGAAAATACCTTAACCCAAAGGAGTCGTATGGTAGTCGATGGACGGCGGACTGTGATGAAGCCTTTGATACCATAATTTCCAAACTTACTAGCGCTCCTGTGCTTGGTTTTGCCAACCCGACCTTACCTTACACCCTCCACACGGATGCGAGCACCACAGGTCTGGGTGCCGCATTATACCAGGAACAGGACGGTGAGAGTAAAGCCATAGCTTTCGCCAGCAGAGGTCTTTCAAGAAGTGAGTCCCGATATCCAGCCCATAAGTTAGAGTTTCTTGCCTTAAAGTGGGCCGTTATGGAAAAATTCTCTGACTACTTGTATGGCAACCACTTCAATGTCATAACTGACAGTAATCCTCTCACGTACATTCTCTCTTCTGCAAAGCTCGACGCCATAAGTTATCGTTGGCTCTCAGCATTGGCGACTTTCTCTTTCAGCCTGATCTATAGATCAGGGAAGCAAAATCAGGACGCTGATGGATTATCAAGACGCCCCCATGGCGAGCTAGTGAATGACATGGTATCGCAGAAGGAGCAAGAAAGCATACAGCAATTCGCTGCGAAGTACTTGGGCGAAGGAAAAGGTGTCATCATAGACTGCGCTGTTGTCCAAGCTGTGTGTGACAAACATCTTGTTCAGCAGAAATGCGGAACTCCTGTTGCTCTGGTGGAGTCCTTGACAATAGAACAGGAAGCTATTCCTGGGTGTTTTGCTCAAGAAATGACTGGAGATATGTCCACAGTACCTGGGTTGACTGGAATAGACCTGCGGCGAGAACAAAGAGAAGATGTTATCTTGAATCAAGTCATCAGTCATATGGAAGAAGGTCAATTACCATGTCGTGTGGTGCGATACGAATGTCCAGACATTCCCTTGTTGTTGAGGCAGTGGAGTCGCTTAGAACTGAAGGAAGGAGTTCTATACAGACGGCGGCAGTGTAACGATCAAACAACTTATCAATTGGTGTTACCTGTGAAGTTCCGTGCTATGGTGTTGGACAGCTTGCACGATCAGATGGACCAAATGGTAGTAGACCGCACTCTCGACCTTGTTCGTTCTCGCTTTTATTGGCCAAAGATGAGTGCCGATGTTGAGAGGAAGGTTAAGACATGTGAACGCTGTGTTAAACGAAAAGCTGTGCCTGAGAAGTCTGCACCACTGGTCAACATCCAGGTGACACGACCCCTTGAGTTGCTCTGTATAGACTTTCTTTCCATTGAACCAGATCGAAGTAATGTCCAGAATGTACTCATGACAGATCATTATACAAAGTACGCAGTTGCTCTACCCACCAGCAACCAAAAAGCAAAGACTGTAGCTAAGTGCCTCTGGGATGGATTCATTGTCCATTATGGCTTCCCGGAGAGGATTCTAAGTGATCAGGGAGCTGATTTTGAATCTAAACTTATCAAAGAGCTTTGTGAGATGGCACAAATTCACAAAGTGCGGACGACTCCCTATCATCCTCGCAGCAATCCCTTAGAGTGTTTCAATAGAACGCTTTTAAACATGCTGGGTACCTTGAAGGAGCAGGACAAGTCACGTTGGCATGACTTTGTGAAACCATTAGTGCATGCCTATAATTGCACAAAAAATGAAGTAACCGGATTCACGCCGTATGAACTCATGTTTGGGAGGCAGCCCAGACTGCCAGTGGATTTAGCCTTTGGGCTACCTGTAGAAAAACCTGTCCACGAGTCACATTCTAAATATGTCCAAAATCTCAAAGCCCGACTTGAAGAGAGTTACCGAATTGCCACTCAAAATGCTTCAGAGTCTGCAATGAGGAACAAGGACAGATTTGACAAACGAGTGAAAGAGTCAACTCTTGAAGTTGGAGATAAAGTCCTAGTGAGGAACGTCCGAATCAGGGGAAAACATAAACTCGCAGACAAGTGGGAGCCTTCCATCCATATAGTAGTTGAGCAAGTAGGAGACCTACCAGTGTATAAGGTCCGTTCGCAAGATAAGAATGCATCTGCGCGAGTGTTGCACAGGGATTTACTATTACCTTGTGGGTTCCTTACCACTTCTGAGGAAAGTATGCCTGATCCTGATTCAGGAAAACCCTCCAAGCCTAAGACACGGAGCCAAAGGAGAAGAGAACTGTTTAGTGAGGAACAATCGGATTCAGAGGATGAAATCTGCATATTCAATTCAATTCAATTCAATTCAAGTTTATTTGTATAGCGCTTTTCACAATACAAATCGTTGCAAAGCAGCTTTACAGGAAATTAAGTTTCTACAATATATTTATATATTGTAGAAACTTAATATATTTAACTTATGGCGAAATTTGGTAGTTCTGTATGTTGTCTGAGGGTATGCTTCATCTGAGGTCCTCTGAGGGGTTGGCATCATCTCTTCTCAGGTGTTCTGGATCCAGACTGAAGCTTGTGTAAATCCTAGTTACCACGGGATGTTAATCCCGTGGCAGAAACAGAGAAACAAATAGAGACATAATTAGCGTAGCTGCTGTTCCAACCAAGCAACAATTATTTGTTCAATCCAAGCTAAAGAACAATAATGCGTGTTTGATCAGATATAACTGCAGTACAAGATCATGAGATGCATTATGTGAATGCTTGGCTAAAGAGATGTGTCTTTAATCTAGATTTAAACAGAGAGAGTGTGTCTGAACCCCGAACATTATCAGGAAGGCTATTCCAGAGTTTGGGAGCCAAATGTGAAAAGGATCTACCTCCTTTAGTTGACTTTGCTATCCTAGGTACTACCAAAAGTCCAGAGTTTTGCGACCTTAGGGAGCGTGATGGATTGTAGCGTGGTAGAAGACTAGTTAAGTACACAGGAGCTAAATCATTAAGGGCCTTATAGGTAAGTAATAATATTTTGTAACTGATGCGGAACTTAATAGGTAGCCAGTGCAGAGACTGTAAAATTGGGGTAATATGATCATATTTTCTTGACCTAGTAAGGACTCTAGCCGCTGCATTTTGGACTACCTGTAGCTTGTTTATTGAAGATGCAGGACAACCAGCTAGCAGTGCATTACAATAGTCCAGTCTAGAGGTCATGAATGCATGAACTAGCTTTTCTGCATCAGAAACAGGTAACATGTTTCGTAGCTTGGCAATGTTTCTAAGATGGAAGAATGCTGTTTTTGTAACATGGGAAATATGATTTTCAAAAGACAAGTTGCTGTCTAATATAACACCCAGATTTTTGACTGTAGAGGAAGTAACAGTACATCTGTCTAGTTGCAAATTATAATCCAAGAGATTCTGTGTACTGTTTTTTGGTCCAATAAGTAATATTTCTGTCTTATCTGAATTTAATAGGAGAAAATTACTGGTCATCCAATCTTTTACATTTTTAACACACTCTGTTAGCTTAGATAATTTAGAAGTTTCATCTGGTCTTGTTGAGATATATAGTTGAGTATCATCAGCATAACAATGGAAACTAATCCCGTATTTTCTAATAATATTACCAAGGGGCAACATATATATTGAAAATAGCAGAGGACCTAGGACAGATCCTTGTGGTACTCCATATTTTACTGGTGATAATTGAGATGACTCCCTGTTTAAATAAACAAAGTGGAAGCGATCAGACAGGTAGGATCTAAACCATCTTAAAGCCTGCCCTTGAATACCCGTATAATTTTGTAATCGATCTATGAGTATGTCATGATCTATAGTGTTGAACGCAGCACTAAGATCAAGTAAAACTAGCAATGAGATGCAGCCTTGGTCTGACGCAAGAAGCAAGTCATTTGTAATTTTAACAAGTGCAGTTTCTGTACTATGGTGGGGCCTGAAACCTGACTGAAATTCTTCATAGAGATCATTTTTTTGCAAAAAAGAGCACAACTGAGCAGATACAACTTTTTCTAAAATTTTAGACATAAACGGAAGATTAGAAATGGGTCTGTAATTTGCTAGTTCATTAGGATCTAGTTGTGGTTTTTTAATAAGAGGCTTAATAACCGCCAGCTTGAATGATTTTGGAACGTGACCTAAAGATATCGATGAGTTAATAATATTGAGAAGCGGTTCTTCTGCTACAGGTAACAACTCTTTCAGTAATTTAGTGGGTACAGGATCTAATAGGCATGTTGTTGGTTTAGATGCATTGATAACTTTATTTAGCTCTTCCTGTCCTATAGTTGTAAAGCACTGCAGTTTTTCTTTGGGTGCAATGAATGGAGCTGAAGTACTAGACGCTGCAGAATCTACATTTGTTATTGTATTTCTGATGTTATCTATCTTATCAGTGAAGAAATTCATAAAGTCATTACTATTAAATTGTGAGGGAATATTTAGATCGGGTGGCGTCTGTTTATTTGTTAATCTAGCCACTGTGCTAAATAAAAACCTTGGATTGTTTTGGTTATTTTCTATGAGTTTGCGGATATGCTCTGCCCTGGAAGCTTTTAAAGCCTGTCTATAGTTGGACATACTGTTTTTCCATGCAATTCTAAAAACTTCCAAGTTAGTTTTTCTCCATTTGCGCTCAAGTTTACGAGTTTCTTTCTTGAGAGAATGGGTATTACTGTTGTACCATGGCGCAGTACGTTTTTCTCTAACCTTTTTCAATTTGATGGGCGCAACAACTTCTAATGTATTAGAGAAGATAGTGCCCATGTTGCTAGTCATTTCATCTAGTTCATGTGTATTTATGGGTACACAGAGCAGTTGAGATAAATCAGGCAGGTTATTTTTGAATCTATCTTTAGTGGTTGGAACAATAGTTCTTCCTGGACGATAACGCGGAGCCATATAGTTAATATCAGTAATACTCAGCATGCACGATACTAGGAAATGGTCAGTAACATCATCACTTTGAGGTACGATATCTATGTCAGTAAGATCAATTCCATGTGATATAATTAAATCTAGCGTATGATTAAAACGATGAGTGGGCCCAGTGACGTTTTGCTTGACTCCAAAAGAATTTATTAGGTCAGTAAACGCAAGTCCTAACGCATCATTTGTATTATCGACGTGAATGTTAAAATCTCCAACAATTAGCGCTTTATCAACAGTAACCAATAGGTCTGAGAGGAAATCTGCAAATTCTTTTAAGAAATCTGTATACGGCCCTGGCGGTCTATACACAGTAGCCAGAGCAAGAGACAGGAGAGATTTCTTTTGCATATCTGACAGTGTAACATTAAGCAGAAGCAATTCAAATGAGTTAAACCTGTATCCTGTTTTCTGGGTAACATTGAGAATATCACTATATATTGTTGCAACACCGCCGCCACGGCCAGTCTGACGGGGCTCATGCTTATAACAGTAGCTTGGTGGAGTAGACTCATTTAGACCAATATAATCATTTGGTTTGAGCCAGGTTTCAGTCAAGCAGAGCACATCAAAACTATTATCTGTGATCATTTCATTTACAATAACAGCTTTGGGTGCGAGTGATCTAATGTTTAGGAGCCCAAGCTTTAAAAATTGCTTTTGTTTATTTGTTTTGCATTTGTCTGGTTTAATCACGATTATATTATTTCTAGATCCTGCATTAAATTTATATTTATATTTTGGCTTCACTGTTCGGGGAACAGACACAGTCTTTATAGCTTGGACAGCACAAGTATTTCTATCATTTAAGTGGGTAGAACAAAAGTCATCATAGCAGTTATTTGAGAATGGGCTTACTAGTCAGATGGAGCGTAGAGTCCTGGAGATGTTGTCCGACAGGAGTTCTGCTCCGACTCTGCTGGGGTGCAGGCCATCAGCGCGGAAAAGCCTAGGACGCTCCCAGAAAAGATTCCAATTATTAACAAAGAGCAGTTTCTGTTCTTTACACCATGACAATAACCACTCATTTAAAGCAAAAAGTCTACTGAACCTTTCGTGTCCTCGTCGATACGTGGGAAGCGGTCCAGACACGATGATCGTCGCCGCGGGTGATGCGCTGCGCACCGTCTCGATCAGGCTCCTGAAGTCCGTCTTCAGTGTCTCCGTCTGCCGCAGCCTGGTGTCGTTCACCCCCGCGTGCAGCACGATCGCGCTGATGCTCTCGTCGTCCTTCAGGATCGCGGGTATCTGCGCAGAAACATCGAGAACACGAGCGCCAGGGAAACAGTGAGTGTGTGCTTTACCTTCAGCTAACGTAGCACGGACGTGCCGGACGATGGAGTCTCCGACGATCACAGCGTCGCGTTCCGTCTCGCGGAGGGGGGCGAAGCGGTTCCGGGTGGAGATCTCGAAGACCGGAGGCGGTGGAGGGGGAGAGGTCCTCGCCCGGGGCCTGGCTCGCGTCTTCCGCTGCTGCTGCACCCAGGGTCCGTGGTGTCCCGGCGCCGGAGTGAAGGACATCTGGGAAGATCGCGTCCTGGGTGCACAGGATCTGTGCAGAGAAACACACGGAGTAGAGGTGGTGGGAGTGTTAGCGGCGCGCTGTATACTTACCCCGGACTTGTGAGCGTCAGCCCGGGATGTTTCCAGCGCGGCTCTCCGCTCTCTCAGCTGGGCCTGCTTCTCCACCAGCTCACGGATCTGCTTCTCCACGGCCTCCAGCTCCAGCTGCACCGAATGCAGCTCGAACGTGTCCTCGCCTGCACTCAAAGGTAGACACACATCCGCCATTTAAGCAAGTAGCAGTGAGTAAAACAATGGTAATGGTAATGACAATGGTAATGTGTGTGAATAGAGTATTAGCAATGGAAGCGAGATTAGCGGCAACCTTCCTTGGTTGCCGCTAATGCAACCACGCTGGCGATGCTAACGGGCTATAAGCTAATAGCGGACTCTGGAAATCAAAATAAAACTAGTGATAACAAGGCGCTTTGATTGTTTTTGTTGTAGAATACGATAGGGGATATATTCACACGTTATAGAAACGAAAATGATGGTGTGTAAAATAGATTTCAGGATTAGAAAATAGTCGATAAAGAATTAACTTGACGGAGCTCAAACTCAAAACACGCAGCAGCAACAAACAGGAAGTCACGTGTCCCATATTCAGTAGGATTCCTGCTGGAGAAACAAGGATAACCTATGCATATGACATCAAGTCGAAAGAGGCTGATGGAAAGGAAAAGGAATTGCCTCAGAAATCCGACTTACCTCAGGAAACAGAATTGCCTCTGACTGTGAGCAGTCCAGATAACGTGTGTCCTCTAAATGAGAGCTTAGGAAAGGTAACAGAAGTGAATGAACCTACAGATTCTGAAGTACAAGAAACTATGCCAACAGGAAACGAAATTGAAGGAGGATACTTGCCATCATCTGATCCAATCGGTGTTGAGGATGAGATGGATATGTCCACAGCTGTCCAGGATCTGGAAGAAAGAACAGAACAAGAGGTTAATACAAATGGAGAATCAAGTGAAAATGATAACCTAAGATGATCAAATAGAATTCCGAAACCTCCAAAGAAATTCCATTATCCACAGCTGGGTAATCCTCTTACCTCAGTAGTCCAAAACTTGTTCCAGTCCTTGAGTGAGGCAGTGATTAATTCGATGAGTCTTGCTGACTTACCAAAAGCTAACTTTATGCTGCCCAAGAGTTAACTGACAAAGCGCAAAGGGACTTGCTTACCTTTAAGAGGGGAGGATGTAACCCTGTATAGTTTAGAAAATGAATTATAAAAAGGAAATAATTAAAGAGTCTATTAAAACAGCAAATTAACCAGAATTCAGTAAAATAATATAAGAAAAAGTGGTATAATTAAGTGAAAAGCATTTCAGTATGATGATTGACATTTAATGATTGTCCAATTACGTGAAGTCTAAATTGAAGTCCCGCCCCACCACGCTAGTCGCTGGAAGTAGCCATTTTCTTTTCTCTTCGATGCTGATGCGAAACGAGTAGCAGTGTTGTTCTAAGACCGTTAAAATATACGTCAGAGAAAATAAAAACAAAGTTTATTTTCTTTTGATTTGGTCAGGTTTTTTTGTCCTATGTTGGAACTGAATTTAATTCAGTGTGACGATGTAAGATGGCGAGCCTTCCCAAGGAGATGAACATTGATTGTCGTAAGAGTTAAGCTCCAACCAACACTCGAGGAATTGGGTAGGAAAGTTCTGATTACCTGCTACGTCTCATAAACTGAACTGAGCCGTTCAAGTGACTGTTCAGGAGTATTATTTTTGCTCGGAAGGAGTTGTTTTTTTGTCAAATTGGAACTGATGAATCGAATCGTTCTCCACGATTTTAATAATTTTTGGATTCCTTGAACTGAATCTTTTTGAATTGAATCTTTGGATCAAATCTTTTTGAACCGAATCTTTTCTGGAACTGAATCTTTTCTTTTCCAGCGGAACATTTCTAACGGATGTACTGAATTGAACTTTTCTTTTGTGAACTGAATTTTCCAAACAAATCGTTTGAACTGAGTTTTGAACTGTTTTCTTCTGAACTGTTTATTTGGCCTTGTGTTCAACACCAAGGAGTTATTTTTGACTTTGAGTGAACTGTCAAAATTATTAATTGTGAACATTGTAAATGTTTATGGTGATCTCAGATGTGTTGTATTCTGGGAAATTGCATGGCTTGGAGGGTGCACCCTACTGAACAGGTGGACGACCAGAGAGTCGGGTGAATTTGTTCGGTGAATTTCATTGGAGTTGAGGATTCATGCAGTTGTGATCTTATTTTGAACAAAGAAAATTGTGACAATTGTTGATAATAATTAAATTTTTATTTCCTTAAGAAAAAAAAGAAACACAGTGACCAGTACAAAAGTTATTCAATACAAAGATTTAATTTAACCTAATTGTTGTTGTTTCAATTGCATCTCCATAGTCGAACCTACTGGCCTGTGGTTAAGATTAGCAACAAGTGCCTATTAATTGACACGTGCTACAAGTGCAATTATGATTGTTGTACACAATTATGATTGTGTTGCCTGAAGTCCTTAAGTTCTTGTTACATTTGAGATTTGAGGTTTGAGAGGATCTTGGTTTCAGGAGGTAGGGTTGTGGATGAGGTTTCAGAGGGGGGTGATGAGATTGGAATTGAGGGCTCTCACAGCCTGGGGGAAAAAGCTATTGAGCAGTCTTGCGGAGCGGGCTCTGATGCTCCAGTACCATTTCCCTGATGTCAAGAGCAGGAAGAGATAATGGGAGGGATGGGTGGGGTCCTTCACGATACTGTTGGCTTTGCTGGAGCATCGTGCAAGGAAGATATCCAGGATGGAGGGGAGAGGGGAACCAATGATCTTTGCAGCTGTGTTCACTGTCCGCTGTAGGGTCTTGCGGTCAGCAGTTCTGCAGTTCCTGTATCAGACAGTGATGCAGCTGGTCAGCACACTCTCAGTGGTTCCCCTGTAGAGAGTGGTGAGGGTGGGTGGTGGGAGACTTGCTCTTTTAAGTCGGTGGAGAAAGTATAGGCGCTGTTGCGTCTTCTTGCAGAGTGATGTAGTGTTGGTGGTCCAGGTGAGGTCTTCTGTTATGTGCACCCCCAGGAATTTAATGCTGCTGACTCTCTCCACAGTCGAGCTGTCGATGGTCAGTTGGGGGTGGTCCATCACAACCTCCTTTGTCTTACTCACATTGAGGGACAGGTTGTTTGCACCACACCATTCAACCAGTTGTGCCACTTCCTCCCTGTAGGATGTTTCATCATTGTTGCTGATGAGACCTACCACAGTTGTGTCATCAGCAAACTTGATGATGTGGTTGGAGCTGAACTTGGCAGTGCAGTCGTGGGTCAGCAGCGTGAAGAGCAGCGGGCTGAGCACACAGCCCTGTGCTCAGTGTGGTAGTGCTGGAGGTGTTGTGGCCGACACGGACTGACTGAGGTCTTCCGGTTAGAAAGTCCAGGATCCAATTACAGAGGGAGGTGTTAAGGCCCAGCAGGTTTAGTTTGTTGATGAGTTGTTGTGGGATTATTGGAATGCTGAGCTGAAGTCAATGAACAGCATTCTAAAATAGGAGTTTTTTTATTTTCTAGGTGGGTAAGAGCCAGGTGGAGGATGGAGGAAATTGCATTGTGCGTATAGCGGTTTGGACGGTATGCAAACTGGAGCGGATCAAGCGTGTTGGGGAGGCTGGTTTTGATGTTGTGCATGACTAACCTCTCAAAGCACTTCATCGTGATTGGAGTCAGTGCTATGGGACTTCCAAACTTTGTGTGCCTGTAACTCAAGAAGTATTAAAGTTATCCTAATATGATTTTAGATTCAGGTTCCTAAGAAACTTTTCTTTTGGAATCTTAATTTTAAACACCCTGTATGGTTTATTCTCAGCGATATCGAGATCTCAGTGCAGCTCCAAAATTAGTATCCTACCCATTTTCAATGGTCAAAAACCAAATGTGGTTTTGTGTTTATCTAGTCAGCACTGTTGACAATGGAAATATGCAAATAATAACAGTAACCCAGGGATTAGGATTGTTCAGTATGACACGTCAGATTATGAATGACCAGGATTAACTGTTAATTGTAGGTATAGTATGAACAGTGTGAAATGAAAAATAAGATTACCCAGGATTCCATTTACCCCGAGTTTAGAATTACCTAGTGTTAATTATTTCAATTGTGAGAGACCTTAAATGTTTGAGGTACTATCAGTGATTCTGCCAAATATGCCCTTTAGCAGTAGATACTACTTGATCTATGATTATGCTTCATATTTTATAGCAATAAAAAAGAAAAAGAAATTCTAAAAATCCAGGTGAGGTAAATGTTGGTTTGATGTGAATACAATGTGTGAAGAAAGTAACCACACTTTCCTATGAGGTGTGGGATTTGTTTCAAACACATAACAATACTGCATATTTAAACTCTTAGTAGCTGCAGAAGCTGTTAAAATGAACAAAATCCCTTCCTCCAAATATCACAGAAACTGATTCAAATGTAGAATATTATGAATAGAATACAGAGAGCAAGGGAATGTGCCTCTACTTGACCATTTCAGTGCATTTTTAGCACTCAAACAGGTACATTCCGATCAAATATTTTGATAGAGAGAAACAAGATACAGTTCTAATTTTAACATTATTTCTTCTTCAGACATTGCTCTTTAAATGAAATAAGAATCAGCTGCATACAAAGTGACCAAATCTGGTTTTCGACCACTGAAAATGGATAATATTCAACAATCTGGACATGGAGCCTCATTGAGATCCCCATATCTCTGGGATTGAATGATGAAGGGCCTTGAAATTTAAGATTCCAAAAGAAAAGTTCATTAAGAACTAGAATCTAATATGATATTGCGAAATCTTTAATACTTCTTGAGTTATAGGCATGCAAATTTTGGAAAAAATAAATATTTATGGCACTCAGACAGGTATGGTAAATGCAGTTGTCCTGACAGAAGGAAACAAGATACATTTCTAGTTTCAACATTATTTTTTCTTCAGAAATTCCTCTTTAAAAGAAAAGAAGTATCATATTTTGAACACTGAAAATGTGTGCATTTTAAAGAGTTACTCCTGGAGCCATATTAAAATTCCAATATCTCTGGAATCGAACCATATAGTGTCACGGTGCACACACGATGGAAGCGAAGAGACGAGTGTAAACTCAGAATACAGTCTTTAATTAAATCCAAATACAGACAAGGCAAGACAAGCAAGGCTGGGACAGACAGAGACACCGGGAGTAACGAGTAGACCAGACGAAAATGAACAGAACAGGCAGGAACTAAATACACACGATAATTAACTAAACACAGCTGAATGAAATCATAAACAATCAAAACTAGACTAGTTTTGTTAAAGGGAGAAAATGAAACAAAATGCACAGGTCAAACACATACATCTAGTGCAACAACAGCAATTAAAATGCAGCACAGTGGAACACACACACACACACACACACACACACACACACACACACACACACACACAAATACAGGGAAAGGGATTAAAAGGAAACTCTGTCCTTTCCACCCTCATGCCATCCTACATACTGTATATATATATGACTTTCATTTATCAGATGAACACAAACTAAGAGTTTTAGAAAAAAAAAAATGTCATCTCTCTTTGTATAATGCAAGTGTATGGGATGTCCAAAAATGAATGTAACAGTAACTCATACAACCCGTTAATGAATCAGTGTTGTCTTAAGTGAAACGATAAATACAAAAAATACAAATACCAATATTTTAAACTTGACCATCGTGTTCACTTTGTATGGTTTCTGAAGTGGTCCTGTCCCCTTGCATTATACAGACTCTTTTCTTGTTCATCTGAAGAAAGAAAGTCATAAATATCTGGGACAACATGAGGGTGAGAAAATGATGAGAGAATTTTAATTTTTGGGTCAACTATTCCTTTGGATAGCAAGATCTGATACAGAGGCTAAAACATATTCCAGACAGAATATAAGAATGTGTTGAATTAATGAGGAGAGTCATAGAATTAAAACATACAACATTAACGTTTTGAAAGGCCACTTTTTTGTGTTGTCTATTCAACATCACTGTCTAAAACAAGGATGGGGAACACTGAACCTGGAGGGCCAGTGTCCCTGCAGAGTTTAGCTTCAACCTTAATCAAACACATCTGAACAAGCTAATCAAGGTCTTCAGGATACAGGAGCTAAACTCTGCAGGACAGTGGCCCTCCAGGATAAACATTCCCCACCCACTGATCTAAAAGGATAATTAAACTTTTAATTGTTTATTTGGGGCTATTACGTGTGTCTGGTGTGTAAAACAGCGCACGACGAAGGAGTACAAACAAAGAGTTCTTTTAATAATCCACAGGCAGAAACAGGCACAACCAAACATAAACCAAATGTAAAACTAAACGTAATAGCAGACAAAGGCAGAGGGGAGAACACAGGCTTTAAATACAAAACGCAATCTGGGAGAAACAGAAACAGGTGTGTAGCTAATTAACTAATAACCATGGAAACAAGCTAGGCAGGATGACGGGGACATAGAAAACTAAATGAAAACAGATCATAACTGTGACAGTTCGCCCCCTCCCGGAACGGTGCGTCCTCGCACCGAAAAACAGTCCAACAGAGGAGGGAGGGTGGGGGTTCAGGAGGCGGGCGTGGAGCAGGTGAAGGGCAGGCAATGGGAAAGGGGCAAAAAGAGTCCAAAAAATAAGTCCAAGGGGGAGTAGATGGAGGGAGAAGCCAGGGAGGAGCCCGGAGCAGGAGGAGCCAGGTGGAAATCCAGAGGCCAGCCAGGATGGTGGCCCACGGTGGAGTCGACGGCGGGAGGAGCCATGGTGGAGAAGGGACCGTCGACACCAGGGGGCCTACTGACGGAGACTGAGCCAATGGACGAGGAGCCCCGGATGGAGCCGAGCAGACGGAGAGCCAGGGTGACACGGAGGCTCCGGAGGGCCTAGGCGGAGCTGAAGGCTCAAGCGACCGAGGCGGAGGCAGGGATCCGGAAGACCGTGGTGGAGCCGGTGCGACTGAGGATGAAGGTGGAGCCGAAGGGAAGGAGGAGCCTGACAGAGCCGGAGGGACAGAGTGACGAGGCGAAGCCAGAGGAGTGGAGTCCCGAGGCGGCGGATGGTCGACGACTGACCAAGGCGGAGCCGGAGGGACGAGGGAGCCCGGTGGAGCCAGTGGGATGACGGGCCACGGTGGAGACGAGGGAGCTAGGAGCCCAGGCAGAGCTGATGGGTCGAAGGACCGAGGTGGAGTCCAGGGCTCGGAGGCTGGAGGTGGAGACAGGGGATCCTCACGCCTGGGCGGAGCTGGAGGCTGGAAGTCCCGAAGCGACGGATCAGCGCGCCCAGCTGGTGCTGACTGAGGGTGAGCTGAGGGACTGACAGGCACCAGCGAAGATGGAGCTGAGGAACTGGCTGGTTTGAGAGGAGGCGGGAGAGGGAGGCTGGGAGGGAACACAGGAGGATATGAGCTGGGCGGAACCAGCGGAGATGCAGGAGATTCAGGGCTGGACGGAACCAGCGGAGACACAGGAGATTCAGGACTGGACGGAACCAGCGGAGACACAGGAGATTCAGGAGCACAGGGTAATACTTCTCCAAACCAGTCTATTAGGTCCATTTCAAAGATGTCCATTAGTTCCTCATAACTCCCAGAAACCAGGTGCAGCTCACCCTCAGTTGCGGGAGTGTGGGCGGGGCTTCCCTCCAAGCCCTCGAACACCACCAAAACTCCCTCAGGGACGGGCGATGTTGCCGGCTCACGCACTTGGTCAGACGATGATTGTGGCTCAGGCTCCCCGTCTGCGGTGGGCTCAGGCATTAGCTCCGTGCAGCAGGATGATGGCTGACTGGTCTCTGGTTCGGGAGTGGGGCTGGAGATGTCTTCCTCGGCGGGGCAGACGGAGAAACACAGTCCATTACTCTCCAACACCCACTCCACGAAAGCGGCGAAATTCTCTTTGGGACCATTCGCTGGCAGGCGTGCCTTACACCGCTCGCTCAGGCTGGATCTGTAGAAGACACAGAGCGAGCGGTCCAGGAAGTGGGTAAGGCACGCCAGATCGAGAAAGTCCCTGGTATGGTCCTCCAGCGAACGGTCCATCTGCTCCAGGCACAGGAGTTGGACGGCGGGCAGATCCATTACGGGAGAGGAGCGAAAAAATAAAAAAAATAAACAGAAAGAAAAACGCCGCTAATATTACTCACTTGAGGGTCTGCTATTCTATTACGTGTGTCTGGTGTGTAAAACAGCGCACGACGAAGGAGTACAAACAAAGAGTTCTATTAATAATCCACAGGCAGAAACAGGCACAACCAAACATAAACCAAATGTAAAACTAAACGTAATAGCAGACAAAGGCAGAGGGGAGAACACAGGCTTTAAATACAAAACGCAGTCTGGGAGAAACAGAAACAGGTGTGTAGCTAATTAACTAATAACCATGGAAACAAGCTAGGCAGGATGACGGGGACATAGAAAACTAAATGAAAACAGATCATAACTGTGACAGGGGCATTTAGAGATTTTTTTTTTTCTCTCAGCAAATATTGATAAATAATTATTTGTGACTAATTAGATTAATTAATAAGCAAATCATGTAATTATTAAGATTAAAAAATATTCATTGACAGTCATAATTGCTACTCAATGTGTCATATAATGACATATTATAAATACAACTTATCCACTACCTGGTAAGAACATCACTAAACATAAATTACAATTTATTTAACACACAATGTTCATTTAAACACTTTTTTGGAAATTTGTAACATTTAATGAAAAAAAAAAAAAAAAAAAACAATCATTAAAAATATTAATTGTATTTAAATTCTCATCACTGATTTATTTGACCTCAATATGCTTCCTCAGATTTTATGGTGAACTTTTGAAGCCTGACATTTATCTGATGAAAGTCACAAATGAAGTATAAATGTGTGTTTGCTTGATGCGTGAAAACAATGATCATTGGTTCTCATGTCAAGCAAGCACATTTGAACTTGTTTACCATATTTATTGTGCATAAGATAAAATAAAAATGCAATGTACTTTTTAAGATGAAATAAAATTTAAGGATTAAAAAGTACATTTTTTCTCCAGAAATGTAATCAAGTAAAAGTAAAAGTAACCAGTTTAAATTGTACTTGAATAAAGTACATGTAGAGCCCTGAACAAATGTTTGGATTTCTGAATTTAGCATTGTGTTTAAAAGAAAGACAAAAGAGGATTTCATTTTTAGTATTTGTTTAAAACATTAAAAGGAGGAGGAGGGGAGGACAATGCAGTTTTAGCAGAGTAGTCAGAGAAGTTCGGGGTGGAAAGGGTAACTTTCACCGCAAAAAAACCTCGCAGCCACCACGCTCACAGACGTTTTAAGTGGCAGGTTCGATGGAGAAAGTTTTCGGCGAGTTATTTCAGTTTAAAAGTATCCCGCATCAGTTTGCAGCTCGCCGCAGAAGAGAGCGCTGCGAGAGAGTTCGAAGGAGGCCGCATGCATCCCAGCCTCGCGTGAGTCCGTTGCGGAAGAAATCCATCACGAGGATATTCCACGTGAGAAGGTCGCTTACGGTTTGTAGCGATTCCCCCCCCCACCCCCCCACCCCAAAGTTATCTTTAACTTTGTGTGTTTTCCTGTGGAAATCCTAAAAGATTAGTATTCTCAAGTTTAAAAGTTACATAGTTTTGTACTTAAATGTTCAAATAAGAAACATCAATCTGATACAGCAAGTGTAAATCTGACACCTGGATTATATACTGTGAATACTGTAATGAAAGAGAAATGTGCCTTTACTGGGGTAGTGGTGGAAATAATATCCCCTAGACAGATTTTTATTGCGTGAGCCGGAAGATACTTACCTGGAGGGCTACATTTTGTGGGGGCTCATCTGGGATCATTCAGATTGTTCAGATTGTGTTTTCAGAAATAGTGAATTTAATTCTGTGTCTAAAGAGCTTTAATGCTTAACAACCATTACCTGTCTTTCTGAGCACATACTGTCAGTGTCACAATTGAACAAAATGGAGGTCCAAGAGATTATTTCTTGGTGCAGAGAGAAAGGCGTTGAGCTGGACAGAATTTTTATTCTGAGCAATGTATCAACAGATTGTGAAGACAGAGTAATCTATAGTGTGATAGATGCTGTTCCAGGGATTGGGAAATGCAAAGTGCTTGATCGTTGCTCTGATAAGACTAAGCGATGGCAGTTTGTCTTAATTGAAACTGCTGATAGCATTTCTAAGATGTCTATCCCTGCATAGCTTGGAGGACCTGAAGTAGGCTCCTGGTACACACAGGTTGTTCACATTGCAGCTGAAACACCTAAGCAGAGTAAGGAAGATGAGTTCCAGTTTAAACTGATCTCTTTTCTCCAAAAAGAGGGAAATCACTAGCTGATATTCCAAGTTTGGCTTCCCCTGCACCTGATCTCAACACTAAGCTTGTTGATGCCATAAATTCTCTTGTTCAAACATGTCATGTGGCTTCATCTGAGGAGAGAGTCGGATATAGAAAGTTGCGTCCTTTCTCGGGGTTTATCCCAACTAGTCCTGGAGAAGATGAGTATGAGGTTTGGGTGGAGCAGACTATGCACATTCTGGAGGAATGGCAGTGTTCTGATAACGTGAAGAAGCAAAGGTTAGTAGAGTGTAGAGAGAAACTGGAAACCCGTCTGCTAATTTCAGTGACTATATTAGTGCACTGGAGTCAGTCTTTGGCACTACTGAGGATGCTGTAGATTTGATGCTAAAGTTTCGAAGCACTTACCAGAATGAGGGAGAGAAGCTCTCAGCCTACATACTGAGGTTGGACAGGATACTGCACAGTATGCTGAGGAAAAAAAGGCATAGAGTATTCTGCCATGAATTATCTTCAAATGCAGCAGATAGTCAGAGGTGCCCTTTCAAGTGAACTGGGGGCTATGCGTTTGAGGATGACCCATAAGTTGTGTGCCCCTCCTTCTTTCAATGAGTTAATGAAGGAGGTGAGAGAAGAAGAAAATATGGTGAACAGTAGGAGTTCATTACAGTCTAATGTAGCCATGACTGTAATGTCCTCTGCCAAGAAGGAGTCACCTGCTAACACTAATCTTGCCAACTCAGAAGTAGAAAAGCTGAAAAGGGAGATTAGGGGGCTGAAAAATGAGGTGTCACGCTTGTCAGCTGCTGCAAAAGAACCTGTAACCCATCATCATCCTGTTATGCACAGTCTGGCTGCAACTGCAGAGAGTAAAACGCCAACCAGACCAGTGAACAATGCTAATGTCTTCTGCTACAGATGCGGATAAGATGGGCATCTGAAGTGCGACTGTACAAATGAAGAAAATCTCAGGAAAGTAAACCAGCGGCTCATCAGAATGAGACAGTCGTCGGGAAACTTCTCCGGGGCTCAGTAGAGGAACGGCCTGGAGCTCCGGGAAAGACACGTTCCACAAAGTGCAAAAGAGTCAAAGCTGAGCCAGCAGTTCTTCCGAGCGGGTTAGTGGGACCTAGCTCTGTTCTATTCAGGTGGAAGGGATCTGTGCAAAGGCTTTGCTGGATAGTGGATCGCAAGTCACTCTGCTGTACAGATCTTTCTATGAGAAATATCTAAAACATCTGCCATTAACGCCAATAGAGAATCTGGAGATATGGGGATTGAGCATGCAGTGGTACCCATACGATGGCTGTTCGTCTCTAAGTCTGGAGTTTCCAGGATCTGTGGCAGGAGTGGTGGAATCCATAGATGCACTTGTGCTGGTCTGTCCCGATCCTGTAATGAAAGGAGATGTCAACATTCTGGTGGGAACAAATACATCTGTGGTGAGGAAGCTGGTAGAAGCGTGCAGAGAGAAGGGCGGAAATGATTTCCTTCACACCTTGACTGTTCATCCTGAGATCAGACATGCTTATGAATGGATCGTTGCTGTCAAAAGGGTGACACTGATGACAGTAGAGGGACTATCTGGTATCTTTGCCCTAAACCGGTGAAATTGCCTCCAGGGGAAAGTGTTAGGGTTTATGGGATCCTGAAATACCCTGCTGCTTTTTCTGATAAGACCCTGTTAGTGGATAACCCGGAGGAATTTCGTTTTCCTGAGGAACTGCTAGTAGCTCCGGAAGTGCAGTCTACTACTGTTGTCCAGTCAAAAAGGATTGGAGTTACAATCAGAGATCTCCTCTCGTTCAGTGATGATTAAAAGAGGAATGCCCATTTCTCACGTGTTTCCAGTTGAAGTTGCGCCTACAGTCTCTAAACCCCAAGAGAGCAGTGGCCAGGCAAAACTGAGGAAACATTCATTCAACTTTGGTGGCTCCCCTGTGACTGAGGAATGGAAACAGCGGCTGGCTAATTAAATGTTGGAGAAGAAGGATGTCTTTTCATGTGATGAAGTTGATGTGGGATGTTCGAGGAGTACCCAGCATCACATTCGACTGACAGAGGATAAGCCTTTTCATGAGAGGTCACGGTGGCTTGTGCCAGCTGACCTGGAAGATGATCAGTGTCTTGGAGAGGTATGGAGAGCTTTGAAAAAGGGAGATCTGTCCACAGTCAAGAAGGAAGCTCATGAGGACCTTCCAGTGATCAGGAGAGAATGGGACAGATTAGTACTGGATAATGGGGTGATGTTTCGGTGCACTCAAGCCCCCGACAGATCTCGTCATAAACAGTTGTGTCACCCAAGAAGTTTCATGAAGTAGTTTTAAAATCACTTCATGATGACTCTGGTCACTTGGGGTTCAACAAAACCTATGGGTTTTGGAAAGAGAGATTTTACTGGCCCCGAATGAAGGTTGATGTGGCAAAATATTGCCAGGTATGTGCCAGATGTGTCAAAAGGAAGACTCTGCCAAAGAGAGCTGTGCCTTTGTCACATTTGTCCAGTAGTGGACCAATGGATCTTGTGTGTATGGATTTTCTATCCATAGAGCCAGACTCCAAGAACATCTGTAATGTCCTTGTCATCACGGACCACTACATAAGGTATGCACAGGCGTTTCCGCCTACGGACCAGAAGGCGTCCAAAAGTCCTGTGGGAGAAATACTTTATTCACTACGGACTGCCTAGATGGATGCACTCGGACCAGGGTCGGGATTTCGAGAGCAGGCTCATCCATGAGTTGTTTGATCTGTTAGGAGTGGAGAAATCCCGGACAACACCGTACCATCCCCAGGGTGATCCGCAGCCCGAACGGTTCAAACGGACGCTTTTGGACATGTTGGGGACCCTGGATCCAACAACAATAGAGCCGTCACATTGGACATCTTGTACACGTGTACAACTGCAGTCTAAATGAAGCAACAGGGTTTTCGCCTTACTTCCTTATGTTTGGAAGGGAGGCCAGACTGCCCATCGACCTCAGTTTTGGTGTGTCAAGTGATGGTACTTCCACAAAGTCTTATCAGCGCTTTGTAAAGACCATGCAGCAAGAACTAAAGTCTGCATATGAGCTGGCAGAAGAAAATGCTGGGAAGAAAAATGCAGGAAATAAGAGGAGATATGATCAGAAACTGTATTACTCTCACCTGGTTCCTGGAGATAGAGTCCTGATTAGGAATCTTGGACTGCAAGGAAAGCATAAGTTGGCAGACAGATGGAGTACTGAGCCTTATGTTGTCCAGAGTCAGATGCCTAACTTGCCTGTGTTCCGACTTAAGCCAGATAGTGGAACTGGACCGATCAAGATTCTGCATAGGAATCATATTCTTTCTATTGGACAAGAGTTGAGACAAGAAGTTCCTCACAGTGTCCCGAAACCTAGAAAGAGGGTTCTGAGACGAAGGAAGAATGTTGAAAAAAGTCAGAGTCCAGAACAGGAAGTTAAGGATGCACCTGTAATGCAGGATACAGAAACCAGAGTTGCTCAGAATGATGCTAGGAGTTCTGACAGCGAGGATGAAACCTATGGAGTATGGTTTCCAGAACCTGTAAATTGTCAGTTGACTATTAGGAGAACAGAAACTTCTCAGAAGGATGCAGTGGTTTCTGATAATGATGTCACTGAGAATGTGGAACACTCAGACACAAGAGTTGAGACTCCTCAAGAAATTGAGACAGTTGAATCTATAGAGTCTGGTACAAGACTTCTATCAGAGAATGACTCTTATAATTTGCAAGATGTTAGTCAAGTGTAAGATCTCTGTGATACTGTTACCAGTCCGGTGCAAGATTTAGTGAGTATAGATTCAAGTGATGCAAATCAAAATACCTCTGATGAAGTACCTGAAACTGGTAGAAAGTCTCAGAGAACAAAAATCGTGCCTAATAGGCTTACTAAGTTGAGACTGTCCTTGCTCAAGCAAAAGCTGTATACACTGTTAGGTACTGTTCTACTGCATATTTGTGGTCGAATATGCCCTCAAGAAAGTTGAGTACCTGTGCAGTTACTTTAAGGCCAAGACAGTAGTTCAAATGAGTCCGTTCTGTTTGAAGGTTGACTCATGTATGCTTTTATTTTGCTCGTCTACCTGGAGAGATATGTATTGTGCATATGTGACTGGGTAAGATATTGGGTTGTAACTGTACAAAAAGGGGTTGCTGTGTTAATAAATTTTTCATCATTGTAAAAACTGGTATGTTTTTTTGTTTCTCCCTCGTTATGAGGGCATAACGATTCTTGGTGGGGGGAGAATGTAGAGCCCTGAACAAATGTTTGGATTTCTGAATTTAGCATTGTGTTTAAAATAAAGACAAAAGAGAATTTCATTTTTAGTATTTATTTAAAATATTACACTTTATGAGATCGCTGAATTTTGCTTACAAATATGTGCAAATTAAATGATGGATTTCAGTTTGATATATGTTCATTTAAAATATTTCTAAAACAGTTTCACATGTGTGAAAGAAAAGTCATACAAGGACTTCAGTTTTGTTGTATTTTCTGAGAACGTCAGTTCGTCCTATGAGAACTGTGGACTTTGACCCCTGAAGTTGGAGGGGCGGGGGGAAGGAGGAGGGGAGGACAACGCCGTTTTAGCAGAGTAGTCAGAGAAGTTCGGGGTGGAAAGGGTAACTTTCACCGCAAAGAAAGCTCGCAGCCACCACGTTCACAGACGTTTTGAGTGGCAGGTTCGATGGAGAAAGTTTTCGCCGAGTTATTTCAGTGTAAAAGTATCCCGCATCAGTTTGCAGCTCGCCGCACAAGAGAGCGCTGCGAGAGAGTTCGAAGGAGACCGCACACATCCCAGCCTCGCGTGAGTCCGTTGCGGAAGAAATCCATCACGAGGATATTCCACGTGAGAAGGTCGCTTACGGTTCGTACGGTTCGTAATATTGTGGTGAAATCTGAGTAAAACCAGAGTATTACATTGACACTGGGTTTATTTTTATTTTTATTTTTTTTATTTTCCCTTTCTTTTTGATTATGATGTTTATTGTGATTAATACTGTTGAGACTGTGTGAACTGAATTATTTGTTCACTCGCATGACAAACAAAAGAGAAAACACAGAGAAAAGAAAAAAATATAACAAAAGAGTTCCTGAGAATAATAAATCCACAGTTATTTGTCTTTAACTTTGTGTGTTTTCCTGTGGAAATTCTAAAAGATTAGTATTCTCAAGTTTAAAAGTTACATAGTTTTGTACTTAAATGTTCAAATAAGAAACATCAATCTGACACAGCAAGTGTAAATCTGAGACCTGGATTATATACTGTGAATACTGTAATGAAAGAGAAATGTGCCTTTACTGGGGTAGTGGTGGAAATAATATCCCCTTGACAGATTTTTATTGCGTGAGCCGGAAGATACTTACCTGGCAGAAGGGCTACATACAAATCCTCCAAAATAATACTTAAGTAATCAAGTAAAATTACTCAAGTATTTTACACCTCTGCATTTGAGAGCATGTGGACATGACAGACTCCAAACTACAGTAGACTGATTCTCTCTCTCTCTCTCTCTCTCAAATACGCACACACACACACACACACACACACACTTGTGCAGATTGCTTGCATATTTCCTTGTTCAATCTATCAGGCTTAAGATGTGAATCTGTTTCTTTTTGCTAGTCGCTATGGGTGGGGGAAAAACTCTCAATTAGCTCAATTATAACTGTGCATAATATACAGTAAATGTCTTAATTAGATTTTTTTAAATAGATGATATTTTTGGTTAGTTACCCAAACTAATGAAAGTATATCCAAGTACTTGTCAGTCTTCTTGAAGTGTTGATAAATAATGATAATTGTTAGTATACATGAGGTTTCTCCACGTCTTATTAAACATCGCTAGGCAGATTTTCTTTTTCCACTGTCACTCTTGGCATCACACCGTTTATTCTTTTACTTTTGTCTTTATTTTCTATTGTCTGTAAAGCTGCTTTTTGTGAACAATCTGTGTTGTAAAAGGTGCTGTTTAAATAAATGGAATAGAATTGTTTTTCATTTCTCCCCAGTGCCCTTTTAGCTAAACACAAAATGTCTTTCAAACATAATTTACAACGGTATTTAAGAGATGAATGTGTGAGGGTGTGTTTGTGTGTGTGAGGTGCTGCAAAGACACCAGGAGGAGTGTTTGAGGCCCATAAAAGAGAATCTCAGTGAAGACAAGATTCAGAATGACAGCTGGAGGCCGCACTGAGGGTCAAATTACTGACTGTACACTTAAAACAAAATGAAAATGGATTTTAGACTGAGATACCCAGTAAAATTACAATGATAGCTCAAATTAGTCTCATGAGAAGGAACCTTCGAAACATCTGGTGAATGGAGATGATGATTTCTGAGGCTCAGATTGACGCAAAGCAAACAGCAGAAATTAATGTTCTCTTGGCCGTCTCCTCTTGTGTGTCTCAAGTTCATTTGTGCAGTTCTTTCACAGTACAGCAGTGCAGAAATATATGCCTCGGTGTCTTGATTGTCTTAAAATCCCAGTGAACAGCTTTAGAGGGAAATGAGCTTTAATGTCTTCAAGCAGGCAAAGGCGACTGTGGCAAGGAAAAAATCTGTAAGATGTTTAGTTCGTGAAGAACAAACAAACCTTGAGAGGATCTGAACTCTTGGAGCTCATTCTCTTCTGGCATTAAATCAATGTCCCTACAGCAATATCATTTAGCTGTATGCTACGTGTAACAGAAGCCGTCTGTTCACTGAGCAGATCAAGCTCTGCAGTCCAGCATTATGAAGGCAGTGATTAAACTGTAAGCTAATGTTTGGTAACCTCTGAGCTCCATCTGAACTGACGATACGGACGCAGACAGCAGCAGAGGAGCGTCGTCGTGTGGTGAACCTTTTTAACCAGCACTGCACTCATCTGCCTCATCTTCACTCTGTGATTTTAACACTAAATCACACTGGCACAACAGAATCAATAAACGCTGCTGCAGAGACGGAGCGAGAAATTGAGGGAACAGATAGTCGTGTTTGTAAGACTAGAGCCACACTTGACATTGATTGATGTGAACTTCCCTGTCTCTCTCTCTGTCTCGTTCTGAACACTGTTTCATGTGTATATATGGATGTATATGTGCATATGTAACATTGCATTTAGCAACATCATGAGATGAATGAGTGAAGGAGGACGATGGGTCACGATAATGAAGTGGAGAGTCTGTGGCAGAAAGGAGAACGACAGTTTTCAGACCTCCTCCTCTATCTCTTCGGTGCTGTTTAAATATTCAGAGTGTAATGAAAAGGCGAATAACTGTCCCTCCGCAGGGTGAGAGTGTGAGTCGGGCCATATTGACTGGCCTTAAACAGCGGGGCGACACCTGTCCTGTGGGCAGCTGTCTAAGAGACGGGCGTCTGAAGAGCAGATTTCTACAGCTGACTGTGTCTGAACCTGGTCCTGAGGGCTTAAGATATCAGTCCAGTGCAGGACGGACCGGCCCAGTAGCTGATGACTGCAGGTGTGTGTGTGTCAGTGAACACCGTGTAGCTGATGGCAGAGCAGGATCACATTCCCACAGGTAACCGCTGCGTGAGCGATGCAGTTATTCAGCCAGCTGACTCACAGACAGAAATTGACTGGCTGCCTGAATCGCTGCAATAAAGACCAGTGTCACTAATACATATGAAGTATAATGGAGTGTGTTTGACTGTAACAGAGCACACCTGCAGATTCCTCCGGTTCATAAGCTAGTGCTTTGTTTCATTAGCTTTTGAAAAGAAAGGCATAATTAAGCATCTCTATTTCTGGAACCTTTATTTCTAAAGGTGCAGCACCTCACGAACCATTCTGTCAATCATCAACACAACTCTTCACCTACCAGCACCTCGAGTCGGCGGTTTATTGATTTTACCTGCTGAAGGAAGACATTTATTTCCTTTATAGATGATTTTGCACATTTGAATTGAACGTACCGTAAGTCATTTTGGATAAAAGCATTTACTAAATAAATCTAAAAGTATATGGTCCTCCAAAGTCAAATGCAGCCCAGAGATAAAACTACTTATTTCCTGTGTGTATCAGAGGATTCAGTGTGTGTAAACCTGAATAAAGCTTAGCAAACTAATATCACTACCAATGCTGACGTGATGTCCAATCTAATCTCATTTTATTTTGTAGTGTTTTTCAGCATATGTTTGGAGAAGGGAAACTCGGCTGTCTTCGCCTCTCCCATCACAGAGATGATCTCGAGTTCGTCTCTGACATCTCAGCCCATCACCTCAAACTCAGTCTTGACAACACAGACTTCCTCAAGTTCCTGGTTCAAACTCCTCCAGTCCCTCGTCATCATGTTTTTGTGAAATCTGTGTGACCAACTGAACTGTCAGCAGTGCTTTTGTAGGTTTGCTTTATTTTACGGAGGTCCAATTATCTGCTTGCTTTACCACTACGCCAGAGATCTTTAGCATTGTGTCAAATTTGTGTGTATAATTTATGGTTGTGTCTGTGATTTCCTCTGTAACTGTGCTAGTTTCACAACACTCCCTCTTTCTTCACAGAGTAAAATCATTTATACTCTGATCTTAGTATTAATCCTTATTTCACGTCCATTTATTTAAGTAGCATCAGGGCTTTTTTGAGATGATAATGAGTGACTGAAGGCACACGTTCCCTTTTCCGTATTTGCTTTTCTTCTTGCGCACATAGATCCCGTACTCAAAGACAGATGTATTTACCAGGACAGATTACAGCTTACAGGACTTTCATTTAAATTTGGACTTCACGTTTGATCCAGTCACATGTAGCCGCTGGGCTCCCGGGAATGCCAAGTCGTCCATATGCAGAAAAGAATTTCGATAAGGGTTGTGTTTGAATAAAATGTTTAAATATTATTTCAAAAAGCGTTCGCCCCTTAGGCTGAGCCTTCATATCAGGACAGAGCGACTGGGAGAGAGATTTGAATGTTTAGGGAGGACAGGCATTAAGAAGGAAGTCTGCTTTTCATGGGATGAGTTTTACTCGAGGACGTCTGCTGTACACGTTTTGCATACTGTACATGAGCATGACATCTGCCATCTGCAAAAGCACTGATGTGTTCTTTGAATTGTGTGGGTGCAGGAGACTCTCTGGCAGTGATGGACAGCTGGTGTCAAAGGACACGACTGTCATTACGAAATAATTCAAAGGATTTCAACGCCATGTAAAACTGAAACGGTTGGGTTTAGTTGCTGCTAGCTGTTAAAAACCGCAAGTGTCTCTCGTTTGGCGGTTCACTCCGGGTTAATGGATGTTACGCTGAGCTAAAGTTCAGCCAGAAACTGTTGTTATGTTACCCTGGACCGCGATGCAGCATTAGCTTTGGGCCGCTCTCTCTGTGTCATGCATTTTGTATTAGCCTGGAGAATGACGCTGCTTTCTGAGGACCTTTAACACTCTTCCCAAACTACAGACACAAAACCAGCTCTCCAACAACATTAAGACAGCACATGGGTGACAAAGAAGAAATATAACTCTATTATTTGCTTTCTATACACCTTCAGAAGGGAGACAAATGTTAATGTAATCAGGAAACAACGTCAACACACATGAGCTAAAGCTGCTCTCATCAGGAATGACAGTTTTTATGCTACATAATTACTCAAGACTTTGTCATGAAAACAAATACTTATCAAAATGAAAAAAAAAAAAATGGAAGTTTTATTATTAAAACGGTTTTAATTCTATTTATTTGTAGTGTTTTATGTCATTTTTGTGCGTGTATGTGCATGGTTTGGCAATACTGTATGTAAAACAGGCATGCAAATAAAGAATTTAGAAATTGAAGATGGGAGTGATAAAAAAATTAAATGATTATACACAATTGTCTTTTTGCTCATTGCATCTGCAGGTCATTTCTGGAGCTCAGTGGAAAAATGCTTATTTTTAGTGTGAGTGTCTTTTGAGACTGAGGCTTTCTGGAGCAGGTGGAGTCTTGAATCTCTGGAAAGAAAATAGATCATCGTCATCATCCCTATGCCACTGTAGATCAGCTGATTTTTAAACTTGGTAATAATATTCTACGAACTGTTATGGTCTTTGAAGTCATTGGACTTAATGTTAAAATTATCCATTCACTGGTGAGTAACTGGACACAAACCCAAGTCCTGTGTGGAGATGCTCTAGTCCAGGGGTCATCAAACTTGATCCTGGAGGGCTGGTGTCCTGCAGAGTTTAGCTCCAACTTACCTCAACACACCTGCCTGGAAGTTTCAAGTATACCTAGTAAGACCTTGATTAGCTACTTCAGGTGTGTTTGATTAGGGTTGGAGCAAAACTCTGCAGGACACCGGCCCTCCAGGACCAAACTTGGTGACCCCTGCTCTAGTCTCTTGTGGGCCTTTCACCTGTAACTAATCAACTTGTAAGTGTCCTCACAACACACAGACAGACAGACACAGTGTTTTTGGAGGGGTGTAATCCTGTGTGCTGAATCATTTTGCAAATGTAAAATGTAATTCAATCAGTAAATGCCGGAGTGAGTAAATACTGATGACACAAGAGGGCGTTTGTGGTAATGAACCGTGAACAAAATGTTCAACACAAGAAAGCTACACTTTCATATGTTTTATCTGATTATGTGCATGTGTGTGTGAAAGCGTGTGAATTTGTGGTTTGCAAGATACATGAACAAAACATGACATCAACCCTAAGCAGAGAGAGCAGTGGAACAGAAGAGGATGTCAAACATCTTCAACATCAAAGCCGATGGCTCTGAGTTCAAGGGTTGGAATCAAAGGAGCAAGTCGAAGAGCTGATCTGATGAATAAAATATCTCTGTCTGTCTGCACAAGCTGCAGGTTTGACTTGCTTTTGCTCTGTTTCTCTGTCTGATTTAGGTGTGAGAACATTGACTACGTTTACATGGACATCAGTAATCTAATTATTTACCTTATTCTGAATAAGACAATATTATGATTAAGGTGTTTATAGAGAATAATCATTTCATGTTCCCGTTTTACATGTTATAGTACACAGATCGATTAATGGCACACGTCATTACGTCACCATGCAACGCCATCCGACGTCCCCTCCAGAATTTCACATATAAACATATAGTTCGTCTTCATGATGATGCCATATACAGTTTTGGGTGTTTCATTTTTAATTTTATGAAAGCTTCATGTGCAGTTAACTATTTGTACGTGCATACAGATGACGGCAGTGTTGAACCTCTTTTATTTGCCGTCAAACGGTTGATCACTGCCGTGTGTGTGTCCTGTCGCAAAATGCGGTGAAAAGTCCTACACGATGGTAATAGTTTGATTAAGGTGTTTACGTCTGTACTGCACTTCAGTAACGCGACTAAAATAGGAATACTCCACGTCTTAATTCGATTTGTGTTTACTTCGATTATGACTTTAGCCAGATTAAGGTAATCAAAAAGCTCTGTTTACATGGTACATTTTTAATCAGAGTATTGTCTTAATCGTATTAAAATCGGAGTATTGTTGTCCATTTAAACGTACTCATTATTTATGCCCTTTATTTTAAGGACTTGGAAAGAGAGAGGAGACGTGAAAAACAGCAGTAATATCTGTCTGCTTCCCCGCTGTGTGTCTTTGATTACAGAGATATTCCTGATTTCCTGGAATGTTTGAACTATCTGAAGTATAATTTCTCTCAGTATGTGTTTGCAGATGAAGCTCTGACTGTGTCCATAACTCCACGTTCGTCGCTTCTAGCCGACGGTGGGGTGGAACAGGACTTTCAATCCGATTTTCACCTCCCAGATGTCGAGTGACGGCTTGGCATTTGCGTGAGGGCATTTTCACAGCTCTCATCCACATGGCAGCATCTGCTCAGTGCTGTGCTTCTCATTCTTTAACACACGCTGATGGGAGATTGTCCGATAGCAGCACATTCTGACTGTCATTTGACATTTAACCGATGCCATCGAGATGGTGAAGCAATGTCTCTGCTTTCCTACAGGAAGACTGAATCATTATGAGCGGTTTTACATTTACATTTACATTTAGTCATTTTGCAGACGCTTTTATCCAAAGCGACTTACAATTGGGGAATACATAAAGCGATTCGTCTTGAAGAGGCAATCAGAGGAAGTGCTCGTAACAACAAGTCTCAGGCATTGTTCAAATAAGTACAAGCTAGAAAGGAAAGGAATAAATAAAGAGAAAGAATTATTATTTTTTTTTTAAAGTTTAGGATGAAGTCAAGTAGTGCTGAAAGAGATGAGTTTTCAGTTGTTGCTTGAAGATTGATAGGGATCCAGCATTCCGGATAGGGGTGGGAAGATCATTCCACCAGCCAGGAATGGTGAATGAGAATGTTCTGGAGAGTGATTTTGAGCCTCTCTGTGATGGTACCACGAGGCGTCGCTCACTAGCGGATCTCAGACTTCTGGAGGGGGTGTAGATTCGTAATAGTGAGTGGAAGTAGGCGGGTGCTGAGCCTGTGGTTGTTCTATATGCAAGCATCAGTGTCTTGAACTTGATCCGAGCTGCAACTGGTAGCCAGTGCAAGGAGATAAAGAGAGGTGTAACATGGGCTCTTTTGGGCTCATTGAAGACCAGACGAATGGTGTTTGGGTGATTTGTTTGTGCTGGTTAGTGTGTTAAAGGAAATTGGATAAAGTCATTGGGATTCAGTTTCTTTCCTTTCACTCTTAGGTTCATCTGTCAGTACTGGGGATTTTAGATGGATCATTTGTTTTACATTGATACTTCATTTCCCAATGATGTTATCAGCAAGACATCTGACAAATGTTCATTGTGCCCATCTCCACTGTTTTTTCCCGTTTTCCTCTAGTGTAATTTGTGTTTGTGTGGAAACATAAGGGTTTGAGTCAGAGAGGATCAAACATGTCAAAAACAGGACATCCTAAAAATACCAGCTGCACATGATGTGCGCAGAAATGTTTACATGCAAACATCTGCTGAAACAAATAAATAAAAAAAAAAAAAAGCAGAAATGTCCAGAAGAGAGCGCTTGGAAGTCCACACTGCACAATTCACTGGAAAACATTGCATAACACAAAATGTACAAGGCAGAGACAAGAAAAGCTACAAGAGGACAAAGTGAAGGTGGGGAAACCCAAAGATCCTCTGAGAATGACACTTTTTAATGCATCACGTAACTTAAATATCTAAATTGACTTCATATAATAGGAATCTGCAGTGGACTGGCCATCCATCCATGGCATTTCTCTGCCTGGAGAATGCATGAATGACAGAAATTAAATTCATTAGATTCAAATAAAAAGATGTTTTAAAAAATCAAAGTTCTGGATTGTTCCATCTCAACTGAGACCTTCGGGATGAAAGCACAGCCAATGGAAGAACTTGTGCAAACTGAACGTTCTGTGTCGAGAGGTGGTTCAGGTGTCGGATCAGAGAAGATAAAGGACAGGTATTTCACAAGAACCCTACTTGAGTGAAGTGTTGTCTCATGAACTCATCTCACCAGCTTCATAGTGTCTGTGTTCTTTCTTCCCATGTGCTGAGGCTGTTTGTGTTAATTTGTTGTGGTTTGCTGTAGAATGATTTGTTGTTCTCTTTGAGCAGCCAACAATTTACTAAATCAGTATAATACAATTCATAACAATACTATTTTATTTGTAAGAACATGATGTAAAATTCAAGCTGTTCCATTCTGATGGAAACCACAGACCAGCATGAAGCTCTTGGGCACCTTTAGTGGACAAAACTAGAACTGCGGCTTCCATTGTGTCAACTACTATAATTTAACAGGAGTAAAAATTAAATAATTCACTTCTCATTCCTCTCACACACACACTTGTGAAATGTCAATCTTGGCCTCCCGATCAGGTGAAAATAAATTAAGAAGCGCAGCTCTCGTCTCTTCAGAGACTGATAAGGACCTGCTAGCGCCTCGTGGCATTTCATCCACACAGCTGTGATTCTGCGACCAACGGCAACCCACAACATTCGACTAATATGTCCAACATTAACATGTATCTTGTCATACAGCCAGGGGTGGTTTTGGGGGGGGCCAGGGGGGGCCAGGGGGGGCCAGTGCCCCCCTATCAACAAGCTTGGCCCCCCCTTTGGCCTCCCTACCCAGATAGCAAGCACACTCGGGCCAATTCCGACTGAAATGCGGCACTGTCGGCTCAGTCTCGGCATCGGTGAGAAGATAATGGGCCAGAGCCGCGCCGACTCTACAAAACACTTCTGGCTGACAGACGGCTTTCTCTCTATGGGCCGATCTCGGCTGAAAGCTGTTGTACGTGCGGCAGGTCTACACTCGGTGTAGTTATGTGTATCTACCTTCATCCCGAGCTCGTTTTGTCTCCGGCGGGCCGCTGCTAGAATGAAGCAGATTAGCTGCCTGAGAGAAAGATTTGGCGGTTAATCCTGAGGAGATTTAAGTGGGCACAGTTCTCAAGAGGAATACTTCAGCTGCAAAAAAAAAGTTATTTAATTTATTTAATGCTCAATCTAGTGTTGTTTGATGTTTTAAATGCCACGAAGAGTATAGTTTTTAGATGTTTTCTGTTAGGAGGTTTGCGATGATAACATAACGTCAGAAAACCATTCAGTCCCGGAGATATTGAGTGTTGATGAGGCCTAGATCTCTTTAGAATAACTGATGAGCTGTATCCAGCTGTACCCAGTGCACGATAATGTTAGCTAATTAAATTATGATGAGTTAAATTCCATTTTGAATTCATTCGATTCGTCTTTTTCAACGAGTGAATAAATATATATCTATACGGATCTATACCCTAAATATCTATACAGGTGACTGTCTGATTTGATTCACTTAACCTTTCAAATGAGTCTTTTGTTTGTGAATCAAACTGAGCACGCTGTCGTAGCATTACACCTGCTAAAACAATTCAATATGTGCAATCTGAATTTAATAATAATAAAATTCAGTGTGGGAAGCTCTGACACGGAAAAGCACTATAGATACGTAAGAGAAGGCCGTAAAATATATTAAGTGCATCATCTTTTGTTCTTGAATGGAGGCCTAACGTTATCTGTCTGCTGCACTAGAGCAGGTTCAATTTTTTAGAGTGAATGAAAACTTTTCTTGTGTATATATGCCGTATGATGTGATTAAAATCATACTTAACATATTTTACTGTGGTGGGGATTATTATGAGCAAACAAACTAAAAAGTTTAATCTGAACACTTTATATATGTAATCTGACTTTTTTACAGAAATTCTGAGCTGCTGCATTTATGCATGAACATTCATCAAACATATAAGGTGCGAATTCTGTTTCTGGTCCTAATGATTGTAAAAAACTAATACTTAAGATTTATTTTCCTTACAATATATATTTATACATATATTTCAAGGCTGAAATTTGGAAAAAACTTTCAAGCTAATGCTGCTGAAATGGAGGTCAAGGGGACTATGAAGAGGTGGCTCCAGCTGGCAGATCAAAAGGGTGGACTTCGGGAGGCAGACACATTCTGTGAGTTTAAAAGTCCAATCTCTTTAACCTTCCATACACATGACACACTATCACATTTCTATAATTCAAATCCCTTAAAGGATCTTTATGCTGCACCAATTAGGGTAAGCAGCAACACATGGCAACACTTCCCATAGTATCTAATGTACTTGTTAATTTGTAAGAAGAATGACATTAATGCTTATATTAGTTACTTGTGTACTGTCTCACCCTTATCCCAAGGTTACAATAATCAGCTGATCCAGTCGGTATCCAGACCAGACGGTGGACATGCACCCAGGAACGACCACAACACATCCCTGAATGTCAGCGGAGACCATGTCAACTGGATGACAGATCCCCTGTGAAGATGTCATTGATGGCCCCATGCAGCACAGATCCTCAGCAAAGACTACGAGAACCAGACAAGCCCTCTGCACAGACCCTTTTTACCAGCTTCACCTGGATGATATCAATCCACAATCTGACTTGTGATGCAGCCTGGAATAATCACACCATGTTCATTCGTTTGGTCAGAGGAGAACTGGTTTCCTGACTGAGCCTGGGTTTGATAGGGTTTGGGTTATTTGCTACTGTTGCCTTTTGTCTTGCTTAGTTGAAGACACCTAATATTCAGCAATATTATTGACGTGACTGCACTGACACCATTTGATAAGAACTGAACTTAATTATGACACAATGTTTTTTTTATATATATATAATATACAGTAAATATAATTATAAAATATATATAAATATAAATATAATAAATGCATTTGTTCATTGTTAATATATATTAATATCAAAATATTTGGTAATTTTATAATTAAAGCCTTTTTAATCTTTTTAAATGGTTGTATTTGTGTTTCACTGCTGAATTACATTTAGCAGTTTCTGGGCCACATTTGGCCCGGGGACCAAGCCGAGTCTCAGCCAGATCTGGCTTAAAGTGTCTGGGCCAGGCCTGGGCCACATAAAATAATAGAAGTCACTCTACAGTATGCGGGCCAGATCTGGGCCACATCAATAAATAAAAGTCATTTTACAGGGTGTGGGCTGCATCTGGGCCAGAGGAAATTGTTTGAGTCGGTTTTCAGTGTGTGGCCCTGTTTTGGGCCGGGGACCCAGCCAGAATTGGGCCAGAACTTAAGCAAGGTTGTGGCCCAGAGGTGGGCCAGACAAATTTTGCTATCTGGGTAAATTTGGAATCATATTACAGCAAACAATTTTGGGTGAAATGCGCAGTTTGTCCTGTAAACTATATGTATTCAAAAAGAAAAAAATCACCAGCTGCTAAATTCAAATCTGCATTCGCTGGCTGGCACAGAGCCAGAGGTACGCATGTTTTTAAAGCACTGCACATTATAACCAATCACATACGATTCTGATGAGCTAATGAATGCAAGGACCAATCAGAGGCGTTCAGATGAGTCATCGCTGTTTCGTCACCACGCGCGCTGACTGACTGAATTCTCATCAGAAACAACAAAGTGAAGAAGTACGAATGTAAGAAAGATATTAATTTCACAGTGTAAACAGCTTTAGAGATTATTATGGCAGTTTTTGAGAGTGCTTGAACTCGCTGGACTGAAGTGAAAATGTTCTTTGATATTGTAAATGTTCTTTGCTCTCTTCTTCTACACTGAAAGTGTTATAGGCTAATTAGTAACTTAGAATGTTTGTATTAAATTCACATTAAATACAAAATCAGTCATATTAAAAGTGTTTTATGGCATGACACCCATATCTAAAAAGACGGGCTTTTATGTCTAGTTAATAGATATAAAATAGGGGCAGTCGTGGCCTGATGGATAGAGAGTTGGACTTGTAACCCGAAGGTTGTGGGTTCGAGTCTCAGGTCCGACAGGGATTGTAGGTGGGGGGAGTGAATAACCAGCACCCTCTCCACCCTCAATACCACGACTGAGGTGAGACCCTTGAGCAAGGCACCAAAACCCCCAACTGCTCCCCGGGCGCTGCAGCATTGGCTGCCCACTGCTCCAGGTGTGTGTTCACTACTGTGTGTGTGCACTTGGATGGGTTAAATGCAGAGCACAAAGTCCAAGTATGGGTCACCATACTTGGCCACATACCACTTCCCTTTCCTTTCCTTTCCCTTAGATTACATTATTAGGCTACTTTGCCCATCGCCCATTATAGACCAAATAACAATCTATAAAGGTACCAAATGCATTTACTTACACATATTTGAGAATCGAGATATTTCATTATATATTTTAGGGATATATCGAATAAATAAATAAATAAATAAATAAATAAAACCCCTGCTGAAAAAAAACAATAGACACCATTACAAAAATTAGTAGTGGTTTTACTGGTTATAATGGGACTTGTATTGGTTTTACTGGAAACTGTAATGGACCCTGTTGATCTCTACTGGTAATTGGTTGCCTTCTATTGGTGGCTTGTTAAAACCAATAAATCCTAATGGAATATGTCCTAAAACACACTACAGAAAACCATTTTATTACACACCATCAACATTTTAATGGTTAAATGCTGATGGTGTGTAATGGTATTTGTAGTGTAAACCATTAAAAATTTCTGTGATGGTTTTTTTTTTTTTTTTTTTTTTTCAGTAGGGACATAAGCCTATATCAGTTATACAGTGGTATTGTGGCTGCTGTATGTCAAATGACTAGCATGAGAGCCCCCACCCCCTCGTGCCCCCTCAAAAATAATGAGTGCATGACGCCCCTGACACTACAATACAAAATTATTTGTTAAATAAATGAAACATGATGAAATATTTAATTTTAGTTGAAATTGTTATAGATTACTCAGAGATTGCAGTGATACATGACATGGTGAAAAATGACTGAATGAATAATACTTAAAGTAGGTTAATATGAATTTAAAAATTGTGCCCCCTAAAAGCACAAGTGGCCCCTGTCTGGCCCCCCCAGTTACTGTGGTCTAGAACCGCCCCTGCATACAGCGAGTGCTGAAATGGCAAATGTGATGAGAGCAGGGATGGGCTACAGCAGCTCAGATAGATTTTTCCCCTGGACAAATACTGACAAACTTGGCTAACAAGACAAAATGAATGAGGTCAAATATTCTTTTCAGCCTACACTTCCTCCGCCGGCTGAAAAGAGCAAGTCTCCCTCCACCCATCCTCACCACTTTCTACAGGGGCACCATTGAGAGTGTGCTGACCAGCTGTATCACTGTCTGGTACGGGAACTGTACTGCAGCAGACCGCAAGACCCTCCAGCGGACAGTGAACACAGCTGCAAGGATCATCGGTGCCCCTCTCCCCTCCATCCTGGACATTTTCCTCAAACGATGCTCCAGCAAAGCCAACAGTATCGTAAAGGACTCCACACACCCCTCCCACAGTCTCTTCCAGCTCCTACCATCAGGTAGACGGTACCGGAGCATCAGAGCCCGCTCTGCCAGACTGCTCAACAGCTTTTTCCCCCAGGCTGTGAGAGCCCTGAACTCAAGTCACCCCGCCCCTCTCTGAATCCCCATACAAACCCCCTACCTCCTGAAACATGGACAATCTGGAACTTATGGAACTTTGTTTGTGCAATCGAAGAGTGCTACAGGTGAGTGGGCCTGTACAAACCACCTATAGTAGCACACTCTCTTCCTCTATGCGCACTAGTCACTTTTCACACACACTGCTGTGTGCACACAAATCCCACAAAAAGACTCAGTAATATCAGTAATATATGTATGTTTACATGCTCATGCACTACAAATCATCCTGCACTGTTCCCCAGCCAGCTGCTTGAACTCACATTGTCTCTCTTTGCACATGTACAGTATTTATCTGAAGCATTCGTATAGTTTGTATAGTTTGTATTTTTTAGTTTATGTATAGGTAAATTTTTTATATAGATAGTATATTTATAGTCAAAATCTATCAGTAGGATAGTTTGTGTATAGGTTTATATTGTTTTACCTCATTGCTGTATGCCTGTATTATGTAGCACCGTGGTTCTGTGAGGCACGACATTTCGTTCCACTGTATGCCCCCGCATGTAGCGGAATGACAATAAAGCTCAACTCAACTCAACTCAAGAGAATAAGAAAAAACAAAAGGGAAGGCTGAATGTGGCCTGACTCATGGCTGAGTCACCCGATGGAGAGGGTCAGAACAGCGGCCCAAAGCTCAGAGAAGTGACCTGGAAATATGCTAGCCAATGAAACACAATTGAACTCAAGTTCAGGAAGCACAAATCCTGATTAAAGAAACATATTCAGCCATTTAACATTCAAATGATGTCTGATCTCCACTAGAGGGAAAATCCAACCTCATGAGAAGACTTTCGTCCAATCACAAGATCATCATGTTTGTGAATCAAAGAGCAAACATAGACCATATGAGAAATGTATAACCTCTGCCATAGAAGGAACAGAACTATGTGCAAATATGGAATAATCAGATGAAAATCAGATAATGAAAAACAAATAATAAGAATATTCAGAAGCTTACATTAGCCAAAAGTGCATTAAAAAGAGTGAGCATTTTAAATAGCTGCAAAATAATAGTTTTTTCCATGACTTATGTGCACTTTAGAGGATGATGTGGATGTACAATACAATGAATGAATGAATTATGCAAAGGTACTACATATTGTTTCAATGTTTGCTGCTTGTGTTTATCCTGTTGTTGCATTTGTTGTAATTTCTATTCGTTTGTCATATGGTGCTTATTGAAAGCTCATCTTTGGCTTAATTTGTTTTCATCTGTCACCATCATTGTGATTTGAGTGTCAAGTCACCGTTATTTCTATAGCGCTTTTTACAATACAGATTGTGTCAAAGCAGCTTTACAGTATTAAACAGGAAAATAGTGTCGGAATTGGCCAGGCTGAAGATGTGATATGGGTGTGATGAAAGCTCTACAGCGCAGTCAAAAGACTGGTGCATACATGCATATATATATATATATATATATATATATATATATATATATATGAAATTCACTACACATATTAGTTCTCATCAGCCGAGCAACTTCCACACTGATAGTCATATACTTTGCCCATCAGGAAGTCGACTGTTCAGGGTTTTTTGAAAAACACAAGCTTTCCTAAGGGTTTCATGTGATCATCAGCAGACTTGGTGAAGATGATGACACTGAGGTTGATGAACTGCAAACAGATTTTTAATATATATATCTAACAGTTTTGCTGTGGCAAGGCAAATGTATGGCAAAAAAGGGAAACAGGAAGTGTGTTATAACTTTCACACACATTGACTGATTTTAATCAATCTTGAGCTGTATGTTTGTTGAAGGAGTCTGATCAAGATGAAATATCTATTACGAGTTACAGTCATAGCACCACCAAGTGGCAGCAGGAAGTTTGTCATTTACAAGAGGCTTTGAAATCATTGGTGAATCGCTGAATCCAGCCAATTTTCTAATTTAGAGTCAGTAGCTTTGGTTTGAATGTGGATTTTTTTGAAAAATGCAATCCCTGAAATTTATCTAGTCCTACAAGGCAATTCAAATGATTCACACTGAACTATAATAAACTAAAATATAATAAACAAGAATATGATGCCAAGACATTGAGGATGCTAAATTGCAAACAAAGTTTGTAGTTTTCTAATGGTGTTGCCTTGGTGGGGGATTGAAGTAATCACAAAAAATATGGATTGTTTGATTTAAATCAAATTGGGATTGTTTTAATTTGGTGATAGGGTCTAAAAAAAGGTGAAATAAATGTATAAATTTTTTCTCTTTCTCTCTCTCTCTCTCTCTCTCTCTCTCTCTCTCTCTCTCTCTATACACACACACACACACACACACACATACACATACACACACACAAACACACACACACACACATTATTACCACACAGTCAAACATATTAAAACCAAAAATTTATGTATTGATACGTTACTTTTTTTAGAAGTTCGTTAAATGCTGTCCTTCCGCTAAAAATAGTACCTGACAGCAACAGTAAACAGCAAGAGAATGTCCCGATGTAACATGCCTCATCTTCTGGAGCTCAAATAGAGAATAGCAACTCTTCTCATCCCACTGTGTCATTTATTTTTTTAACACCATATATAATATTTTCTCACACACATGGATCTGCTTATCTCGTCTGTTTTCCGTCTTTTAGTTTAAAGGACATATAGACATGCAGAATCATACCTGAAACAGAAAACTAATAAATATAGTCATATTCCCTCCTCATTTTAGAAACTGTGGGCTTGCACACTTGTGTGTTGCATTTGTGTCTCGTTTTTGCAATGATGTCACGGCAGTAGAGGAGGCGCAACTAGTCTATAATCACACCCAATGTTAGTGGGCAGTCATGGCCTAATGGATAGAGAGTCGGACTTGTAACCCAAAGGTCGTGGGTTCGAGCCTCAGGTCTGGAAGGGATTGTCGGTGGGGGGAGTGAATGGGACCTCAAAACTGCTCCAGGTGTGTGTTCACTGCTGTGTGTGTGCACTTGGATGGGTTAAATGCAGAGCACAAATTTCGAGTATGGGTCACTATACATGTCACTTCACTTTCAACCACTTTGAAGCGAGACTAACTGCAATGGAAAACACCATAAGGGTGTTGCGCAGTGATACCCAGAACTGTTAGGTGAAGCGGCTCTAATATATATATCACAGTATTTTGAAAATATGGCAAAATTCATGGCACTAAAGAGTACTTAATTAGACACCATTTATTATTTATTCATTTATAAAATAATACAAATATTTTCATGTTATTCAATTTTTGAAATGAAGAAATAAAATCAAATGTAATACCGTAGCATAACCACTATATAACCCTATTTTTAACAGGGTTTTTCAGTCCTTTTTTTGCTGAGAATGGTGTTTTCAGGCATAACTGTTTTTTATTAGGTATTGGATTTGTATATAAATGTAGACATTATCAAAGACTAGTTTTTGTCAAAGTTTAGATTTATTTATTTTTTTAAATGTTGTGTTTTCTGTCCCTAACTAAGTCTTTGATCTCACTTAGTATGTGTGTGTGTGTGTGTATTTTGCACTGTTTATGTTTTAGAGTTTAACCCCTTTTTTGCTGTGTGTTTTTTTTTTCTGGAACATGGCTGATTTGTAGCTTGTACAAATCATTTGATTGATCAATTTTTTTCTCTTTCTTTGTGTTTCTGGTTTGTTCATTTTAGACCTCCAAGAATACATGGATGGCCATTTTTTATGACCATTTATCCTTTTTTCCCAGGAATGACAAATATCAACCAAATATCATACCATTAAGATAAGATAAAAAATATGTATAAAAAATGAATTCAAAAATAAAAACATAAAAGACTAGCACATGGTTAAATACATGTGTCTGCTGTGTGTGTTCCTGGTGGTGGCACTGGTGTTTGGGCCCGTCATTGCCATTAAACTTGCAGCTGTATTGTATGTGTATGTTTTCTTTCACCAGACTTTCTTGGCACTTATGGATTCTAAGTATTATTTGTAATACGGTCGGCCCCATTGGTTCAACTTCTTAAGAAATAAGGTTAGGTCGATGTGACTGATTGAATTAGAGCATTTTACAGTGTGATTTCGCTAACTCAAGTACTCATGCATCAGATCCAAATTTAATGCAAATCCAGAATATAGAGACAGATCACTGATGAAATGTATATCTTAATCAAAGATCACAATGACTGTGCATGGGTTCTATTAACACTAAATCATTCACTCTTGGCCGTCATCCTCTGGCTCAATGAGCTCTGAATGCTAACGAAGCTTTCAATAGCTGCTCTTTTGATGTCAATGAAGCAGCTTTACTGGCTGGAACAAAAAAACACGGAGGTCCAGAATCGAATCGGATGCTCTCTCGCTTAGTGCTCGCTGTACACCAGTGGACATCACAGCGGTCCCCGGCTCAGGGAATAGAGTTATTGATCGCATGGATGCTACAAATAACTTTCAAGGAGAAACAACAAACGGCAGAACATCCCAACCCACCCTGCACTCAGAACAGGTGCTGAATCTGAAACACAGATCCACCTCACATTAAACAAATCATCTCTCACCTCCTCTGCAGAACAGCAGTGAGAATAGCTTCTCCATGTTCTGCTCCAAATCTGATCCCATGTTCTCTGATTAGAGCGGCTGAAAGTCGCATCCTCGCGGCCGGACATCAGCATCTGCTCACGTGCTCTGGAAAGCACGGACGGCCCCACAGATGCTAGCACATCTCATTAGCATAAATCCACCTGTCAGCATCATGAGCTCTCTCTCTCGAGCACTTCAGTATTTACAGTCACCAGCTGTGCAACAGATGGCACGTAAAATCCACTTGTGTCTCCGTGGTAACAGGACGCCAATCTGCATGGCTATCGTCAAGTCAGTTTTATTTGCACAGGCATCGCTGGTGCCAGTCGTCTGTGTGACGGCCAGGTTGTTTTAGCCTAGACACATATCTCTCTCTCTCTAAATCACACACACCGGTTGTGTGATTTCAGTCTATCCCGAATGCTGTTGGTCAGAACACCGCAACACTCCAGTGAACTGGAGTGCCATTACATTGAGCTTTCTATACAGAATTTGTCATTTTAAAGTCCCGTTGGAGGTCAGACATGCCAAATATTTAACTGAATTAAGTTACTGAAACTTAAAAAAGTTAATTCAGAAACAGAAATGGATACCCTTTCTCATTTTGAAAGAGGAATTGTGTTTATATCATAAGGAAACATCTTGTGTGTGCGAGACAGCAGGAGAGACAGAAGATCAGATGTTACTTTTGGAACAATATGAAATGTGAACGCTCTATGGAAATGTGAGCAAAATGTGAACGCTCTATGTGAACGCAATATGGAAATGTGAACAAAATGCTCATGACACATGACAATATCAATATTGTAACAGGGCAGACAAAACGGGAGACGTGCGGATCCATGTGCAAGCTTTTATTGTGAAACATGGTCATAACACAGGCAGGGTCGAACAACAGCAAACAAGTATGGCACGGGCAAGTCACAAGAGTATTCCTAGGAAAAGTGTGGGTCCTCAATCTGCAAACAACATCCAGAGGGCTTGACAAAAGGGGTAGTCCGATAACGTGAGCAATAATCCAGACGAGGAACAAACAGAGTCTGAGCGGTGAAACAAGGGTAAATCCAAGGAACACGGGCAGAAATTAGGAAACGGGGAAACAAGGCAACGTGAAATGACAAGACTAAACTAGAACTAGAAACTAGGCTCTGTAAAGCAGCTATCTCTTGTAGAGTGATAAATGCAGAACAATACTGGAGACTAAACACAAAACAAACACGGAATGGCTTGGTAAGTAGCTAACACTAGGAGAATGCTAAACACTAGACAATACTCGGCGATCTGAACAGGATCTGAGTATGTGTTATATAGTGTGTGTAATAGCTCTAGGTGAGCGTGTGATTGGTGACAGCTGTGTGATCAGTGCATTCAGCTGTGTATGCAATCAGTGCAATGGATGATGGGAACTGTAGTCCGAAGTGACATGTAACAGTCTGTGTGGTGTAAGAGTCAATATGAAGGACGGGCGACCTCTGATGGCGAGTGGACGGAAGACCATGAACCAGATTCATGACAAATATAGATAAAGAGCAAAAAAAAAAATCTCTTTTTTTCTGTCTTTTCCTTTCAGGCTGTCAAGTCAAGTCAAGTCACCTTTACTTATATAGCGCTTTTAACAATACAGATTGTGTCAAAGCACTTCGTTTCAAATTGGAGGATAGTGTGTCAGTAATGTACAATGATAAGATTAAACACTCAATTTTCAGTTAAAGGCAATTCATTATTGAATTCAGAGATGTCATTGTCTAGCTCAGTTTAGTTTAAATAGTATCTGTGCAATCAAACTGACGATTATCGCTAGAAATTAAGTGTCTCCAACTGAGCAAGCCAGAGGCAACAGCGGCAAGGAAGCAAAATTCCCTCTGTGACAAAATGGAGAAAGAAAAAAAAAAGACGGGAGAAACCAGGCTCAGTCGGGGGGCAAGTTCTCCTCTGGCCAGACGAAACCCGCAGTTCAATTCCAACCGAAGCCATGTCAGATTGTGTAAAGGGCTTATCTGATTCTTGTGGTCTTGTCCCGATGGGGCATTTTAATTTCTATTTTAATATTATTATATTTGTGTTTCATTCATTATTTGAAGTTTTTCATTTATATGATTTATTCATTTGCTATAATTGTAATGTATAGTTTAATGCATTTATTGTTTCTCGGTCTATTTTTATAATATATATTTGTTTTTTTATTATAATTTAAATTTATAGTTTAATTCATTTAATATATTTCTGTTGTGTGTGTGTGTGTGTGTGTGTACATATACATACATATACATACATACATATATACATATATACATATATATATATATACATTGTTTCTTTCACAGAACAACAAACTGGATGCTAAACAGTCAGGTTTCAGGAGTGGCCATTCAACTGAGACGGCGCTACTCTCAGTCCCTGAAGCCCTGCGAATTGCAAAAGCAGACTCCAAATCATCAGTCCTCATTCTGCTGGATCTATCTGCTGCGTTTGACACTGTTAATCATCAGATCCTCCTGTCTACCCTCTCATCTCTGGGCATCACTGGGATTCCACTTTGCTGGTTTGAATCCTATCTCACTGGTAGGTCTTTCAGGGTGGCCTGGGGAGGTGAGGTATCCAAAGCACATCAACTGGTCACTGGGGTTCCTCAGGGATCGGTTCTTGGACCCCTCCTCTTCTCCACATACACGACATCACTGGGTCCCATCATACAGGCACATGGCTTCTCCTACCATTGCTACGCTGATGACACACAGCTCTATCTCTCTTTTCAACCAGATGATCCAACAGTAGCTGCACGGATCTCAGGCTGCCTGGCGGACATCTCGGCATGGATGAAAGAACATCACCTACAGCTCAACCTGGCAAAGACTGAGCTTCTTGTCTTCCCTGCTACTCCAACCCTACAGCATGACTTCACGATTCAGTTAGGTTCATCAACTATTGCCCCATCAACTTCGGTCAGAAATCTCGGGGTAATCTTTGATGACCAATTTACCTTCAAAGAGCACATTGCAAAGACCGCTCGATCTTGCAGGTTTGCACTACACAACATCAGAAAGATCAGGCCCTTTCTGACAGAGCATGGTGCACAACTTCTTGTCCAGGCCCTTGTCATTTCTAGGCTGGACTACTGCAATGCTCTTCTGGCTGGACTTCCATCAAACACAATCAAACCACTACAAATGATTCAGAATGCAGCGGCACGTCTGGTCTTCAATGAGCCCAAAAGAGCCCATGTTACACCTCTCTTTATCTCCTTGCACTGGCTACCAGTTGCAGCTCGGATCAAGTTCAAGACACTGATGCTTGCATATAGAACAACCACAGGCTCAGCACCCGCCTACTTCCACTCACTATTACGAATCTACACCCCCTCCAGAAGTCTGAGATCTGCTAGTGAGCGACGCCTCTTGGTACCATCACAGAGAGGCTTAAAATCACTCTCCAGAACATTCTCATTCACCATTCCTGGCTGGTGGAATGATCTTCCCACCCCTATCCGGAATGCTGGATCCCTACCAATCTTTAAGCAACAACTGAAAACTCATCTCTTTCAGCACTACTTGACTTCATCCTAAAAAAAAAAAAAAAAAAAAAAAAAAATTCTTTCTCTTTATTTATTCCTTTCCTTTCTAGCTTGTACTTATTTGAACAATGCCTGAGACTTGTTGTTACAAGCACTTCCTCTGTCTGATTGCCTCTTCAAGACGTATCGCTTTATGTATTCCCCAATTGTAAGTCGCTTTGGATAAAAGCGTCTGCTAAATGACTAAATGTAAATGTAAATGTATATACAGGTGCATCTCAATGAATTAGAATGTCATGGAAAAGTTCATTTATTTCAGTAATTCAACTCAAATTGTGAAACTCGTGTATTAAATAAATTCAATGCACACAGACTGAAGTAGTTTAAGTCTTTGGTTCTTTTAATTGTGATGATTTTGGCTCACATTTAACAAAAACCCACCAATTCACTATCTCAACAAATTAGAATGCTTTGTAAGACCAATAAAAAAAACATTTTTAGTGAATTGTTGGCCTTATGGAAAGTATTGTAGCATTTGGACCAATCAGACACACATTTGTTCTAACATTGATTTAACGAATAGATTAGATTTAGATTAAAACAGTCACAGACCCCTCACCTAACACCAGACTCGGTGCCGGTATGTCTGTGAATGACCCCAGGCCCCGGTGCCATGGCAACCTATCTGATAACACTAGTTTTATTGGTCAAAGGAATGCGGGCCGAGCAACACAGGCCTCATTTTCCCTTAGGAAAGAGACATGTAATGCACATAAAAATGGACTCTTCTCTAGATTAATTAATTGAAAAACCTTTCTTTGAATGAACACACATATCTTCAGGTCATTGTGTATTTTGTTACTGTTCGTGTATATTGTCTTTTTGTACTGTATCCTGTTTTATGCATGTTTATGATAGATCACTAGTTAATATTACTTCACTTATATCATGTTTGATCTTTATCAATTCATCTTCGGATGATCTAAATGACAGTGTATATTACATGTTGATACTTATGCAACATATTAGTGTTCTAAGAATCTTTAATAGTTCTTTAATAGCAACCCCATGCAAATTGCCATGCTCAGAGACAAAGAGTCGTAAAAACTTCCCTCCAAAGAGAAGGGAGCCCATTGGCTCTTTGACTCCCCAGAGCTGTGACCTCTATACCAGATAAAGGTCTCATTCACAGGTCTGGCTCTCTCTTCTAAAAAACCTCTCTTCTAAAAACACCTCTTCTGCAAAAACTTCTGCTGCAAGGAAAAGCTCTTCTGATATCTTCTGACGGAGAGCCCAAACCGGTGCAGGCGCGCCCGGTCGGCCCAACATAGAGCCTGGGAGATGACTCTTGACCACAAAGACCCAGGCTGCGGATCTGTTAGACTCCTAAGAGGATGAGGAAGATGTGAGCTAGAACTTTTCTGAACTATTAAGTTTTTGTGCCAGGCCTTATGGCCTTGTCTTTCCATTCAATCAAAGCTCCTCGGACCTCAGCAGATCTCTTTCTTAACTCTTTTTCCACTCCCTACCTGGAAGAACATTTCTACCTAAGAACATCTTTGGAATTCATCACTCTTCAACCTGGAAGAACGTGAACGCGAGTCCAAAACCTTTGAAACCATCAAGACTTTTCATCCGAGACCGCATTCCGTCACGACAAAGGAAGTGCAAGTATAGTACATTTAACTAAACAAAACAGAGGTTTAGTTTAAGTTATAAACGGCGCTGATGGTTTTACTCAGGTGGTTAAATGACTTTTTCCATAACTGCATTCTCTGGTTTTCCTGATGGTTTCATCCATCAACTCTCATTAGCCCTTTCCCCATGTATGAGCGATTGTATGTTTGAGTGTATGTTATTCGTTGTTTGTTTAGATTAGATATGTGTGTTAGCGTTTAGTTAATAAAACTATTGTGCACAAATTACATGAGTTTCTGATTCTGCCTTGCATATTAATGTCCCTTTACGATTTTGACCCTTGCTACATGCTCTAATGCATTAATAGGAAGATATTTTTTGTGGCGATGGAAATATCCTTTCTTAGAGTTGATATGAATTTACACTGAATGTGCGCTGGACGAACAGATCAGCTGATGGCAATTTAACTCTGCGACAGTTATTACTGGCAGCCGATATAAATAATTGTAATTAATCATAATTAATTATAATTATTTATATACAATTACATTTTTGAGCTAATTTGCTACAGTATGTTCATTTACTGTATATGTACTCAATACTTGATAGGTGCTCCTTTTGTTTTAATTACTGCCTCAATTCGGCGTGGCATGGAGGTGATCAGTCTGTGGCACTGCTGAGGTGGTATGGAAGTCCAGGTTTCTTTGACAGTGGCCTTCAGCTCATCTGCATTGTTGGGTCTGGTGTCTCTCATCTTCCTCTTGACAATACCCCGTTGATTCTCTATGAGGTTCAGGTCTGGTGAGTTTGTTGGCCAGTCAAGCACACCAACACCATGGTCATTTAACCAACTTTTGGTGTTTTTGGCAGTGTGGGCAGGTGCCAATTCCTGCTGGAAAATGAAATCAGCATCTCCATAAAGCTTGTCAGCAGAAGCAAGCATGAAGTGCTCTAAAATGTCCTGGTAGATGGCTGCGTTGACTGTGGACTTCAGAAAACACAATGGACCAACACCAGCAGATGAAATGGCAGCCCAATTCATCACTGACTGTGGAAACTTCACACTGGGCTTCAAGCAGCTTGGATTCTGTGCCTCTCCAGTCTTCCTCCAGACTCTGGGACCTTGATTTCCAAATGAAATGCAAAATTTACTTTTATCTGAAAAGAGGACTTTGGACCACTGAGCAACAGTCCAGTTTTTTTTTCTCCTTAGCCCATGTAAGATGCTTCTGACATTGTTTATGTTTCAGCAGTGGCTTGGTAGCCCTTTTCCTGAAGACGTCTGAGCGTGGTGACTCTTGATCACTGACTCCAGCTTCAGTCCACTCCTTGTGAAGCTCTCCCAAGTGTTTGAATCAGCTTTGTTTGACAGTATTCTCAAGCTTGTGGTCATCCCTGTTGCTCGTGCACCTTTTCCTACCCCATTTCTTCCTTCCAGTCAACTTTTCACTTAATATGCTTTGATACAGCACTCTGTGAACAGCCAACCATTCAGTAATGACCTTCTGTGACTTACCCTCTTTGTGGAGGGTGTCAACGATTGTCTTCTGGACAACTGTCAGATCAGCAGTCTTCCCCATGATTGTATAGGCTATTGTGTAACCATTTTGAAGGTTCAGGAACCCTTTGCAGGTGTTTTGAGTTGATTAGCTGATTGGCATGTCACCATATTCTAATTTGTTGAGATAGTGAATTGGTGGGTTTTGTTAAATGTGAGCCAAAATCATCACAATTAAAAGAACCAAAGACTTAAACTACTTCAGTCTGTGTGCACTGAATTTATTTAATACACAAGTTTCACAATTTGAGTTGAGTTAGTGAAATAAATGAACTTTTCCACAACATTCTAATTCATTGAGATGAACCTGTATACTTATATGCACATATAAACACAGACATATTTTCAGGAATGTCTTGTGTGTCTTGTGTTTCCTTTCCTCTTGTTTGCCCATATTTGGTTTGTTTCCGGTTCCTGTCGTTTGTTTCATTATTAGTTAATTATGTTTCAGTTGTGTGTGTTTAATTATCTAGTTATGTCGTGTATTTATAGTGTGTCCTGCCCTGTGTTTCCTGTCGAGTATTATACGTCATTCATGTCTGTCGCGTCCGTGTTCCCTGCAAGTTATTTGTACCCTTTTGTTTGGTTCATTAAAGACTCTTGTTTTGATTTACTCCTCGTCTTCCCGTTCCTGGTTTCCGTCTCCTGAGTGTGGAATCATGACAGAATACTCGACCAATACAAAGGTAAGAGACGCTCTCTTCCCCGTGTTTTTGTTTCTGGTTTTTTGAAGAGTTTTTGTTTTGTTTGGTTTTTGCTCCCGCCGTGATGGGAAGTCCGCTGCTCACCCAAGGCTGCCACCGTCTGTGGCTGGTACCTGCCAGCTGGATGGATTTCAGCCTGGTTCGGCTGCCAAGCCTGCCGCTGCCCATGGCTCAGTCAAGGCCGATGTTCACAGGGAACAGCAGCCAACCTCATACAGTCATTCAGCAGGAAATTTCAAACAGCGTTGCCTCTTTTCTGTTTCATTTAAAATATTAATAGCCACAAAAATGTGCTTCATGCAACGCGTACATGCATTACAATAAAACGAAATGATATCAAACACCACTGCCTTTTCGTTTTCTTCAAAATATAAAACACAAGCCTCTTTTCATTTTCATTTTAAAAATATAAAACATTAATATGTGGTTTAGGTAATATGTGCACACATACTCTTGATTATCTTCACTGTATGTATAATAAAATGAAATATGACAAGCACAACTCTGCTTTTTGTTTTGTTAAATGTCAGTTTTAATGAATAATTAGCCATTATAAAAGTAAAAGTATAAAGTATAAGAGACTTGTGTAATAGAAAACAAAGACAAAAGCAAACAATTGTCAAATGTATGTAACGTTAACAAAGTCAGCGCTGTATTAAGATTAATAAATTAATTAATAAATAATTTATGAAACATAACTTTGTGCTCAGCCAAAACAATATGACCTGGAAGAAATAATAGATTCATGAGACCAAAGATTGCCTGTTAGATTTTCCCAAAAATAATTTTACCTCATGTTTAACCACTACAGAGACATCAGAGCCAGTGGCAAGTGTCAGAAGGACTAGCCGCGGTGAGGCTGCTCTCAGCGGACACATGAGCACTGAGTGCCCGCTGATCGCGTGATTTTCAAACAGGCGCTATCTTTTAAGTGATGTGACGTTCGACACTGAGGCTTCGAAGCTTGTATCAAAAAAACGAAACATCTCACATTGAAGTGCTGTATCGGAGCTTGATTCGTTTTGCCAAAAGCACATGATCTATGACGTCCGAAGCTTCATTCGCCTGAAAACCACGTGACCGCTTCAGTATCAGGTTCAAACAAAGCGAACCTCAGCGCCGTTTCCTTTACATTATAATGCGTTAGCATTGTTTTCTTTTTATCCTAATTTATATATTAACATCAAATGAACTTTGCCCATGAAATAACAGTCTAAGGACTGAGGCAGTTAACATTGACAGAACCCAGATTTAATTCATGAGTTTGTTTGAAGATGTTATTCATTTTTATGACCACAAGATGGCCACAGCATGGACCGTTTTAAAAAGCTTCGAGTAATGAACCTTTTTCCGATACAATTTTGTTGAAAGCTTCATTGGTTCAGAACGCTTCACTTCGCCATCACTAGCTATCTTTATAAATAAACCGCAGATTTGCGTTTTAAACAACTACATTATCGCCTGAAATACTCTTAGAACGGCATTCCATGACACAATAACAGTAATATTTTGAAACATTTTCGGTTTTCTCCTCCGCCATTAATGCTCGCTGATTGGTGTGAAATGCATTCTGGGATACCTGGCTGCCTCAAGTTCAAAGTAGGTATAACTGCAGACCGGAGATCTCCAAAAGTGGGCAGAACCTCCAAAATGGGGCGGGGTCTATTCGCGCAAAGACTTTCACCATTGGCTCTGGCTTCAGCCAATTGTTATTGACTTACATTTCAAAATAAAACTTTATAAATTAAACATTGTTTCTAGTTGATCTAAAATAAAATGTGCTATATAAAACAATATTCTCCGTGAGAGCAGAGCCCAAAGCTCGTGGTCAGTGGTGTTCGAACTGGAGTTTGAACCTCTGCTTAATGATATAAACGCAGGGTAGGAGGGGTAGTGACACTGGGTGTAACTAAAAAGGTGCCATTGTCCGGTGAGGTCCGGTTGGGGAGTTATGGAACGGCCGGCTCGGCGATCTCATATCGCATAATCTTATTAACTGCTTATCTCCTGAACTGCAACTTTCTTTACCATGCTATTCAGCACCAATCCCGCCATGCAGCCAAATTCGCTGGTTAGGTGCTCTTGGACATGGAGCTTCCCCCGGGGTTCTCAGCTCCAATCCTCTCTCCAGTGCCTGCTCCTCGAAAGTGCCTGCCAGAGTGCCCTCCAGTGCCCGCTCCTCGAACGCGCCTGCCAGAGCGCCCTCCAGTACCTGTCCCAAGTCGAATCATGTCCCCTGTAGTCTTGTCCAGTCCTCCAGAACCCATTCTAGTTGGTCTTGTTGGGCATGACTTGTCTGTGGGGGTTCTGTGGAAGCAGGAAGCTTCTCTTGTCATGGCCCCAAGGAAGCGGTTCCCGAGTGTACCCCTGAGAGGGCTCCTGACGCCAAAGCCAACACGAAGAGTGCTGGTATGCATGAGTCATGCCCTAAATGGTCCTCGGATTCCGAGCCTAGCCCTATTGGGGCTCATGTTCCGGAGGATAACCCACGTAAGACTCAAGCTCCTGTTCCCGAGTCGAGCCCAGGAAGGGCTCCAGTTCACGAGTCGAGCCCAGGAGAGACTCCAGTTCTCGAGTCGAGCCCAGGAAGGGCTCCAGTTCCCGAATTGTTCCCAGGAGAGGCTCCAGTTCCCAAGTCGAGCCCAGGAGAGGCTCCAGTTCCCGAGTCGAGCCCAGGAGAGGCTCCAGTTCCCGAGTCGAGCCCAGGGGAGGCTCCAGTTCCCGAATCGAGCCCAGGGGAGGCTCCAGTTCCCGAGTCGAGTCCAGGAGAGGCTCCTGATCCCCAGTTCAGCCCAGAGAGGGCTCCTGATCCCCAGTTCAGCCCAGAGAGGGCTCCTGATACCCAGGTCAGCCCAGGGAGGGCTCCTGATCCCCAGTTCAGCCCAGAGAAGGCTCCTGATCTCCAGTCCAGCCCAGGAAAGACTGCAGATTCCCCGTTAAGACCAGAGAGGGCCCCTGACCTCCAGTTAAGACCCGTAAGATCCCGTAAGTATTTTTTTAGGGGGGGGGGTAGTATGGCTACTAATGTCAGGATTGTCTTGTGTGTCTTATGATTCCCTTCCTCTTGTTTGCCCATATTTGGTTTGTTTCCGGTTCCTGTCGTTTGTTTCATTATTAGTTAATTATGTTCCAGTTGTGTGTGTTTAATTATCTAGTCATGTCGTGCATTTATAGTGTGTCCTGCCCTGTGTTTCCTATCGAGTATTATACGTCATTCATGTCTGTCGCGTCCGTGTTCCCTGCAAGTGTTATTATATTTTTAGTTATTTTGTTATATTTTATGTTTTATTGTATTTTAGTCGAGGTCTTCAATGGGATATGTCTCTGGGGCTCATCTAGGTGTCCTAGTCTCCGCTGATGATCAGGGCTGTACACATCATTGGTGCTGATCCACCATCTGATCGGATACGGACTGAGAAACAGAATAAGAAAGAAACAGATAAATATTAGCGTATATGCCATTCTTCTTACAATGTAACGAGTACATCGTGTGTTATGGGGAGTGTTCCCGGTTTCGGTTGATCTAATTAATGCAGCCTAACAATCGTTTAACAGATTTGAATAATAGAAGCGTAGTAGTATGTTATGTGTAAGCCAGGTTAAAGAGATGTGTCTTTTAATCTAGATTTAAACTGACAGAGTGTGTCTGCCTCCCGAACAGTGTTAGGTAGATTGTTCCAGAGTTTGGGCGCTAAATAGGAAAAGGATCTGCCGCCCGCAGTCGATTTTGATATTCTAGGTATTATCAAACGGCCAGAGTTTTGAGAATGCAGCGGACGTAGAGGGCTATAATGCGATAAGAGCTCGCTCAAGTACTGAGGATCTAAGCCATTCAGGGCATTATAAGTAATTAACAAGATTTTAAAATCTATCCGATGTTTGAGAGGGAGCCAGTGCAGTGTTGACAGAACCGGGCTAATATGGTCATACTTCCTGGTTCTAGTAAGGACTCTAGCTGCTGCATTTTGGACAAACTGTAGTTTGTTGATCAAGCGTGCAGAACAACCACCCAATAAAGCATTACAATAGTCTAACCTTGAGGTCATAAACGCATGAATTAGCATTTCTGCATTCGACGTTGAGAGGATAGGTTGCAATTTAGATATGTTTTTGAGATGGAAAAACGCAGTTTTACAGATGCTAGAAACATGGCTTTCAAATGAAAGATTGCTATCAAACAGCACACCTAAGTTTCTAACTGATGAAGAAAAATTGACAGAGCAGCCGTCAAGAGTTAGATAGAGTTCTAGGTTATTACATGTGGGGTTTTTAGGTCCGATAATTAACACCTCTGTTTTTTCAGAATTTAGCAGTAAGAAATTACTCGTCATCCAGTTTTTTATATCGACTATGCATTCCGTTAATTTCTCAATTTGGTGTGTTTCACCGGGCCGCGAAGAAATATAGAGCTGAGTATCATCAGCATAACAGTGAAAGCTAACACCATGTCTCCTGATAATATCTCCCAAGGGTAACATGTAAAACATGAAAAGTAATGGCCGTAGTACTGAGCCTTGAGGTACTCCATACTGCACTTCTGATCGATATGATACCTCTTCATTCACTGCTACGAACTGATGGCAGTCAGATAAGTACGATTTGAACCATGCTAGGGCACTTCCACTAATGCCAACAAAGTTTTCTAGTCTATTCAAAAGAATGTTGTGGTCAGTAGTGTCGATCCAGTAGAACTAATAAAGAGATACAACCATGATCAGATGATAGAAGCAGGTCATTTGTAACTCTAATGAGAGCAGTTTCAGTACGATGATACGGTCTAAATCCTGACTGGAATTCCTCACAGATACCATTTTTCTCTAAGAAGGAATATAATTGTGAGGATACTACCTTTTCTAGTATCTTTGACAGAAAAGGGAGATTTGAGATCAGTCTGTAATTAACTAGATATTGGGGTTAAGTTGTGGTTTTTTAATGAGAGGCTTAATAACAGCCAATTAGAAAGTTTTGGGGACATATCGTAATGACAATGATGAATTAATAATAGTCAAAAGAGGATCTATGACTTCTGGAAGCAGCTCTTTTAGTAGTTTAGATGGAATAGGGTCTAACATACATGTTGTTGGTTTAGATGATCTAACAAGTTTATACAAATCTTCCTCTCCTATAATAGAGAATGAGTGGAATTGTTCCTCAGGGGATCTATAGTGCACTATCTGATGTGATACTGTAGCTGACGGCTGCATGGTTACAATTTTATCTCCGATAGTATCGATCTTGGAAGTAAAGTAGTTCATAAAGTCATTACTGCTGTGCTCTTGGGAAATGCCAACACCTGTTGATGCTTTATTCTTTGTTCATTTAGTCACTGTATTGAATAAATACCGGGGGTTATGTTTGTTTTCTTCTAGAAGAGATCAAAAGTAATCAGATCTAGCAGTTTTTAATGCTTTTCTGTAGGATAGGGTACTATACGAATACCTCTAGTTTTGTTTTCCTCCAGCTGCGCTCCATTTTCCGGGCTGCTCTCTTTAGGGCGCGAGTGTGCTCATTATACCATGGGGTTGGACTCTTATCCTTAATCTTCCATAAGCGTAAAGGAGCAACCGTATCTAAAGTGCTAGAGAAGAGAGAGTCCATAGTTTCTGTTACATCATCAAGTTGTTCTGAGCTATTGGATATGCTGAGGAACTGAGATAAGCCAGGAAGATTATTTATAAAGCAGTCTTTTGTGGTAGAAGTGATGGTTCTACCATATTTGTAACAAGGAGTTGGCTTTACAGCTTTAGCTATATGGAATATACACAAAACTAGATAATGATCTGAGATATCATCACTCTGCTGCAAAATTTCAATGACACTGATATCAATTCCATGTGACAGTATTAAATCTAGAGTATGATTTCGACAATGAGTAGGTCCTGACACGTGTTGTTTAACACCAGTAAAGTGCAGAATGTCTATAAATGCTGATCCCAACAAATCTTTTTCATTATCAACATGGATATTAAAATCACCAACAATTAGGACTTTATCTGCAGCCAGCACTAACTCCGATAGAAAATCAGCAAATTCTTTAATAAAGTCTGTATGGTGCCCTGGTGGCCTGTATATAGTAGCCAGTACAAACATCACAGTGGATTTATTATTAACACTTGTTTCTTTGGATAATGTTATATGAAGCACCATTACTTTGAACGAATTATACTTGAAACCCAACCTCTGAGAAATACTGAAAATATTGCTATAAATTGTAGCAACACCTTCCCCTTTAGCTTTTGGATGCGGTTCATGTTTGTAACAGTAATCTTGGGGTGTACACTCATTTAAAGTAATATAATCATCTGGTTTTAGCCAGATTTCTGTCAAACAAAGCACATCTAGTTTATGGTCAGTGATCATATCATTTACCAAAAGTGCTTTTGTAGAAAGGGATCTAATATTCAATAAGCCAAGCTTTATCATGTTTTTATCTGTATTATATCTGTTTTTTTATTTGTTGAACATCAATTAAATTGTTACTATTACTTTGGTTTGGATATTTTCTGTATTTTCTAGTACAGGGAACAGACACAGTCTCTGTAGTGTGATATCTAGGTGAAGGAGTCTCTATGTGCTGAGAATTAACTGACTTCTGTGGCGTGAGGCGGCTAGCAGACGGTCGGTTTAGCCAGTCTGTCTGTTTCCTGACCTGGGCCCCAGTTAGTCAAGTACGAACTCTAAGACTATGTGGCATATTTCTAGAGAGAAGAGCGGCACCACCCCAGGAGGGGTGAAGACCATCTCTTTTCAACAGGTCAGGTCTGCCCCAAAAATTCTTCCAATTGTCTATAAAGCCTATGTTATTCTGCAGGCACCACTTACACATCCAGCCATTGAGTGATGACAGTCTGCTATGAATTTCATCGCCACGGTAAGCAGGGAGCAGACCAGAGCATATTACAGTGTCTGACATCGTACTTGCAAGTTCACACACCTCTTTAACATTATTTTTAGTGATCTACGACTGGCGAAGTTGAACATTATTAGTGCCTACGTAGATAACAATCTTACTGAATTTATGTTTAGCATTAGCCAGCACTTTTAAATTTACCAAGATGTCAGGCGCTCTGGCTCCCGGTAAACATTGGACTATGGTGGCTGGTCTCTCTATTTTCACGTTCCGTACAATAGAATCGCCAATAACTAGATCACTTCCATCAGGTTTCTCAGTGGGTGCTTCACTGAGTGGGGAGAACCTGTTTGATGTTTTGATCGGAACGGAAGAGCGGTATTTTGACCCATGACTAGGCCGCCTCACAGTCACCCAGTTGCCCTGCTGCACGGGCTCAACTGGAACCGAACAATGTACAGGACTCCCTGAGCTAGTCGCATCCAAAGCAGTATCTACAGCCCTCACATTCTTACTATCCTCAACTAAAGTTTGGATGCGTGTCTCTAGTTCTAAAACCTTCTCTGTCAGCCTAACTATTTCCCTGCATTTATCACATGTGAATCCCTCGCTGCTGACAGAGACAGATAAACTGTACATGTGGCAAACAGTGCAAACAACAATAGCAGGAGAAGAAACCATTACTCACCGTGATTGATGAATGATACCAACTTAACTTACCACTGTTGTTTGATGAACTCGTGAAAAACGGAGCAAGAGAGAAATGAAAACGGAGCGAAAAAAATAAAAATAAAAATAAAACAGTAATAGGCACGAATAGAAACGCGAATGGAACCGAGAGTGACAAGCTAACTGGCTAACGAATGCTAACGCGCGCTGCACTCACGTTTTTAAAAGCGAACGATCAAACTTGAAAGATAACACCAGAAATATGGTGGGAATTAATTTATATATCACTTTAAACAACAGGGAGTGAAAGTAAGGTAGAGATTCAATGAAAAGTGAAGCTACACGGAGCTACAATTGCAAACCTCTCAGCAGCACAACAGACAGGAACAGACTGTCACTGTGATTGTGGTGTCAGGCCTCAAAGAGGCAATTCCATTTCAAAGAAGAATGAATAAACAATAACAACAAAGGTACTGGATTTTTGTTGATATGTAGAAACATTACACTAATACATAATAAAATGTAATTATTTACACACACAAAATTACATTTACATTTATTCATTTAACAGACAATTTCATCCAAAGTGACTTAAAAATAAGGAACATCACCATGCCCAGTTTAAAGTATAAACTAGATTAGTTCACACAAAATGCAGAAAAGAGAACAAGAACAGGTTAAGAAACAGGAGTTACTGTGACGGTGGAGGTTCTAGAAAGTTTCATTGTGCATAAACAACCCAGTGCTGCTCTTATGCACATTATTCATTGTTATGTTAGTTTATATATTCATTTGAATTATATGATTCAGGAGGATTCTTGTGCTGTGTTTGACAGGATTAGATGAACATGCTGCTCTTGAACTTTCATTTCCGTTTATGAACATCAGTGACTGACTGACCTGAAAATAAGGACTGAAACAGAAAATAGGAAAACATTCAATTCTTCAAAGAGATGTACCATTTTCCAGAGCTAGATAAGTAAAAGCCGATCTATAAACACACACCGTCTCTCCCTGATGGCAGTTTATTGCTTGAATAATGTCGCACTGTTAATGTGAAACAATCATTCTGTAAGCAATTGAGGGGAAAGCGGTAGACTGACATGCAGTATATTTAATCTGAGGATCTGGATGTTTTATTTGAATTGCTCAAGTCCTTCTCACGGTGTGTTTTCTCTGTTTGCGTCCACAGCAGTGAAACAGGTAGTGAGTATCTTTAAACCCGGTTCATAGGTATATTTAACATGCTTTCACACTCATCCTGGTGCTCATATGAGTTTGTTGATGCTGATGGTTCAACCAGTAATTTCACCTTTCCAGAAGGCTTTCTGAGAGGTCAAGCTAACACCTTCCTGCAGAATTTTCCAGTCTTATTGATTTCGCTGACCCATCTGTGACTCTCTGACAGTAAATTGTGTCAGAGCTCAGCGCTCTGTTATCGCAGCACTAAATGTTAATGGTCATCTTGTAGATTTATTGCTAAAACTACTCAGACGTCTTACAGATTTTAAATCTAAGAGCCGTCACAAGCCAACAGAAGCAACAAGACATGCTGTGTATCTGTGCAATTGGGTATAAACTGAGTTTTATGGTCTCTGTGGGTTTCAGAGAGGCTTAGAGTCATATTTTTGGTGGCAACGTTTTAAAACAAGAAACCTGTTTGAACGGTTAATGTCACTTTCATCTCAGAAGAGTGAGTTACAAACTTTGAAGGGTCTTTCCAGCTGGCTTATTCACTGAAAGTCTTTACATTATTGTTTCAGATGGAAAAATGATGTTAATGTCTAATGATGTAAGACAAGCAAAGCCAGGAATTGGAAGAATTGACCTTCAAAAAACATCAGCAGAAAAGATCAGAGTAAGATGAGAAATGCGTTTGTGTCTGTAGAGCATCTTCTGCCACATAACCTGAAACTCTGGGTCTCAGAGTCAGAAATCGCACAGAAAAATCCTGCGGGGTTGGACACACGCACTGAATCAGCGTTTTACACTTTTTCGCTGATAATCTCTTCCTCCATCTCTCTCCTAATTCCCTGCGAGAACACATGAGCGATGGAGACCCGAGCAGTTCATATGGCGATGTCCCATGAGACGCTCCGTTCAGCAGACGCTTCACTTCTTCAAGAGAATATTTCTCAGACCCATCACTGCACAGTAACAAATCAGGCCTGAATTATTGACCACTGATTAAAAATATATAGAAGTGGTATTTCCCACTGTAAATACAGCAGCTATAAAAACAGAGTGAAAGAGAAATACTGTTGGATGTGAAGAGTTCAGCACTATGAGGAATGCATTTTTATTGAGAGTAATTTACAATTGATGAGTAATTGATTTGTAGTAATTTGGTATAAATAGCAGGGTGTTTCCCCTTGGTTTAAATCATGTTCATTTGAATCATTCACTCAAGTGATTCATTCAAAATGAGTCATTGGCTCAGTTTCCACTCTTGCATCTCAAATGCTTCTGATGTGAACACGTGATCGGATTTTGTCCTGAACCAAACAGGAAAAAGATCAAGGATAACAAGTGCCCTTTTTTGAATCCCACGTTTTGGTTCCTCCCTATGTGAAAAATAATAGAATTCAGAATGAAATTAAACTTCATTTTGTCATTTAGCTGATGTTTTGATGTATTATCGACCTCCTTGTGCTTGAACTCCAGTGTTAGTGTATTCACATGGTAAACATGTTGTCCATTTGTTTAGGGCTGTCACTTCCAACTTTTTTTTTTTAAGAAAATATGATCAAATATTAATAATCTAACAGCTAACAGCTGATGTGTGATATTTGTGAGTTTGAAAACAAATGTACAGAGAGCAGACTGGACGGAGATACATAATCGATTTCAATATTGATATATATGATTTAGGAGCCCTAGTTTTTACACAAGTTGAAATGATTGTTTTCGGTAAGAAAGCCAAAGATGCTATACATGTCATGATAAACTGGAATATTTGCCTCAGAGCTCAGATTGCTAGAATTCAGTGCTACTCTATTTCTCTGTGTAATTGTGATCATCTGTCATTCTCATATCGTTTCTGTGTGTTATGAAGCGCTGTCAGCTGAAGGTGAGCTGTTGTTTAGTACAACGGCTTCAATGTCAATGAAGTGAAGTCTCGCAATAAGAATGCACTCATCTGAATGATTGTTTATTAATATAGTTTGTCTACACCAGAAGAAAGTTACTGAATAAGAATAAACAGAATTAAATATGAATCAGACGTGAATATGCGTCTATAGGTGTGTCAGTATGGATCTGTTTGTGTGGTTGGCATTACAGACATTCACAAGGTTGAATTCAAAGACGCCTCAAATGTTTCTCTTCTGTATTCTTCCTGTTTCTCTTTCTTACCAATAAGCTTGTGTTTGGAGGCTATGTTTGACTGCTGTATGATTCATAAGGGTCAGTGGTCCATTTCAAATGCTTCCAAAACGGTAAAGTTGGTCACTTGACCAGGGTCTTTGTGTCATGACACACAACATAATTTCAAATAATTTTAAGACTTATTAGTCCACCCTTGGAAGTTTTCTGATTGCCTCTTGATGCCCTGTTTGAGAACCACTGTTTTAGACCTCACTGACATGCATGCTCTATTGTATGTTAATCATATACCTAGTTACTGTAAAATACTCTATTATTTGTCATGCTTACAGCATATTACATCTGTTCATTTCTCCAAATGCATGAAGAAAGTAGACTAGCTCTAGCTCTGTAACCAGTGTAATCTCAAGCTGTAATTTTTTACAGCAGAATGTTGTCATGGAGGAAAATTTTAGGTTTCTATCTGCTTCCCCTCCAGAGATAATCAACCCCAAAGCCAGGCATATTTAAAAAAAAATAAAAATACTGCACTTTCTCAAACCTCAAAGTCTCAAATCTGAAATGTTCTGCATGCTCTGAAATTCGAATCCTTCCATTATAAACTGACCCTAAAAGTGGAACTTAACAATCTTGATCATTACATTAAGACTTCATTTCTCAGTCTAAGGAACAAGAACATGCGGAATGTTTCTGTATGTCCATGTATCTTGGAGATCTATTTTTGAGGCCATTCTGAGCTGATGCCGAGGTTTCCATAAATGCCTGTATATACTGTAGGCAAAATAAATACCGTCAAGCAATCTCAACTGGACAACTTGCATGCTCTAGAGTTTTTATATTAATGCTATTTTCAAATGTACTTTTTTCATGTTCAGTATTAAAATGGATGTTGTATAAGAGCACTTATAAATTAACACTTGTGTCATCTGCTGTATTTTATTGCTGTTGGTTTTTCAACCAGAATTTTTCAGTCAGTAGTTTTAGTATACAATAGAAACTACTACAAGTTTGAGTTCAGACTGTTGTTTACAATCTAAAATCAGAGCACATTAGATGAGCTTTATTGCCTTTTATGAGTGTGTATGTCAGACGGCAGGTGAGCGACTGACAGTCTGTTGTGTTGGTCAGCAGTGTGTGTCCGTGTGTGTGTCCTTTAATCTCCATCCATTCATTCATTCTCCAAACTTGTCCTCTGTTGCGTCGTGGATCGTGCTGGAGCCGATCCCAGCATCTCAGTTCCCTTAATCTCAAATTTCTTTGTCTCTTCGTAATATCTTGGCTACTTTTTTAAATTAATGAAAGTGCGCATGAACTTGTGAGGAATTCTGGGAGTCGTCCATTGTTGGTGACCCCGTGACCTCTCAGGTTTGATAATTAAACCCGAAGCTTCTGCAGTCCGTGTTCCTCCTCAGAGCTGCTCTGTGGCCTCGGTCGTGACATTCACTCTATATTACTACAGTTACCTCCTGCAGAAATTACCCTTGGCTCCTCTCTGAACCACCAGGCCCTCGCCACTCCATAATGGCCGTCGGGACTTACAAGGTTTCACTAAATTGCTTTGGCCAGTGATGTATGCAGTGATGTGCTCAAAAACTCATCCGGGAAAAATCCGACAGCGTGTTTCAGTGCGGATCGAGAACTGTAAAGAACTCCAACTCGAGCCGCACAGCCTCTTGAATTAATAAACGCACAGAGCAAGAGAGAGAGACATGCAGATGGAGTGAAGGTGTCAGGGAGAGAGAGACGGCAGAGACGATTCATTCCTTTCCAGAAGATACATGGTGCTTTAGTGTTTCCATTTAATGGTTCAATAAGAGCTCTCTAAAGGGATATTGTTTCCGTTTGCTTATTGGTCCATTCATTATTCCAGCAGATGCCTGTGTGACTTTAACATGCATCTCACCCTGGGAAAGCAAATTAAAGAGAAAAAAGGCAGTGAGATGAAGCGCATGTCAACGCAAAGAAAGGGGTTGAAGTTCATTAACACACATACACACACATCTCTCATATGTGCTTTATTTACATCACAAAAAGAAACACATTTTAATACCATGAATAGAAACGGGTGAAAAATACTTATAATAAAGTACAAAATGCATGCTAAAGATTCAGTGATGGGAATCATTTTTAAAAACACACTAGAGAAACACACACTGCACTAGCGAGTGTAAAACAAGATGGCAGAAACACTATCACATTTGTAATATCTGGTTCTGTAGGCTGTGTGAGAGAGAGAGAGAGAGAGAGAGAGAGAGAGTGTGTGTGTGTGTGCGCGTGTGTGTGTGTGTGTGTGTGTGTGTTTGTGCTGTAGAGATGCTGTTCAGTTTTATCTCCTGCCCTGCTGAGGTCATGCTCTGTAAACAAAGACTGACATTATCAGGAATTGAATGTGTGTTTGTATGTTCCTGTGGTTTTGTGTCTTTACTTTTATTTAGTCATGAATGTCAGATACTGCGATAACAATAATTGTGTCTGTGACCTGAAAACCTTACTTTACACGTTATTGACATCAAATACAGTGACAGAAAAAAAAAAAAAAACTTAAGAACAACAAAATGCATCTTTCCTATTTGCACACTATCTGCCCTAAATAGCATGGAAGATCAGAATTAGTAAATCCCTGATCATCATGTGCTGAAAGTCATACCTTTAAAAGTGAAGTTTCCAGGTTTGTATGCTCTTATATTACTGTTACACCACAGATGAGGAGGAATTTGCAATGGTTCACTTTCACTTTTCCAGATGTCAAGGAATGTGAAGTCAAAGCAGCCATTTTTAAATGTATGAACCCCAAAAGTAAAAATATATTTACATTTACATTTAGTCATTTAGCAGATGCTTTTATCCAAAGTGACTTACAAATGAGGACAATGGAAGCAATCAAAATCAACAAAAGAGCAATGGTATAAAAGTGTTACAACAAGTCTCAGTTAGCTTAACACAGTACACGTAGCAAGGTTTTTTTTGTTGTTGTTGTTTTTTTTTTTTTAAATTATATAATAAATAAAAAGAAAACAAATAGAATAGAAAAAGAATAGAGCAAGCTAGTGTTAGAGGCTTTTTTGCTTTTGTTAATTGTATAATAAATAAAAAGAAAACAGAATATAAAAAGATTAGAAAAGCTAGTGTTAGTTTTTTAATATAATTAATAAATTTTATTTAAATTATTTAATTTAATTTTAATTTAATTTTAATTAATTAACTTTAAGTTTAATTAATTTTAGTGTAGTTTTTTTTTTTTTAATAATATTTATAATGTTTGAATTTACGATATGTCAAAACTTATCCCAGAACTACCTCTACATACTTTAGCATTTTTGCACATACTTTTTATTTTTGGCAGAAACACTAAAACTAAAAACTTTACAGGACTGGAATAATACTACGAAAAAGAAGACTCTTTGCATCCCACTGCCAGCAGCTTACATTCCGGAGACAGGAAAACACAGCTGCCTACATTCAAACAGACGAGAAAGAAAATGCCTCTTGTGGAATATACTTGCTGCATGAACTGCCACAAACTTCTACAAAGGATTGCGGTTCTTGAAATAAAGTTACTTGCTGGACTTCCAAAACAGGCGGAACACACAGCAGATCGTCATCACGGACCCCCTCACTTTACAGCCAGTGAGTCCCATGAATCTAGTGAATCTCAACAGTTTATACCAGGTGTAGAGGAACAAGCCAAAATTGATTGTAACACTAATCAATGGCACAAACAGGGAGCGAGACCCAAAGGTACTCGAGACATCAGATTGTCACGAGTATCTCGTATTGCTGCCGTAGCATCCTCTACCCCAGATGCGGCTATGACAAGGCTTGCAAACACTGGTATTCTACCACCCCTTATACATCTTGAGAACAGATTTGAAACATTAATGAATGTGGGTGAGGAATCCCCAAATGTGCTTGAACATAGATCGTATCAGCCAGCAGCTAACATCGCTACTAACAGGCGCTCGAGGTCGAGCAGACAGCGGCATTCAGCTCAGAGCACAGCCGAGCCCAGTACTCTGATAGTAGGCGACTCCATTATCAGAAATATCAGTAGCAGGACTACAACTACATGCTGCTCTCCTCAAGCAACCATCTCTGATGTGAACAGGGAACTTCGGAACATTCTGATGAAGCACAAGACTGCAAATCGAGTCATCATCCATGCGGGGAAGAATGATATTCGGAAAGAGCTTTCAGAACTCCTTAAGAAGCTGATAAAATGTAGAAACTGTAACTTGAATGCAATGTAAGTCCCTTTGGATAAAAGCGTCTGCTAAATGCATAAATGTAAGAAGGATTTCAGTGAACTCCTTGAAACACTTTGAAGACTTGAAGTTCAGTCATTCATCAGAGGACCACTCCCAGCAAGGGGAACTAACATGTTTTCACGGTTGCTTGGGCTGAACACATGGCTACAAAGAACCTGCAGTATAAAAGGAGTCAACTTCATCGACAACTTCAATCTTTTCTGGGCCCATAGACAACTGTTTAAACTGGATGGCCTCCACCCAAACAAACTTGGTGCAAGAATGCTAAAGGACAATATCTATTTCTCCCTCCGTCATCCTTCATTAGTTTGTGCCAATCCACTCAACCTGAATGGCACACACACACCTGGACAAAAGTATGAGTGACCACAGAACTTCATATCATCTTCCGAGTCAACATGTGGTTGACACATCCCACAAGGACACTGGTAACGCCAAGCAGCCACAACAAGCATTGCTCATGGACACCATCCCGGCTGAGCTCTGTGGGCATCACAGACAGACTGTGACATACTACAACAGCTCCAAGACTCAGTACCCAAGGATGACTTTCTGGAAAACAGCCAGGGAAGCCAGGACAACATATCACAGCCACTGGAAACACCAGAGCCAGAGCCCTGCTCACCAGACACATTATCCCTCTCTCCAGCATCTCCATTTCTAAGTTTCTCAAAGAAAATGGAGGAACTGGTGTATGCTGGGACCAAACTCTCCCACTCTTTCACTGCAAGCCCCCAGATATCAGCTAAAAAATGGAGGGCCCCACAACCACCAAAGACTGCAGGCCCAGCTCGCCCTCCTCCTCCTGTGAGATCTCTTCAGCTGCTTCCACAACGCCAGGGCCCAAACCCTCCTCCATCTGCTGTAAGTGAACCAAAAGCAACTGATAGCAGCTCTCAGTGTGTCGGGTCCCTGCTATGATAGCAGCAACACTCACAAATGTTTACAGAACAAGCGGGAACCCAGTGTGCCTGTAGCTTTCTCTATCTCTGTTTTATCACATGATAGAAAGTCTAAGGCCTTCTCAAGCCGTACGGCTGACCCATCTAATCTGCAGCCTATTATGCATCAAACTAAGATTGCTGTAGAGACAAAAAATAATACCATCAAGTTGGCATTTTTAAACATTCGCTGATGACTTAACCACAAACAACCTGGATTTTATGTTTATAAACGAAACATGGCTGTATAATTCAGAAAGCAGAACTACAGAAGAAATGATAACTGTTTTAAACACTTTTGACCTGATTCAGCATGTGCATGGAGCCACACACAATCGAGGACACACTCTAGATTTACTCATCAGTAGGAGTCTGAACATTTCATCCATTGTTATTAAGGATGTGGCACAATCTGATCACTTCTGTATTTTCTTTGATATATTCATCTCTGCTACCACTGAATCTAGATATGTCTCTGTCAGAAAGAGATGCATTAACAAGAACACTAATGTGCTATTTATGAAGGCTATATCTTTAACACCAAGCATTTCTGCAGACTCTGTTGATCTTCTCCTTGATTCCTTTAACTCAAAAGTTAGGAATTTTATTGATAATATTGCTCCTGTAAAAATCAGCAAGAAGATTGGCAGACAAAAAGCACCTTGGAGAAAATCAACAGCAGTACACAGTATGAAAAGACAGTGCAGAAAAGCTGAGCGGATGTGGCGGAAGACGAAACTTGAAATTCACTATAGCATCTATAAAGACAGCCTTCATGCTTTCAATGTGGAACTAGCCACAGCTAGACAGACTTTCTTCTCAAACCTTATAAACAGTAACTTAAACAACTCTCACACTCTTTTTGCTACTGTTGAGAGACTAACAAAACCCCCAAGTCAGATTCTCAGTGAAATGCTCTCCGACAGCAAATGCAATGAGTTTGCTTCCTTCTTTTCTGAGAAGATCGATAATATCAGAAAGGAGATTGGCACATCCTCAAGTTATGCAGAGATCAGACAGATTCAACCACAATTTCAAAATGAAGTTACTATGTCTGCTTTTGAAGCAACTGATAGCACAATTTTGGAAGAAATAGTCCAGCACCTTAAATCGTCAACCTGCTACCTTGACACACTTCCCACATCTCTTTTCAAAAGTGTGTTTAACTGTTTAGAAGCAGATCTCTTAAAACTTTTCCAAACTCCCTGAAAACTACAGTTGTTAAGCCCCTCCTGAAAAAGAGCAATCTTGATAACACCATATTGAGCAACCATAGACCAATATCAAATCTTCCTTTTATAGGTAAGATTATTGAAAAGGTTGTTTTTAATCAGCTGAACTGCTACTTAAACTCAAATGGATACTTGACAATTTTCAGTCTGGTTTCCAACCGCCTCACAACACAGAGACAGCGCTCATAAAGATAATAAATTATCGCTCCCTTTCTCCCTCACATCTTTCCTCTGTAGTATCCTCCTCTCTTCCCTCACCTACCCATTTCTCATCTCTGGATGTGAATGCAGCTACTGACACTCTATGCCAGACCTTAACCTCTTGTCTTGACAACATTTGTCCTCTCTCCTCCAGCCCAGCACGGGTTGCCCCTTCTAACCCCTGGTTATCCGATGTTCTTCGTGAGCATCGGACCAAACTCAGAGCGGCAGAGAGAAAATGGCGCAAATCAAACGATCCGTCGGACCTGAGTAGGTATCAGTCTTTGCTCTCGTCTTTCTCTGCTGAAGTCCACACTGCTAAATCCTCACATTTCCACAACAAGATCAACAGCGCTCCAGACATGCGTAATCTCTTCAGAACATTTAATTCTCTCCTCTGTCCCCCTCCACCACCTCCCACCACTTCTATGACAGCTGATGACTTTGCCACTTTTTTAACAGGCAAAACTAGAACAATCAGTAGTCAGTTCTCTCCTCCACACACACACGACCTCCAACCAACCACATCCACTGCTAAAACTCCCATCTTCTCCTTCTGTCCACTCACTGAGGCAGAGGTATCCAAACTTCTCCTCTCCAGCCATTCTACAACATGTCCTCTAGACCCAATCCCCTCACACCTTCTCCAAGCAATCTCTCCCACACTCTTACCAGCACTCACACACATCATCAACACATCTCTCCTCACAGGCATTTTCCCCACTGCGTTCAAGCAGGCTCGGGTAACCCCACTGCTCAAGAAACCTACATTAAACACTTCTCTTATAGAAAACTACAGACCTGTCTCTCTCCTTCCATTCATAGCGAAAACACTCGAACGAGTTGTCTTCAACCAGGTCTCAATGTTTCTTTCACAGAACAACAAACTGGATGCTAAACAGTCAGGTTTCAGGAGTGGCCATTCAACTGAGACTGCGCTACTCTCAGTCACTGAAGCCCTGCGAATTGCAAAAGCAGACTCCAAATCATCAGTCCTCATTCTGCTGGATCTATCTGCCGCATTTGACACTGTTAATCATCAGATCCTCCTGTCTACCCTCTCATCTCTGGGCATCACTGGGATCCCACTTCGCTGGTTTGAATCCTATCTCACTGGTAGGTCTTTCAGGGTGGCCTGGGGAGGGGAGGTATCCAAAGCACATCAACTGGTCACTGGGGTTCCTCAGGGATCGGTTCTTGGACCCCTCCTCTTCTCCACATACACGACATCACTGGGTCCCATCATACAGGCACATGGCTTCTCCTACCATTGCTACGCTGATGACACACAGCTCTATCTCTCTTTTCAACCAGATGATCCAACAGTAGCTGCACGGATCTCAGGCTGCCTGGCGGACATCTCGGCATGGATGAAAGAACATCACCTACAGCTCAACCTGGCAAAGACTGAGCTTCTTGTCTTCCCTGCTACTCCAACTCTACAGCATGACTTCACGATTCAGTTAGGTTCATCAACAATTGCCCCATCAACTTCGGTCAGAAATCTTGGTGTAATCTTTGATGACCAGTTGACCTTCAAAGAGCACATTGCAAAGACTGCTCGATCTTGCAGGTTTGCACTACACAACATCAGAAAGATCAGGCCCTTTCTGACAGAGCATGGTGCACAACTTCTTGTCCAGGCCCTTGTCATTTCTAGGCTGGACTACTGCAATGCTCTTCTGGCTGGACTTCCATCTAACACAATCAAACCTCTACAAATGATTCAGAATGCAGCGGCACGACTGGTCTTCAATGAGCCCAAAAGAGCCCATGTTACACCTCTCTTTATCTCCTTGCACTGGCTACCAGTTGCAGCTTGGATCAAGTTCAAGACACTGATGCTTGCATATAGAACAACCACAGGCTCAGCACCCGCCTACTTCCACTCACTATTACGAATCTACACCCCCTCCAGAAGTCTGAGATCTGCTAGTGAGCGACGCCTCATGGTACCATCACAGAAAGGCTCAAAATCACTTTCCAGAACATTCTCATTCACCATTCCTGGCTGGTGGAATGATCTTCCCACCCCTATCCGGAATGCTGGATCCCTATCAATCTTCAAGCAACAACTGAAAACTCATCTCTTTCAGCACTACTTGACTTCATCCTAAACTTTATAAAAAAAAATAAATAAATAAAAAAAAAACTGTCTTTCTCTTTATTTATTCCTTTCCTTTCTAGCTTGTACTTATTTGAACAATGCCTGAGACTTGTTGTTGCGAGCACTTCCTCTGTCTGATTGCCTCTTCAAGATGAATCGCTTTATGTATTCCCCAATTGTAAGTCGCTTTGGATAAAAGCGTCTGCAAAATGACTAAATGTAATGTAAATGTAAATGTAAATTATATTCGCTTAAGTTCTGATTCTGGCAAAATATCATTGCTGGTACTACTAGATCTCATTGCTGCGTTTGACACTGTCGATCATTACATACTTCTAGAGAGACTGGAAAACTGGGTCGGGCTTTCTGGGATGTGCTCAAATGGTTCAGGTCATACTTAGAAGGGAGAGGTTATTATGTGAGTATAGGAGAGCATAAGTTTAAGTGGATGTCCATGACATGCGGAGTCCCACAAGGCTCAATTCTTGCACCGCTCCTGTTCAGCCTGTATATGCTCCCACTAAGTCAAATAATGAGAAAGAACTAAATTGCCTATCACAGCTATGCTGATGATACCCAGGTTTACCTAGCCTTATCTCCAAATGACTACAGCCCAATTGACTCCCTTTGCCAATGCATTGATGAAATTAACAGTTGGATATGCCAGAACTTTCTTCAGTTAAACAAGGATTAAACTGAAGTCATTGCATTTGGAAAAAAAGATGAAGTTCTCAAGGTGAATGCATACCTTGACTCTAGGGGTCAAACAACTAAAAATCATATCAAGAATCTTGGTGTGATTCTGGAGTCTGACCTTAGTTTCAAAGCAGTAACTAAATCAGCAAACTATCATCTCAAAAACATTGCAAGAATTAGATGTTTTGTTTCCAGTCAAGACTTGGAGAAACTTGTTCATGCCTTTATCACAAGCAGGGTGGATTATTGTAATGAACTCTTCACCGGCCTTCCCAAGAAGACCATTAGACAGCTGCAGCTCATCCAGAACGCTGCTGCCAGGATTCTGACTAGTACCAGAAAATCTGAGCAAATCACACCAGTCCTTAGGTCCTTACACTGGCTTCCAGTTACATTTAGGATGTATTTTTAAAGTACTTTTACTCATTTATAAATCATTCAGTGGCCTAGGACCTAAATACATTGCAGATATGCTCACTGAATATACACCTAACAGACCACTCAGATCATTAGGATCAAGTCAGTTAAAAATACCAAGGGTTCACACAAAACAAGGGGAGTCCGCTTTTAGTTACTATTCCGCCCGCAGTTGGAATCAGCTTCCAGAAGAGATCAGATGTGCTAAAACATTAGCGACATTTAAATCTAGACTCAAAACTCATCTGTTTAGCTGTGCATTTACTGAATGAGCACTATGCTACGTCCGAACTGACTACGCTGTATTTTATGTATAATAATTTTCTATTCTGTTCTTAACTGTTTTAATTCATTTCAAATCAATTTTTAAATCTTTTTGAAAGTTTTTAAATTCCTTGTTTTTATTGTTGTGATTATTTTTTATATTTTTTATTATCGTGGATGATTATTTTACTTTCTTTTATGTAAAGCACTTTGAATTACCATTGTGTATGAAATGTGCTATATAAATAAACTTGCCTTGCCTTTCCTTGCCTAGCATCTCCAAGAAAGTGCACATTTTTAGTTTGTAATAGAAGAATGAGAATGGAGATACAAATATCAAGAGGAATAAAAGTGAAAAGGACATTGGAGTCTTGTTATGATTGGGTGATTCATTCTGGGTGGAGTTCTAAATGTTTCGTTTCACTTCAAATGATTAAAAAAGTCAGCAAATCTAAGATAAGCTCAATAAACATTTAGATGCCTGGCGTCAAGAAACACAAACGTAATAATATACACCAGCGGAGAAAAGCCCAGGTGCTTTATGGGAGCAGTCGAGTTTCAGTGCTGTGCTGGAATTAGTTATTTCGTGCAGATGTCCATTTCCATGTTCATGCAAGAATGAGCAATGTCAAAGCAGTGTCACAATGTTCGTAATGATGTTCTTAATGCAAGCACTATGAGCACCTTCCTGTTTTGGTCAGCAGTGGTTTAGATGTGAACTCAGAAATACAGACTCAGGTATATTAATGTGCAGTGGAAATGAAATGTCATGCCTTTATTGGAGATGAAGATGTTTGACAGTAAACGACATTGCGTGACTGTGGATCAATTAAAGGAACACAGGGAATCAGCTCAGGTCTGCTAGACTCTCCCACTGGATGTATGCTCAGATGTTGCTCTTTCGTGCAGAAGCTCATGAGACTTCACCAAGTTCTCAGTTATGTTTCATTACTGAGGAATCGTCACAAATCATTCTCCTAATGGACTACGAGCGTTGAGCAATTGGGAGAAATTGATGAGAAATGTTTTGATTGCAGACTTCAGACAATTCAGCTTGAGACACTGTTGAAATCTCCTCTGTGATCTGAGAATTTCTGGAAAGCGAGAGATATCAGCAAAAACAGCTGCATTCTCAGATTTGCGTTATTTCTGCTATAACACTTTTCTCCAAAGAGTTTCAGAGTCTGGGTTACACATCTCATTTCAGAGGCAGATTATGTGATTATTAGAGTTCATCTGCTTATCACACTTTCACTTGTCACATTAAGTCGAATGCTTGTTTGTCTTTGTGGTGTTTTGTAGTGTTTAAAACACAATAAACCATCGCAAAGAAAACCAAATGAATGAAAGGGTTTTGTGAAGAATTTATGAGTGCATTTCTTAACCAGTGATCACTGACTGTCTTTAGCAGCATCATATTTTAATAATTGTGGCCATTATATATTATTATATTATTTTTAATATAATAATATATTATTTTTCCTATTAAACACACTAGTGTTTTTTGGCGACAGTAGAGGTAGCAGGAAGGAAGTGATGTGGATTCACTGGGATCAATTATTTGGGAAAGGTCACCAAAAAGGAAGGAACAGGAGGAATACTGGATATCAAGATGTCTGAGATCTTATTAGTTTTATCTGGCCGGATGGCATGACAGTAATTGCCTGGGCTATTGAGACAGCAGCATGTATTCTAGTCTCATTTTAAATATTTTATGTTGTGTAAATATATTAGATGAATTGTGTTTCTGCTGATTCTGCTGTTTCACTGTGTTCTTTCCAGATGGTATTGTTTGTTATTTTTAGTCTTTCCTCTTGTTGACTTACTGATATTAAATTAGTTGAGTTATAGATAGCATACATATGTCTACAAGAAAACTTTTTTATTCATACCATCCGTCTTCTAAATTAATTTACTAGTTGTTGTACATATGTATTGATTTATTTTCCAATATTTTCACGCATTTACCCTATATAACGTTCCGTACTGTCTATTTTAATATATAAGGTACCGTGTGTGTTTTGTAAACACTGTAAAAGCCTGAAAACTCTTTTACTCTATTTATATAGGTTTTCGCCAGTAGGTGGCCATAAATGAGCATGTTTTTATATTATTATCGTGTCATTTAACCGAACCGATCCCGTACCTTTTCGGGCACCGTACACAACATTCCACTGCGCTGAATTCAATTGTTTAGTGTAAACATGCGCTAGAAGAATGTCTTTGATCTTTGCGCTCTGACGCTGAAAAAAAAAAAAACCTTTAAAAAACGTCGCGTTCTTACACTTTGGGTTTTTCAATCCCACTGCCCTGCGTCTGGCGTTTTTTGAAGCAAAAACGCGTTCTTCTGTGTGTGTGTGCTGTCCACATTCATTATTAGACATAATTCGGTTTAATATAACTGTGTGAACGGGTAGTGTGATTACTTAAAACATCATGCTTATAACATGTACGTGTGTGTTCAGGAATGCAGGCGAATGTTCATGTTTGCTTCAGTAACACCAGAACCGTTCCACCTCTGCATGTAAGTCTTTAGTTCTGTTTGGCTGTATAGTGACGTTGACTTTAGTGATGTGTTATAGTGTGTAGTAATGTGAAACTTGTGTTTGGCAGCAGCTGATGATTTGGTGACGCGGCTCATCTGGACTCACGGCTCAATATGGACTGAAGGCGGAGGATCTAAACGCGTCTATTGTCAGCGCTAAACTCTCCGTTCCGTGAGGGCTGTTTCTAGCGCTCGGTCTCCAGGATCTGCACGTCGCGTCGCGTCGCTCTGGCTGCAGATCGGCGCGGGGCGTGTCTCTGTGGGCGGGTTCGCGCGCGCTGCTGATGTGAGGACGCAGGTTACGCGGTGCTCAGCAGCTCCCATCGGAAGACGCGCTGCTCTCTGACGGATATTGGACATTATTCCGAGCTGAGATTCCAGAGAAAAAGCGCAGGAATTTGGGAAAAAGGAAAAAGCATTGCGAAGGTAAAGAGCTGATCTCTCTGTGTGTGTATATATGTGTGTGTTCGTTCTTGGATTTTTCTGATCAGCATCATGACGATGTCCAATTTTACACACATGAGCTGCTGAAGAGCGTAGTCTGGTCTCCGATACGAACACGGACCCGTGTGTTCTAGCTCTCTCTCTCTCTCTCTCTCTCTCTCTCTCTCTCTCTCTCTCTCTCTCTCTGTGTGTGTGTGTGTGTGTGTGTGTGTGTGTGTGTGTGTGTGTGTGAGAGAGAGAGAGAGAGAGAGAGATGGTTGGAGGAGGTGATCTCTTGTTTCGGTTCATGTTAGGTTTGATCTCTTAAAGTCTCCAGTGTGTTTCGGGGTCTGGAAACATGATGCTGGTTAAAGGAGAGAAGGGAAGTGACTGTGATTGAATGTTCGCTGAAGAGACTCTAATGATCAGAGCATCGATCACTCACCGCACACATTTGACATGCTATTTCAGCAGCTGCCGTAGTGTCGAGACATCATTAAACAAAACGTTTCCATCCACGATCTCTAGACTGTTCCGTCTGACGCGCGCACACACACACGCGCGCGCGCTAGACACAAACGAACTAAGTTGTGTGTGATTGTAGGCGTTGACAATCGTTCTTATGTGGTTTTGTTCTCTTGTTGCCTGTATTATGTTCATTAAAATGGGGTGAAATCAAAGGACTGGCCCGTTCTGTCTGATTTCACATTGAGTTCATGAGTTCATGTGTAGTGAGGATTATTTCAGCGCGCTGCTCCTCCGCTGGGGTGCGATAGACAACCTCTCTGAACACCCCGCAGAGCCACACACACACACACACACACAGACAGACAGACACAGAGACACAGACAGACAGACAGAGACAGTGTCTTTATACGGAGAGAGGTGGATGATGACGCTGTGCAAGATTTTGTTTCTTTCATATAGCTGGTATGTGTGTACAGGCTTGAATTTATCTGCTCTGTACAATTCAGAAACCCCCTTGTGATCATTTTCTTATTATTATAAATGAGGGGTTTCTCCTTTTTCTCGGCTCTTAAATCTGGGCCCAAATGTCTGAAAATGTCCTCGCAAATATAGCAAAACCATGTCAAAAAATATTGCACACTGATACTCTTCCTTTGTGGTTTCCCATGACATGTTATTAGTATGCAAATGATATATTGACTGTGTGAATGATCAGTAGGTTATTGATGCCAGTGTTCAGAGCTGCAGTGTGTATGAGTGTGTGTGTGTGTGTGTGTGTGTGTGTGTGTATGTGTGTCAGGTTGATCCACTTCTGTAAGCGTGTGGGTGACCCCAAGTTTTCTGAGGTTTAGCAGCACCAAACACATCAGAGGAAACACCGACCTTCAGCACAATGCAGCGTTCCTCACAAATACAAATATTTCTAGCTTATGATGATGTGTTTCTAATAAGCTGCCATATATATTCCGCATTTGATTCTTGTTTTTTTATTTTTTTTTATTTCATTGTCATAAAACATCTCAGAGATTTTTCTTTCACTGCTCAGTCTCCTGTCTTGAACACTGGGGTTTATAAGTTACAGTTTTCTGTAAAGCTGCTTTAGAGCTGAGTGTGTGAAAACAAGTAAATTAAACTTGAAATAATGCTCGCACACATAATATGGTGATGTAATTGGATTATTGCTTGTAAAAGTAAAAATGGCTGCAGTGAAGTGGAAGAGATTCACAACCTTTCAGAGCTGAGTAGCTCTTTTTCCAAAACAAAAGCTGGTGTTAAATGCATTTTCCTTATGTTTAACTAATAGTTTTTGTCCTCGCAGTAGGAGAGTTTTGTGTGGTTGTGAGGGAACGTTTAAGGTCTTTTCCTCAGATGTGTTGAAGCTTCATCTGGTAGACGTCTGTCAGGAGTCTGAATGGATTCATGTTGGGATAAGATGCTTCTGGCCTAATTAATATCCTATTCTTCACTGGCCAGATCTCTGCAGGATCTTTGTGTTTGTCAAATCAAATTTACTGGTGAAGTGCTTTTCACACATTGTTTGAAAGCAGTTTTCCAGAAAATCACAATTTTAATGATTGTAATGTCTTCATTCCTTAGAGTAGCATTTATCAGATTAGAGATGGGTAATAAGATGGTTTACATTATGCTACGATATAAACAAGCAAGGAGTTGAGATTTGCTGTAAGGTATATATCGCTCAATGTGAGTGTGCCGTATTTGGCACGGCTGTGTTTTAACGTTTCTCAGAACATTTAACTGTTAGTTTAGTTCCTGTCAGCTCTTTGTGCTCTTTAAAGTGGGGGATCAGTTTAAAAAGCTCTTTTTGTCTTTGAACACTGATCCAGATCTCAGCTGATGCTCCAGACGCGACCTCCTCACCTGCCGTGACAGCAGCTCGACCCCGACGCCCAGAGCTCTCTGCCGCCTGTTAGCAGCGCCGCTAATCTGACTGTAATCCCTCTCCTCTAACCAGTCAATCTGAGATCCTCGTCATTTCTCTCTCTCTCTCTCCGCTCCGGGTAAAGAGATCTTAGAGGTAACGAGAGCGTAGCGATCAGAAGTGTCTCTAAAACGATCAGAAGTGTCTCTAAATCCTCCTCCGTTCACATTATCCAGATCATCATTGGTGCTGATTAGCGGTACGTGACGAGACTTCAGACACATTTGATGAGACGGTCTAGTGACGGAGGTGTGCGTTTTGCATTTTGGTAAAAACTGAGGCTGTTTTCTCCTTAAGAGGCCTAATGTGCTTAGAGAAGATTTACATGGGGCCTACAAACATGAAAGGAAAACGCTAAAGAATCAGATCACCCAGAAATGAATATTCTGTCATTGTTTACTCACCCGCATGCTGTTTTACACTGTTTTGACTTTCCTTGCCATGACAATCAAACGAAGAAGATGTCACTCTTTTCCATGCAGGGTCAACCGAAGCCTGGATCTTTGTCTTTTTCTCATGTGAATTCTCACGAACACAAGGGGAGTTTGGGCTGGTGCTGAGATTATCAGTTTGTGTGACTGAATGCAGTGTCATATGTTATGGAACTTTTATGTTGCTTTTGCATGAAAGCTTCAGTGTCCATTTTTTATTGTAATTGCTTAGAAGAGCGAGCAGCACTATCAGTCTTTCATAAAAGAAGAAGAAAGAAAACCATAGAGGTTTGGAACGAAGCGAGGCTGAGTAAATGATGACAGAATCCACAAGAGAATAATTAAAGGTGACATATCATGAAAATCTGACTTTTCCAGGTTTTAAGTGCTATAATCAGGTCCCCGGTGCATCTACCAACCAAGGAAACGTGAAAAAGATTAACCCAGTAGCTTTGTTTTAGTAAGCCTTTTTCTGCAAGCGTCTGAAAAAACGAGCGCGTCTGATCTCGCTCCCCTAGTAACGTTGCAAAGGGATCTCATTATAATATTACTGCTCCTTAATCTGTAAATTTCCACCCACGGCGCCGTCATTTTGATTTCGCAAGCGACAACGGTGTAGCAGTTCTAATGCCATGCTGAAAGTCTGAGCAAAACATGCTAACTGTTCTGTCTTTGGCTGCACAGAGAGCACAGAACACTGTTTACAGTCGCAGCCTCAGAGGAGACAGCAGAGCAGTGGATTTATTGATTTATTTACTGTATATTGCTGCTGCCACACAGATCTAAAATAAACATGTGATTTATTTCCCAGTTGTTTACCTTCACAGTCATAACCGAGTGTTTCTGTAACTTGTGCGTGTTTTTAACGTAAACTTGTTTGTGAATGAAAACAGCACTCACATGCTGTGACAGCCCCTTTCTGTCCGTTTGCTTCGGATGTGTGCTCTCAGAAAACCGTTTATCAGAAGTTTAAACTAATATGGCTTAAAACGCATGATTTCAGTGCTATAAACATGTTAATCAGAACCAAAACAGATGTTTTCAGCAGGTATGAGCTGTAATGACGGAGCTCTCTTCTGGAAAAGGGAGCGGGGAGCAGCAGCTCATTTGCATTTAAAGACACATGCTCTAATATAGAGTGTTTCTGCTTCCACTCAAAATAGGCATTTTCAAAATGATATAATAAATGATCTGTGGGGTATTTTGAGCTGAAAATTCACAGTTACATTCTGGGGACCCCTGAGACTTATATTACATATTGTAAAAAGCGGCATAATATGTCACCTTTAAGACAAATGTATATTTTGGTTCTTCTTGGTTTTTATGGTGACGGTTGAGCAATTGCTGCTCAAGATTTGAGAGAAAAAAAACCTTTGAATGAAATAGAGAAGAACCGTGATTTTAATAATGGTAGCCAGAGAACTCAAACAGTTTAATTGAAATAATCGTGCCATGGCAGCTCGGGAAGATTGGGCTGAAATAACAGCAGCTGGATCACTCTGAACTGCTCTGATCTCATTTCCTGAGAGTTTCTTTCACTTAAGAGGAATTTCACATGCCGACTTCACCTAGAGTTGAAAGTGAATTTCTTCCATTTCATTTAAGGAGAATCTTAAAAATCAATCCAGGGTGACTGAATGAAATGATGTGGAAATTTCTCAATGTTCGCAGGAGCACAGACAGTGAAGTGATTAAGATCTCACAGACATCAGAGCATTACTGAATTATTTATTCTGAACTGAACTGAACATGTAGGGTTAAAGCGTTACATCAGCATTAACCCTGAAGAGTTGAATGAGATTTGTCTTTGTGTTCTTTATTTTGTTGGCAGATGGTTCCTCTGGGTTTGCAGTGAGATGATGTTGAAGGTTGCTGCTTTGAGTAAAACTGAACTTCATTTTGCAGGCAGTCACTGAGCTCATGTTGAGCCAAACTCTCTCTGAAGGCGTCATAAAATACATTTTAAGATTTTTACATTGTTTCTGGAGGTTAGCTTATGGAGGAAGCAAGCTTTTTGCATCAGACAACTTCAAATATTTGTCAAAATGATCATTTTGCATCCTCATTTCCACTCCCTGCCACAAACGCTTAATTTCAGGTGGAATCTTCTCTTTTACAAGCATAAGCAAATGTCCGCCGCTGTGATTGGTGAACTTTATCACTGTTTTCACTCACAGCATGTGTAACGTGTTTGATGCTCGAGATAGAGCCGTATGTATTTGAGCCTGAGGCAGGAGAGAATGGCTATCTGAAAATATTGTCTTCATTTAGTTCTAAAACTATTATTATATCTGTAGGCCTGCTATAATGAATTGATATTTGTTGAGATTAAGAAAAAAGTCTGATAACATTCTTGTTCATTTGCGCAGGCACATTTAAATAAACTGCAGCCATGCATTTCTAATTGGATATGGAGTTTCTGGTGGTTTTTCTTGGTAGTTTGTCTGTATAGGGACAGAACAACATTGGACAGTTTTACTCAACAGCAGTAGGCATCTAGAGGAAAATCATCCTCAAAAACTCAGTTTAACCTGAGGAGTTAGCTTTGAGGTGTGAAATTTCAGTATGTTTTTATTGAAGATTAACCTGTAATATATGTAAATATCAATTTCATTGCATTAATGCACTCAACATGCAGTGCTGCAAAACATGTTGTGAATAAAAGCCTTTGACACCAGACGAGCAGATCTAAATGGAACGCTGCAGTCAATGCTTTTCACAATTAATTATGCCGATCACAAGCATAATGTTTCTCTACGAATTTTGCAGCCCTAGTTTAAGTACATGTATTCATTTAGAGCTGTGGTCATCCAAAGCAGTTTATGAATGTGACCTACAATAATAAAAGAAGCAATAAACCAGTGACCTGCAGCACCAGTGCAGTGACAAGCAGGAGAACATGCAGAAAGACTAGTTTGTGCGTCTCTGCAGTGCTGCTGCTGATTCAGCGCTTCTCTTCAGTTCTCTGTGTGTAAATGTTAAATGTGAGTTCGCTTCACCACTCTTATCTGAACAGCTTCCAGTTTATTTCTTACTCTCTCACATATGCACACAGGATTCAGGCTGGGCGTATCTGCACCTCTGGACCTCATTCAGAGAGAGCAGGCGATTGTGAAGGACGCCTATTTCTGTGGCACAATAGAAACTGTTGATTGTGTCTGAGCTGTCCTGATCTCTGCCTGATTGATCTGTTCAGTTTGTTCATCCAGCGTCCCTTCATTACAACTCTCTGTGGCATTGACACTACTGACCCTTTCTCTTTCTCTCTCTCATTCTCATTCTTTTTTTCTTCTCAAACATACTTCATTGGCATACTAGACATTATTACCAAAGCATGCAGGCGTCAGTGCATCAGGCCGCTAGTGAAATACACACTCTTCCTGTAACTAAAAAGAAATAATTTTTTGTTATCTAACTTTCTGAAGGCAAATCATTTCAAAGTTGGGGTCTGTTTTCCTGATGTCCTCATAATTTGAGCCGGTTAGTAGGTGTTTCCCTATAGGATAAATATTTATATAAGCTTATCTATGAGTAAACAAACTTGGCAGTGGTGGGTTGTGGTCAGTATTTTCAGCCCCATTATTTTAGACCCATCTGTAATTCTTTCTACTGTTGTACAGTTTACTGCCTCATCTGTTCATGTTGGTGTTTTCTTTCCTTTTTGGACAGTGTTTTGACTGTGATCTGCTGCTTTGAAAGAGAGCAGATGTAAATCTGTGATCATGTAGTTGACTGTTGAGCAACTCTGACCCAACCATGAACTGAAGACCTTTATATCTTGTTAGGGAATCACCTCTCATCTGCCAGTGATTCACAAGTAAATAAAATGGGTCGGCCTCGATCTGTACATGATCAGAGATACTCCTTAACATTAACACTGTTTTGCTGAAATCACTGTCCAAATGCGTAGTTATTCTCATTGTCTGTGGTGGAGTCAGGTGGGATTCTGTTTGCTGTAGTATTGTTGTCTTTTTGTTGTAAGATCAGGGTTTGATCTTACATCCAAAACTGTCCTCTGCATCCTTTGTGTTGCCTGTGTGACGACCGTTTGCTCTGATCCGTCTCTGTACCTGTCTCTCTGTTTCTCTCAGGACGTGAAAGATGACATTAGATGCTGGTTTATGTGAGTGTGAGAGTGTGTGTGTGTCTGTCGGTCCAGTCTTTGTTGTTCTTGTGGCTCTGAACTTACCTTTGCTCAGCATGTTTTTCTTTTCTTCACTCACTCATTCCCGTTTTCTCCATTTCATCTCTGTTGCTGTAATTTATTTCTCTCTTATACTCTTGTTTTGGCAGCTGATTCTCAGTGTTTCTCCTTTTCCTTGATGAGGCACTACAGACACTTTAACTGCACCTGAAGAGACAGACAGACAGATGGAGAGAGAGAGAGACAGATGAGTCTGTAGCTCTATTAGGTTCTAGCTGAAGAAATAAATGTGACACTCTCTCAGTCTTGTTAAATGATATTAATGAATGTTTCACTTCATGTACTGAAAAAGAAACAGCAGCAATCTGTGTGACAGACAAACTCCAGCTACACACTACTAGAGTCTGTGTGTATGTGTGTGTGTGTGTGTGCAAACCTGTATGAAAATCAAGGACGTTTGTTGAATGTTTGCACTGCTGCTGCTCTCAGAGACCAAACTGTCTGTCTGTCTCTCACTTCATCAGATCAGGCGCTTTTGTTGAAAGGTCAGGCTGCTCCATCAAACTCTTGCTGGATTATTGGTCTGCTGCTATTTCCTCAACAATCTGCTGTTCTAGACATTGGCCACTTTGTTCTGGTTACCTGCTGCTAAGCCTGTTTCTGTGTGTGTTTTGAGTAGAAGAGAGAAAATACTGCATTTTGATGGTAAACTTGCATTTAGAAAGGTTCCAGTGCTTCAGTTGCTCATGCAGCTGATTTTCAGCACAGCATACAGTTTCAGCACCATGGACAGCTCCATTGCCACAGCCAGTTTCAGCACCATGGACAGATCTGATGTGTGTTCAGAGTCTGTGACAGCTGTTTTCTCTTATCTGTTTTTCTCTGTTCAATTCAAATGTGCTTTATTGGCCTGACTAAGCAAATATTAAGTTGCTTAGTTGTACATAAACTTAACAGATGAGATCAAACAATAAAATAAAGATGAACGATCACATCTGTTTATTGTGTTTATTCATGATTGCATCGTTCTTTGGTCAATGTTTCCCATTTTTTGTAACCATGTACCACTGTTTGTTTTTTTTTTTCTCCTAATAAAGACACTGAAGTTCTGTATTATTCTACTTCATGGTTTTCTGTGTAATTTCGACAGGTGGTATATGTGTATTTTTATACAGATCCTGTTTTTAGTCATAAGTTGTTGTTACTCTTCAGTTGTTGTTTTTTTTTTTCTTTTATAGCTTTTATTTATCAATTTTAGTTAGCTTTACTCTGATCTAATGAAAGTGTTGCTTTCAAACGCTAATATGTTTTTTTTTTTTTTTTTTTGTGAGAGTGTCGGTCTGATCAGTTGGTTAGAATCAGTCTGACGTGTTCTCCAGAACCAAGATGCCAGACACATATAAAACCAAAGTGATTCAGGTTATGGCAGGTTGCTTATGATGTTCCTTATGTCACTTTGGATGAAAGCTTCTGTTAAACGAATAAATGAAAGCCCAAGGTGTACATTATTTTAAAGTCTCTGTGTTGTCTGGGATTTGAACAACCTTGACTGAGCTCAAAGACTTGAGGGGTTACAAATCAAGAGGATTTCTTGGCATTTTAATTTGCTGACGACAGAAACACACAGATCACATTCATCATCAGTCAGTGACTTCACTGGATCAGCAGTTCTGTCTGTCTGTCTGTCTTCGGGACAGAAGGATGATGTGTTCGCTGGAGGTTGTAATTTGATGTTCTGGTTTGTTTTTAACTCTCATCTGACAGCCTGTGATTTCAGCTCAGAACCTCGTGCTGAGCTGAAAGCAGTCAGAGTCTTGTCTGCGTGCGTGTAAAAGATGATGGCGTTGAGATTATTTTTCATAATACCAGTGCTGACTGATTACATGTTTGGCCAAGTGTAAACAAGAAAAAACAGTGTGTTATGCAGAAAGTTGTGCAGTGTTGAAGTAACACACAACAAACACATTTCAATAATGACATCTTCATCATCATCATCACTGCACGTCTTTTATTCATGTGTTTTTTCACACTCAAGTGTGTTGAATCTGTGCCTGTCAGATTGGGAGTGTGAGATTCTCGCGGATGTGTGTGATTGACATGAGACCTAAGAGGAAAAGCAGCATATGCAGCAGCGGCACATAATGAAGCTTCTGCTCTACAGAGAATAAGAAAGATGGAGGCATCTTTGTTTCTGGCATTTGGGGACAAGGTCATTTCCTCTCAGGGAGCCCTGATGAACACACACATACACGCACACAGACACTGACAACATGCTGAGTCAAATGTCATTCTTGATTATATGTAGGTTGCAGAGTGTGTGTTTGTGTGTGTTATTATCAGTCCTGCTGTGTATCTGACATTATTTTAAAGGGTGTAAACTCTCTGATCATGTATATTTTGGTCTCTTGTATTTATATGCACTCATAGACATAAATATGAAGTGAAAGTGAGTACATTCAGTGTCTCACTGGACTGTTCTTGAACTTTTGTCATTCATTTGAAGACTTTCACAGAAAGAGAAAGAAAAAGATACATGATCCACATCAACATTCTCTTTTCTTTTCAGCCACAATGAGCCCTGTCGTGATTATTGATTAATCATGTGATTGTGGTTATACAATCTTACCACAATAATCTGAGATAACCACATTAATTGCACAGTTGTTTAAATGTAAAACTGCGATGGTAACATTTTAAGCACTTAAGTAATTATCCTTTACCAGTGTGGTATGTTATATTATATTATATTATTATTAGACGTGTGTGTGTGTGTGTGTGTGTGTGTGTGTGTGTGTGTGTGCGTGCGTGTGTGTGTGTGTGCATGTGTGTGTGTGTGCGTGTGTGTGTGTGATCTGTGAGCTCTTCACCACACGGCTGCCGATACTGAAGATGATGCTGAATGCTTTTCTCGGAGCTTCATGTTGTTTCTTCAGCATCTCATTATGCTAATCATCTGCTGGTTCGTGAGGGTCTACAGCATGTTCCAGCGGCCCGTCGCAACAATCGCTGTCTGCGTTTGTTCTGTCAGATGTTTTGTTTGCTGAAGTCTCTGAGCAGATGCTGGATTCACTCTCACACTCTATTATTGATGGACGTTTGACAAAAGACATGATGCACTTGTGCTTTTCAGCCTTTTGCTCCTCTTTATTTAGATCTGTATGAATCTCAGTGTTTGTCAGTTGTGAGTTGTGAGTTGGAGCTCAGGATAATGTGAAGCTTGGCTTTTCCATATGTAATGGATCTGGTTTTGTCTGAACCAGGATTCAGTCGTGATCCTGTAGGAGGAGGTTAACTCAATACTCAGACTCTTAGCTCGCTGACTGTTTTTAACCAGCGACTCGCTTCTTGTTCGTCTCAGCCGCTCAGATTACTGCTTGTTCTTTTTTTTTAATTAACATCTATGATTTCATCTCCATTGTACACTTAATTATAAGTATTAGCAGGAGTAATTATAATTACTATTTTTTGCACATGGATAGATTTAACGGCATGCTAGTTCAATAAGCCTTTTCAGTGTTTCCATGTGACCTCTTTTGCTTGCTAATTTCCTGTCATTGCCTTCTTGGCTCTACTGATGTATTACCCACAGTTCATTGCTCTCTGAGCCTCTGGTGTCATTTTAATGACCAAAAAACTCATTTAGCAGAATTGACCAGCAGAAATCATGAGAAATTAGTTTTACCCACTGACTATTTTTGTGTGTGTCTGTGTGTGCATGCGCGCGTGTCATTTACATTTATGCATTTAGCAGACGCTTTTATCCAAAGCGACTTACATGGCATTCAAGTTACAGTTTTTACATTTTTTCAGCTCTTGCTTTCCCTGGGAATCGAACCCGTGATCTTGGCGTTGCTAGCGCCATGCTCTACTATTTGAGCTACAGGAAAGCTCGTGTGTGTGTGTATGGCCAGCAAGTAAACTACAAACAGTGAGGATGTGCAATTTCAGGGCTGGTAATCAACAGTCTGTTCTGGTCAATTCTGATGCTAATCGATTGTTTTGCCTTTTTCTTTTGGCTGGCAGGGGATTCATTTTGACCTTTGGCTTGAGACTTTTATTTTGTTGTTGTCCTCAGGTCACATGATGAGTTCATGACGTCTTCCATGTGATCAGATAGGCGGTAAAAATGTCATGCAGTGACCAAACAGTCTTGTGCTGCTTCTGCTGCTTTTGTCTCTTCAGTTTGCTTTTGGAAAGATTGATTAACACTGTATAACATTATTGTTTGAGATTTGACCCTTTGAGTGATTTAATTGAATTATGTATCACAGACACAGATATTACAGCTGAACAGATTGTCTGTAACAGAGAGGAGTGTTAAAAGAAGCAGTGAATCTAACGCTTCACCCAGTTAATGTTGTTAAGCTCTTAACGTATTATGATGACTGAGATAGTTCACAGTTGGTGACGATCAACCAGATCTGCTGTTGGTGTTCGGTCATGTGAGTGTATGTACAGTATGTGTGTGGAGCTGGATGTATGTATAGTAGGTGAAGTTAATAATTTGTGAGTCTTGTGTTTGTGTTTGATCAGGACTGCAGCATTAAATGTGAGATTCTTGGGAATGTTCATCACAGGAGTAAATGACTCAGAAGGGAACCTTTGGCTGCTCAAGGTGTTTTTCTGCCAGGAAGTTTTTCGCAGACGGACAGAAACTAATTGAAATGCAATAATGTCCAATTTAATGTTGTTATATTTTGGCAGGAGTCTTTGGTAGCTGTGCAGAGCTCTCATTCACTTCTGCTGCTCTTCCTGTGGTGGAGCTGAATTTAATGACTCATTAATCAGTTTCTCTCCTTATATTAGTTCTTCATATGAGTTTGTTCTCCCACTTACTCAAGAAACGGCCATCAGTGTAACTGAGAGAAATTAAATATCATCTAGGAAATATGATTTGTGTGAATGTTTTTGTGTCTGTGTTTCAGTGTTTGTGTGTGTGTGTGAGAGAGAGAGTTTGTATGTAAGTGTGTGTTTGAATGTGGGTGTGTGTGTACTTGTTTTGACTATACTTACCTATGAGGACCAAATGTCTCCACAAGTATAGTGATACCAGTAAATGTTGACCTTGTGAGGACATTTTTTTCGCCCCCATAAGGAAACAAGCTTATAAATAACACAGAATGAATTGTTTTGAGAATATAAAAATGGCTGTAGTTTTGTGTGATGGGTAGGTTTAGGGTAAGAGGATAGAAAATACAGTTTGTACAGTAGAAAAAACATTACGCTATGGATCAAGCCCATAATGATAGGAATACCAGTGTTTGCGCGCCTGTGTGTGTGTGTGCGTGAGTGTTTGAGTGTGTGTGATCAGGTATGTGTGGTGTGTGATGTGTGTGTCAAGACCCAAAATGTCTGATCACTGTCTGTTACTGAGTCAGCTGTCTTTTCAAAGATTGAGGTGATTATCAGCGTGAGAAATGAATTGGTCTTGTGGTGATTTTGGCAGTAAATCTGTCACATGATCTGCTGACCTCATCAAGTGTGTTTGATTCGTTAACATGGGCACTGATGTTTTGCTTTTAGATTTCATCAAGACATTGTTTACATTTTTTTTTGTGCATCTCAGAGCAGCGAGGCTCATGTTTCTGTGTGAGTTTGTTGTGAAATTCTGGTAGTGTGTAATCGTCACACAGTGTAACCACTGACAAAGTCTGCAAGTGTTTTGTTGCCTAGTGTTTTAAAACCTGTTTGGGGTTTAGCTGTGTTGTGTATTCCAGCCTTTCGTTTCTGAGTTACTGTGGTGTTTGCCTTGGCTGTTGTCTGTCGGTTGGAAGATCTTTACTAACCCGTAGTCATCTGACTCACAGACGCCCAGCAGCAGTGTGATGTTTTATTTTTTCCACACACACACACACACACGCAGGGCAGATCTGGGTGCAGGAGCCCCGGTGTGCGTTTGCCTCTGGCGATGAACTCAAGCCAACAGCAGCGCGCTGGTCAACTCGGGTTTCCTCCTGTAACTCACACCGCGGGGAACAGCAGACGTGCAGGAGCTTTATGCTTTCCTCTGGATCCATCGTAAGATCTGTGCAGTACTGCAGCTCACTTGAACAGACAGCAATTTAACTGTAAGAACTGAGTGATGAACACCAATGGTGCTTGAACTCTTACTATCTAGTCACCACAATGTTGCCTTTAATTGTTTCAGTATTGCTCACGTTCAGCACAGGCTCAATGACAATGGCATGTTTTGATTGATATCGATAATCCTATAATTCTTGTCAGGCTTTTTGCAGATGTATGGAGGGACTCTATTATTAAACACACACAGACAGCAATAATAACATTTAGGAAGGGTTTGGAAATGAAAGTGTATGTGTTGACATGTTATTATGCGGTTCAATTCAAATCTCAATTCTAAATGGTTTTAGATTGTAAAACTTCTCCTGTGAGTGTAGAAATGCTGGAGCATCAATGGATCAGAAGCTCAAAACGAAGTGCTGAATCCAGACTTTAAATCAAACGCTGACACTCTTGCACGCTTTTAGGAAAAACAAAAGAATATCTTCTAGCTGTGCATGATTTCTTAATGCATTTATTAAACATCATGATGATTTAAATGTCACACTCTTGAAATATGATGTTTGAATCCTGAATTGTGTGTATTGCCCAATCATTGATTTAAAATGGATTCATTAAAGTGGCTCAAATAATGTTAAATATCGACCTCCACATCTCACGTTCCAGACTGTCCATCAGAATCTGACACACGCAAAACTGTAATAAAACTCTATATGCATCAGAAATTAAAAGTAAAACATGGTAAAATAAAAATACCAGTATAAATGAAACATGTTTATTTCAATTGCACATTTCCAGACTTTTAAGATATGCTGTTGTACCCAGTCCCACTGTGTGTGTGTGTGTGTGAGTGTGTGAGAGTGAGAAAGAGCGAGTGAGTCAGTGTGTGATGAATGTGTGTGTGTCATGAGTTTGTGTGTGTGTTAGTGTACAGGTTTATCCTCCATTGTAGGGACCAAATGTCCCCACAAAGATATTAAAACCTGATATGTGTGTGTGTGAGAGTTCATGTCTTATGTTACAGTAGCTGTATTTCTTGTCCTCTGACTGTTTTATGAAGTGAGGAAGTAAATAAATAAAGCAGAGTTGGCAGAGAGCGTCTGTAGGTCATTTTCAGGCTCTTACTGTGAATTGTTCTACTGTAATTTGTCCTTTTGAGATCTGTGTACTACAACACTGCAGTATACTGAGCCGTTCATCACGTACTGCATGGCATTAATGTTCTTAGATGCTGTCTTTCCAGGGAACTTACAATTAAGAATGCAAATCATGTTAATGGCAATTATCAGGACAGGCTGCTGAGAATAAAGGACATGAGTGCCGCTCTGCCTTAAAGGGACAGTTCAGCCAGAAATAAAACGCCATTTACTCTCACTCATGTAGTTCGATCTTGTATGACTTTCTTCAGTGGAACACAAAACCGATCACTTTCATTGCAAAACAGAGATACATTTCACAAATATCTTGTTTTGTCTACAGGCACTTGTTTTGACTGTGAGGTCAGAGGTGATTCACAGTATAGGTCAGATTCAGTAACCTGTTTGGATGGTTTAATGATAAACCTGTCTGAAATGGCGTCTTACATCAGTGGCTCTTTGCTGGAAAATGAAGGTTTGAGAATATACACTACTGTTCAAAAGTTTTTTAAAGAAGTCTCTTATGCTTATCAAGGCTGCATTTATTTGATCAAAAATACAGAAAAAAACAGTAATCTTGCAAAATGTTATTACAATATAAAATAATGGTTTCTATTTTAATATACTTTTACTTATATACTTAATATTTCTGTGATGCAAAGCTGAATTTTCAGCATCATTACTCCAGTCTAGCGTCACATGATCCTTCAGAAATCATTCTAATATGCTGATGAACAGTCTGTCTGTTTCTCTATCTATCTATCTATCTATCTGTCTGTCTGTCTGTCTGTCTGTCTGTCTGTGTGTGTCTCTCTGTCTGTTTCTGTGTGTCTGTCTGTCTCTCTGTCTGTTTCTGTGTGTCTCTCTGTCTGTTTCTGTGTGTCTCTCTGTCTGTCTGTCTCTCTGTCTGTTTCTGTGTGTCTGTATGTCTGTCTGTCTCTCTGTTTGTCTGTGTGTCTGTCTGTCTGTTTCTCTGCCTGTCTCTCTGTCTGTTTCTGTGTGTCTCTCTGTCTGTTTCTGTGTGTCTGTCTGTCTGTGTGTCTCTCTGTCTGTTTCTCTGTGTGTCTCTCTGTCTGTTTCTGTGTGTCTGTCTGTCTCTCTGTCTGTTTCTGTGTGTCTCTCTGTCTGTCTGTCTCTCTGTCTGTTTCTGTGTGTCTGTATGTCTGTCTGTCTCTCTGTCTGTGTGTCTGTCTGTCTGTTTCTCTGCCTGTCTCTCTGTCTGTTTCTCTGTCTCTCTGTCTGTCTCTGTGTGTCTCTCTGTCTGTTTCTGTGTGTCTGTCTGTCTCTCTGTCTGTCTGTCTGTCTGTCTGTCTGTGTGTCTCTCTGTCTGTCTCTCTGTCTGTTTCTGTGTGTCTCTCTGTATGTTTCTGTGTGTCTCTCTTTCTGTTTCTGTGTGTCTGTCTGTCTGTCTGTCTGTCTCTCTGTCTGTCTGTCTGTGTCTCTCTCTGTCTGTTTCTTTGTCTGTCTCTCTGTCTGTTTCTGTGTGTCTCTCTGTATGTTTCTGTGTGTCTGTCTGTCTGTCTCTGTGTGTCTCTCTGTCTGTCTGTCTGTTTCTCTGTCTGTCTCTCTGTCTGTCCCTGTATGTCTCTCTCTGTCTGTCTGTCTGTCTGTCTGTCTCTGTGTCTGTCTGTCTGTCTGTTTCTGTGTGTCTCTCTGTCTGTCTGTCTCTGTGTGTCTCTCTGTCTGTCTGTCTGTTTCTGTGTGTCTGTCTGTCTGTCTGTCTGTCTGTTTCTGTGTGTCTGTCTGTCTGTCTCTGTGTGTCTCTCTGTCTGTCTCTGTGTCTGTCCATCTGTCTGTGTGTCTCTCTGTCTGTCTCTGTGTGTCTCTCTGTCTATCTCTGTGTCTGTCTTTCTGTCTGTCTGTTTCTGTGTGTCTCTCTGTCTGTCTGTCTCTGTGTCTGTCTATCTGTCTGTGTGTCTCTCTGTCTGTCTCTGTGTGTCTCTCTGTCTGTTTCTCTGTCTGTCTGTCTCTGTGTCTGTCTGTCTCTGTCTGTCTGTCTGTCTGTTTCTGTGTGTCTCTCTGTCTGTCTTTGTCTGTCTGTCTCTCTGTCTGTTTCTGTGTGTCTCTCTGTCTGTTTGTCTCTCTGTCTGTCTGTATGTGTGTCCCTCTGTCTGTCTGTTTCTGTGTGGCTCTCTGTCTGTCTTTGTCTGTCTGTCCCTCTGTCTGTTTCTGTGTGTCTGTCTGTCTGTCTGTCTCTCTGTCTGTCTGTCTGTGTGTCTCTCTGTCTGTTTCTCTCTCTGTCTCTCTGTCTGTTTCTGTGTGTCTCTCTGTCTGTCTGTCTCTGTGTCTGTCTGTTTCTGTGTGTCTCTCTGTCTGTCTGTTTCTGTGTGTCTCTCTGTCTGTCTGTCTCTGTGTGTCTCTCTGCCTGTCTGTCTCTGTGTCTGTCTATCTTTCTGTGTGTCTCTCTCTCTGTCTCTGTGTGTCTCTCTGTCTGTTTCTCTGTCTGTCTGTTTCTGTCCTTTTGAAATTTTATTCGTAAAACAAAAATAATAACAGTCGCTGCACTAGACCTCAGATTACCATGGAAACAGAGACAGCAGAGAGTTTTGTTCATATGATGTTGTTAACAGACACACACACACAGGCAGCCAATTACAGTCATTCTGTGTTGTTTGGGTCTCTTTGCACCGTGTGTTTCACTGAGAGCCTCACACTTCAGTTTTTTGAAGCTCTCAAGCATCTTGTTTTTTATTTTTTATTTTAGTGTACCAAAGATGTTGGGAGTTACAGGAAAAATCCTTTTTCACAGACAAATTAACTGAAGAAGACAGTTTTTATATACTCTGTTTGTGTGTGCGTGTGTGTATGCAAGTGTGTCTGTTTTAGTGTGTCTGTATGTGAGTATGTGCGTGTGTGAGAGAGAAAGTGTGAGTGTGTGTGTCTGTGTATGTGAGTATGTGCATGAGTGTGTGTGTGTGTGTGTGTGAGAGAGAGAGAGAGAGAGAGAGAGTGAGAGTGTGTGTGTGTGTGTGTGTTTGGTCACATATGGTGTTGTTGTCTGTCCAGATCTCATGGTTATTGTTAGTGTTTGCTGAACAGACATCTTTTGGCTTGAGGGTAAATAAAAATGACCTGTAATTTAACCAGCAATTCTTCACATTTCACATAATTACATCTGTTTTCATCTCATTCTTCAACAGAATGTTTAAAGTCCATTAAATTTAGTACAAGCAGAGTAATGTTATTTGTACTGCGGTAGAGTAATTGTTTGATTTAATTAAATGGTTTGCCAGAGGTTGTAGAATCAGACATTTCCACATTTACTGAAACACTCTGGAAACTCAACATCAGCTGATACAAGTCCATAACCATAAATCCATCTCTCTGATGGCTTTGAGATCTTTACCAATAACATACATCATACCTGTTATTATCTCTGACATCTGCACATGATCTTTCAGGAACAAAACTCAATCTATTCTAATCTGTAGATAAATAAAAACAGATCGATCTGTCTGTCTGTCTGCATGGGCGACATGGGCGGTTGCCCCCCTGATATCGTCAGTCATGGAATCTCTGATATCAGCCTAGGCCTGGTTGTACGGGGTACTAGACGGTGCTAAATACCCTCAAATGAAAGCAAACACAATTAAAAGATCTGGAAAACTATCGAACGTGTTTTTGCAGCGTTGAGCAATGTATCCAATCAAGATGAAGGGCCATCAACTGATACTTAAAACGGGAAGCATTGCTATTCAAATCAGCAGCAAGAGTCAAAGCTCCACAGTTTAGTAAATGCAGGCAACCTCTTTAAGTTATTCTTCACTGCGCTGTATTGACACAATGCGTTGCAATATGGTAGCGCATTGCTTTGATGAATACATTCGAAAAAAAATATATTTTATATATATAAAATATATTTTAGTCACATTATTTATACTACAAAACGACATAAGAATAGTGCATAAGTATGGAAATTGGGACACACCAAATGTGAATCTCAGCATCTCTGCTGCTATTATACGCATGCTGATGTCAGACTCGACCCAAGACAGCTGTGTGTGTGTGTGTGTGTGTGTGTGTGTGTGTGTGTTTACTAGGACACCAGCCATAAAGAGTTTACTGCTAAAGCAATGAAAACAGAGGGACTGTGTGTGTGTGACACTTGGTTTTCAGGCATTGTCTTTTACAGAAGCAGCTGAAGTTTGCGTCTGAACACGAGTGTCTGGCTCTTCATTGAGCTTTATCAGACACGTCCCTGAAGGCCGAAGCGTGTCCCTCCCTCGAGCGCTCAGAGACACCGCCTGACCTTTCCTTTCATTGGCTGAATGTGAAGTCCAGCTCTCCCTCTGGTTTAATTACGACTCTACAGACTCTGTTCCTCAGTTCAATCTTCCTCCTCCACCTGCATCTCTCACTCGCTCAATTAAAGCATCTGAACGCGTGAAAGCAGAGTGTCTAATGAAGAACAGAGAGCCGTTCCACCACAGCACCTGACCTTTGAGTCCTAAGTGTGAGTGTCTGTAGTGTGTTTATGTGTGTGAGCGTCTTGATCAACAGGATGAAGTGAAATAAGAGAGAGAAAGGAGGAGAGAATTTAGATGACATCACAGCAGGTGACACACACACACACTCACATACACACACACATACACACACTCACATACACATGCATGTGGAGATCCTTTTCTGATTCCGATAAACAGGTTTGACTCATTCCAGTAATTTCATCTGTTTGTCAGATATATACACAATCAGATATTTGTGTTTATATAATGAGGTGAACAAATATTACCACTCATTTTTCTTCACTTCTGCTAAAGTTGAAGGGTTTACTAGCTGATATTAATTACATTATGTGGTGTTTGCCCAGCAGGATTCACCTATTGGCTGAAAGGAAGCTGCTGTTAAATGTGAGTTATTTATATGTGAAAGCATGAAGGCTCATGAATAAGTTACTGGACTCGCCTAATAGGTCACCTAGCAGTGTCTGAATGACCTGATTAATATTCACCTTATTTCACAGAGTGATGTGCACGCCGGATGCTCTCTTGCATTCAGATGTGTATTGAGATGTTCTTAACAGAAACGAACTGAAGAGAAGTTCACGCGTGAATTTGAACGCAAGAGAGTGTCGCATACATCAGACATGAGCAAATCTGATCTTGCTTCTATGTTGACTTGAATGTAAAACAGCGAAAAGCAGTTTGCTCTGAAGGTTTAGAGGCATTAGGGAGTTTTTATTCAGGCATCACATGACTCGTCACTAGCGGCCAAATCGTTCGTCTCATTCACAAACACTTGCAGACCACAGAGGTGAAGGTGTCCGCTTTGATTGACAGCTGTGGAGGGCGGGATCAGTAACCTCCTGTGAGTGGTCAGAGTGATTGACAGCTTCAGGCTGGAGAGCGTCACTTGTTTTTGTAGACCGAACGTCCTGCTGACCATGAGAACAGATGACTGTAGATGTTTCACTGGAAAGTTGTTTCTCCGTTATGCTGACTTTTGTGAAATCATTTGAAATGAGCCTAATTTGTATAGAAAGGAAGCATGTGCTAAAATGATTGACAGCCACTTGATTTAAGTTACTCAGATTGCAGGTGTGAATAAGATGCAGGATTGAGAGCAGAAATGCGACTCAAGTGGCAAATTTGATTTCTTTGCTTATGTAAAACACATTTAAACCAGTGGATGTTTTGTGCTTTTGTTTCAGGCTTTTGTTCTGGATCTTTCAACGAAATAAAATCCAAACATTGACATTTAATGTCCTTGCAGAGCCGCACATGCTGTTATTCTCTAGCAGTCAGACTCTCTCAGCGCTTTCGACCCAGCAGGGCGTGCGTCTTCCCATCAAACTGTGATTTTAATACAGGCAGAAGCGCGCTGAAATTATAAACGATTCTTTCTGAATTAATGACAGTCAATCACGTCTGTTCTCTGGCTTTTGTGTGTTCAGGTATTATTCGCCACACGATACTTTTATTCACAACACAAAGCCAAATGGAGAGAAAATGCCTCAATTACGGCCGCAGGAGGCTGCAGTATCGTTGAAGGTGAAAAGGCACCTTTAATAACAGACACATCTAGTAGCCGATCGGGCATCACGCCGAAAACAGAGCCTGCGCAGAAAATGGAGGCCGAGTGGCGGCCATTTCACACCCGTGCCTCTGTCTGTCTGTCTGTCTGTCTGTGTGTGTGTGTGTGTGTGTGTGCGCGCCAGTATGTGAAGTGTGACGTGGATCGTGACGTGACTCCTGATGTTGTTCGTGACCCTGTTGGCCGGGGCGGAGCTTCACGGACATTAGAAATATATTTCGGGAGGTCCATAGAGAATTTGATGAGGTCTTCAGTCCACAGTTTAGGGGCTATAATGGTGCTGCTGGCCCCTTCCAAGCAAGGGTAAACATGGGGCCTGTCCAACTGCCTCAGCGGAAGGGAAGAGTTCCGCAGTACTCCAGAGGCCAGCTGCAGGAACTGCAGGCTCAGTTTGATGCGCTGAAGTCATTAGGTGTTTTCGAAAGCCTGAGGACATTGATGTCGATGTGGAATATGTCAACCTATCATTTCTTGTCAAAAAGCCTAACGGGGGGTTTCGTCTTGTTACAGCATTCGCCGATGTGGGCCGTTATAGCAAACCCCTACTGTCGCTGATGCCAAATGTCGATGCCACTCTGCATTTGATAGCTCAGTGGAGATATATCATTGCGACAGACCTCACCAAGGCATTCTACCAAATTCCACTTTCCAAATCTTCTATGAAGTACTGCGGGGTGGTCACGCCATTTAAAGGAGTCCTTGTGTATGCCAGATGTGCCATGGGCATGCCTGGATCAGAAACCGCATTGGAGGAGTTAACATGTCACGTGCTCAGCGACCTCCTCCAACAGGGACAGGTGGCCAGGGTCGCTGATGACCTGTACTGTGGTGCACATTGCAGTGTGGAAGAAGGTCTTTGTGGCCCTCCAGGCATGCAATCTGTGCTTATCTCCCAGTAAGACGGTGTAGTGAATTTTGCTTTCGCCAACCTAAGGAGGCGAAATAGTGTAGTGATGGGTACTCACGTCACAGGTGACGTTGATTTTTGGATCACGTGTCACTTAAGGTGTGGTTAGGAGTACATCACATAAGAAAGATTGGTGGGATACCTAACTTGTAGAACCTTACTGCATTATCAACACAAGGAAGACACAAGTGTAATAAAATAAATTTTATTAACAAAAGATAGACAGGAGTAATCAACAACTACTAAATGAATACCATGAATGAAAAAGGAATAAAGTGCATAAGATGCATAAAATGCAAGTGATTATGTTGGATGTTGCTATGTCAGAGCTACATTATCTGGAAAGATAAACTGTTACTACTCTGAAACAAGTAAGGTTAAGAACCTTATTATGCATCAAACAAATACCTGAAAGATTATTTGTTATCAACTGCAATCAGCTATATAACATCTAATGTCAATTAGAAGAATCATGTACTGATAATACACAACAATGCCAAGGTCTCTGGAAGAGGTTTGGATAGGTGATAGTTACATTCTCTGTGGGTGAGTGAGCAGTCCGGTGGCAGTGACTTCATCCACTGGTTGTGCTGTTAACAATGCATTGGGGAAAGGAGCAGAAATCCGTTTCGACAGCCTTGAACATGAAGCGCTGGAGGATGCTGATCTCCTGGAGCACCAAAGGGTCCTAAAATCTGGAACACGCAGATGTGACCCTGAAGTAGGTGCAGAAGGTCCTTAGCCTGGAACACGCAAGCGAAGGTACCTTGGAGTGAAGGTTTGCTCGCCGGAGCTTAACCTTGTTGCAAATGTCTGTGTGTCTTCTGCCTCTCTGGGCTAGAGACTCAGAATTTGGTCGATCCACTTTGTCTCTCTAGGATGGAGACTCAGGACGTGCTGCATCTGTTGTTGTCGTCTCGCTGGACGAAGACTCTGAATGAAGTCTGAACGTAGATTATCTCTTTCCTCGCAGGCTAGAGGCTCAGAACGTGGTCGTATCTGTTGCTGCCTCAAAGCAGGAGACTCAGGACTTGGTATCTGTTATTGCCTCTACCCTCACGGCCAGAGGTTTCGGTGTTTCTGTTAAAGTCTCTCCCTTTCGGGACTCAGACTCAGAAAGGAGGTTGATCTGCTATTGTCTCACCCTTGCAGGGCTCAGACTCAGAACTGGTTTATCTGTTAACGTCTTTTCCATTGCCGTACTCAGACTCAGAACAGATGTGTCTGTTACTGTCCCTTCCCTTACGGGCCGGAGTCTTTTGGGAAGGTACCTTTATCCCTTTCCGATGAGGAGGAGATTGCAATCTGGCGCTTCTCTGTTTCCAGGCTGTGATTGGCTATTTCCATCAGAGTGGGGGGACACGGTGTGGCCCACCCTTCTTTCCTCCTGTGGAACTTATTTGCATAGTCCAAACACACATTTAGAAAAGTGTCACTAAAGTTTTACCAATGCATCATTCACTTACCAAACCACAACCAGAATACCTTTGGCAATGTTACGAACACATTAAGTCCAAACATGATGGAAGAAGATTGAACTGTCATGCATGCATTCATTTGTCCATTAACAGCTGAGTTTGTGTAAGATGTTGCACTACACATCGCTGTCACTGAGAATACTTATTTCTCTGAATAAGTATGAGATGTGTGTGTTGTAGTGTGCATCAGTTTTAAGGTTTGAGAACATAGTTATGAATGGATTTGGATGGAACTTTGTGACTGTTTCACCCACTGCTGCTGCAGAGGTCCCAAGGAATTTTTTGGCGGTCACAGGCCAAAACCTGAGGAATCAGTCTGTTGGTGGGTGAAGGGCAGAAACTGCATTTTGACCAATAGGAAGTCCTGTTCTTCCCGGGCTTTGTACCAAAGGTCGTCTTCTTGCCCTCTCAGAGGTGTCTGGCTGTTGTCCTGGCATCTTTATCTGATGACGTTGGACAGTTTGCTAATGTTAATCCACCAAGATCCAATCAAAATGTAGCAAACCTTTGTCCACTATTGTGGTCAGAGAGGGGCCCCGCCATAAACTGGGCCCTGGAATGTGCTGTCCACTACAACGGTCGTTGCCCCAGTACAGACCAACATTTTGGGGTGGGTCTGGAACCAGGGGACTATTCGTGGCAGTTCGCACCACATTTCAACATTGACCTCGTGTACCCCTCCTGCGACTGTTAGTGGTCTACGGTCCTTTATTCGTGTGTATAAAGTCCTAGCTCGTGTTCTTAAGGGTTGTGCGTCAATCCTTCAACAACATGGTCGCTGGTGGTGAGTAGACTTCTGCGGTTGTGTGGTCAGATGAGCTACTCCAGTGTTTTCATAGGGCTCAGCAGGCGTTATCCACTAGTTGCACTGTGACAATACCAAGACTGGAGTTGTTGATCGCCGGACATTTTAGTGCTAAGCTTCGCAAAAATCAGATCAATTGGCTTCCGTGTGAGACTGAAGCCCTTGCTATAGCCACTTTGGTCCATATATTATTCAGTCATCACAGAAGGCGTGTGTGCTCACTGACAGAAAACCATGCGTACAGGCCTTTGAGAAGCTGTGTAGGGGGGAATTTTCTGCGAGCCCACTTTCTTGTCTACTGCAAGCCGCTTTCAGGTCTCTGTCCGTCATGTTGCTGGGGCTGCTATTCTTCCTACAGATTATGCTAGTCGCCATGCTGCACAATGTGACAGTCTGGCACGTCAGGTCAAGTCAAGTCAAGTCACCTTTATTTATATAGTGCTTTTAACCATACAAATTGTGTCAAAGCACTTAACAGTATCAAATTGGAGGACAGAGTGTCAGTAATGTATAATAAGATTAAACACTCAATTTTCAGTTAAAGGCATTTCATTATTGAATTCAGAGATGTCATTGTCTAGCTCAGTTTAGTTTAAATAGTATATATGAAATCAAATTGATGATAATCTTTAGAAATTAAGTGTCCCCAACTGAGCAAGCCGGAGGCAACAGCGTCAAGTGTGTAGCTTCATCCGTGAATCCATGGTCTCCATCGTGTGCCGTACTGACGTTGCTGACATCTTGCGGGCAGCTCAAAAGGTGCCCTTTGGCAATAGAGCCACATGGGTGTCTATTCAGGCTGAGTGTCCAGACCTCCGTGGGGTACACGCACCTCTTCAGCATGGGAACATGCCCTTCCAGGAGAGTTACCAATGTTAAAGATGTGAAACGATATTTGAATGCTGTTACCTTAGCAAGTGATGGGCTGTTAGCTGTGCGGCCTGACACACCACTGTCAAACACTTCAGAATGCATCGTTGTTCCAAGGTCAGTACTGCATGGGTTGCTTATGTCATTGCACATTATGTTAGATCACCCCTCGGCTCACCAGTTGAGACTTGTCGTTGGCCGGTACTTCTACGCACTGGACTTGGATTCGGCCATCCAGCTTACCAGTAAGGGATGTCACCAATGTGTTGCACTGGCAAAGTCCCCTGTGTTCACAGTGAAGCAGTCCAGTTGTGATCCACCTGAGACGGTCGGGTCTACTTTTGCAGCTGACGTGCTTAAACGTGAGCGCCAACTCATCTTAGTCGTTCGTGAGTGTGTGACATCCTTTACAGCTGCTTTGTTAACTGATGACGAGCGGAAGGAAACATTGCACGATGGTATTGTCTGCTCGATGGCCCCTTTGCTATAGTTAGAACTGACCCAGCAGCAGGTTTTTCAGCACTGGCCAAGGACACAGTGCTTGCTTAATACAGGCTGGCCATTGAGGTTGGCAATGCTAAAAGAATATCAATCAAAATCCGGTGGCCAAAAGGGCCATGCAGGAGCTACAGGGTGAGATATTGTGACTAGAACCACACTGTGGGGCCGTCACCCCCTTGCTATTGTCTGTAGCTGTTGCTCAGTTAAATAGATGTATTCGGTCACGTGGCATGTCAGCCCGCGAGATGCTGTTGCAGCGTGATCAGTTCTCTCTCAAACAGTTACCGGCGCATGACCAGGAACTGATTGCGTTGCAGCATGCACAACGCCTGGTTAACCACCCCCACTGTGTTAAAGCTAAAGCTCCACTGAGTCGGGGTGCACCTAGCCTTGATATTTGTCCTGGCGCCCTTGTGTATTTGTATAGCGACCGTAGCAAGTCACGGGCTCGAAGCAGATAGCTTGTGCTTAGTTCAGATGGGACGTGGTGCAATGTCCGTAAGTTTATGAGTTCTCAGTTGCGGCGTGCTTTTTATAGGGTTTGCGTAACAGATTGTTATAAAGTTGACTCTTTCCCAAGTGTCACAGGTCATTGTGATGATGGTGCAGCATCTGAGAGCGAAGAGGAGTGCGAAGTGCCACTTGCTGCCCCTCCGAGTGACCCTGATATCCCCCTGGCGATAGTGACACCCGCTGCACCCGCCGGGTCTGATGGCAGCCAATGTCTGGAGGGTAGGACTGTGTCCCCATCAGGTTTGGTGGAGGTCCCATGCCATGAGTTGGCCTCCCTCTCAGCTGTTCTGGGGCAGGCTCCTTGGCGGTCAGGCTGTCAGGCCGTCTCCGTCAACATCCCAACAAGTTAAAGGATAATGAGCTGCACTAGATGGGCTGCCTTCACCTGCATCCTTGCTTTGCTTTAAGAATGTTTTGTTGAAGCTTTGCATTGGTGTTTTGTAAGTCTCCATAAGGATCTGCTGTGCTGTTGCCACTGGACAGATGGTTCCGTTGATTCATCTTGTGTTGTTACATGTTACTTTTTTGTTTCTCCCCTTTTTGTTTGTCTGTTTCAAATGTCCACAGGTGCCAGAGAAGAGGGGTATGTTCTGGAGGGAAAATGGGCGGCGCCAGTATGTGAAGTGTGACGTGGATTGTGACGTGACTCCTGACGTTGTTTGTGACCCCGTTGGCCGGGGCGGAGCTTCACTTGTGCTTCTCGTTATTGTTGTGTTGGCCGTCGCCATTAAAGGCTTGACTAAATTATACTCTTGTGTCAGCGATTCAATGTACCTCATCTACACACTGGCGGTGTCTGTGTCTCTGTGTGAGTGAGTGTGTGTGAGTGAGTGTGTGTGTGTTTGGGTGTGTGTGTGAGTGTGTCTTTGTGTGAGTGTTATGACTGGCACTCCCTACGTTATAAGAACCAAATGTCCCCACAAGTATAGTAATACCAGTAAATTTTGACCTTGTGGGAACATTTTTGGACTCCATGAGGAAACAAGCTTATAAATCATACAGAATGAAGTGTTTTGAGAATGTAAAAATGCCTATAGTTTTGTGTGAGGAGTAGGTTTAGGTGTAGGGATAGAGTAAAGGGATAGAAAATACAGTATGTACACTAGAAAAACCACTACGCCTATGGAATGAACGCATAAAATATTTGACTCGATCAGAGACAGAGACAGGCAGAGAGTGAGACGGCTCCTTCTTAGGTTTCGGATCGGATCTTGCTGCTGATTCAGTCGTTTTGGGTGTTTAATTCAATAATCTGATTTCAGCATCAAAGACTCTGGAGTCCAGCAGTTCTCTGTGTGTTTGTTCGATAAGAGACTCGCTGTAATCTCTTAACCAAGACGTTTTAATTATTTATACTCTACGGCACTGATTGATTGACGCTGAGGCCTCGCTGTTTCAAAGCAAAGGAAAAGAGCGTCCGCTTTCCGTCAGTCTGCTGTAATGATTTCCGTTAAACGCCGCCGTTTGAGACACAGGGCATTTACAGAGAGATCCGTCTGCTGGAACACATTAATATTTCAACAGGAGATGCTGATGAGAATAAAAAGCCCCGCCCGCTTATTAATAATATGCATGCGTGAGTTGGGCCGATGATTTGCGGTAGTTTGCATGTATTGGAAGATGACTGAGGGCTGAATTGTTAGCAGACTGAATTATTCATTATGAATATGATTATCAAGAGGCAGAAGGAAGATCCCAGTTTTTCAGAGAAGAGATCGTATCTGACACAAATGCTATGTGAAGGTTGACCTTTGCCCTCTGAGCTGAGCTGAGCCGGACAGGAGGAAATGAAAGGAGAGAGTGATTTCAGGTCGCAGGGTTTGTGTCTTCAGTTTATTGCTCTTCATCTGATGGAACGGAGATATTTCTGGTCTAGGGGTGTGCTGTAATGACAAAAAATTATATCTTTTTTTTTTTTTTTTCCTCTGGAATTTTACCGATAATGATAATTAGAAAATATTTTGCTGAGCGTGTTATTGTGCTGGTATTATGGCAGGTTTAGGACTGCTGTGAACAGATGACTCCCAAAGCGTTTGATATTCTTCATATTCTGTGTGGTGGTTAGTTTGCAGGAGTAACAGAAATGAACTTTTCCAATAAGTTTTAATTGATTTTCACCTTTTATGGGCATTTTTACCTTTATTTTAGGCCATTTTTTCTAAATGTGTGCCAGTAGGTGGCAGCAAATCACTGCATGAGTGAGTCATTGAGTCATTCATTTAATTGATTCCTTCAAATTCGTTCCCTGATTGATTCAGTAATGAAGCACTGTCGTGTGTAACTCAGAGACAGAAAAAAAAACCCCACTTCTGATGTGGCCTTGTTGGAAACTATTTTCTTTGTCGAAATACAGAAAAAACAACTGCTGTGTCTAAAATATCTTGAATTTTGGGGGAGTTCTTAATAGGCTAAATCACGCATTGAAAGCATGAACTCTCAATGTGTTATTCTAACCTACATCATGTAGTGTGCTTTTGTTTGTTTTTTGTGTTATACCTGATAATGTAAAATTGCATATCGTTAACAATTGCAAAATTATTGTAGATGATATATATCACACAGCCCTATTCTGGTCTGAAAAGTGCATGTGTTAAACTGAGCTGCAAAAACAGACAGACTTTCCACATGTACACGCCAGTGACATTTAACGTGATCCATCCAGCCCTAGTGAGGATGTAGGATTAGATCATTCCTAACAGCAGTGTTTTGTGTGCTCGTCCGGTGCTCCTGTATTAGCAGTGCTAAAGCTAAAGCATCCAGCGGCTCCACAGAGAGTCAATGTTTCACTATTATTCTGAGGGTCTTGTTCAACAGAAAGTACACACTAGCTCTGCGGCTCGAGCGTCACGGCAGAAAGCGCAGCAGAGGCGGCGTTCGGCGTGGAAATGAAACAGGAAAGCGGCGCCATTAGGAGGAGACGTGCTGCGTTTGATTGGCTAATCAAAACCGCCTCAAATAGGCTTTATTAACAGCAGAAGTAATCAGTGCTGATTGGGTAAACATATTTGACTTGAGAGACAGAATGTGAGCGAAAAGAGAGGAAAAATATGAGAAAATAAAGTGAAAAGGTGCAGGTGGTGCTCTGGGATAATGAACGCGAGCGCTGCCTCACGGTGTGACCGAGCTTCATCTGTTTAGCATGAAACGCTAGCCCAAATTTACAGCCGTGATTAGCCACATTCACTCAAGTGCATTAAACTTCCGCCCAGCGCGTTAGCTCCGAGCGCCATATGGCAGAACTGATTATAGCGCTGGAGAGGCGCCTTGCGGCCTTATGAGAGGACGAGCCTCGCCGCGGTACCGCTTAGCAGCGCCAGTGTCCCGGTGTTTGAGCTTTCATATGCAGCAGAAGTAGATCTGACTGTCTGTCAGAAACATCTGTATTCTGAGCCAGTCCGCTGATGAAGATGGATGAGGTCTGAGAACATGAAAAGTGCTTAAAAAAAGTGCTCATATTCTGATGTTTTGGAAATAAATTGTCTTCACCTGTCGTTCACAAGCTGCATGCTCAGTAAAGAGCTGCTTCATCATGGACAAATGATTATGATAGAAGACATTTGCGCTCTTTTTGTTTTCTGTCTTATAAAATATCCTGTCATATGTGTGAGAAACTGCTGCAAATCCAGTGCATAAATGAACTGTCTGAATGAATCAAACTGAATCACGAACAGCTTCAGACCTTTTTACAAACCCCTTTGACCGATTAGATCAGGAGAGGGATTCATTCATGGGTTTGGCATTGCTAATTCTGATTCTAAAGAGCTGATAGAAACTGATTCTCAGGTCGGTAAACGTCCCTGATAAATCCCATTGATTTATCAGTAATATTTTGGTGGGGATTGTGGCTAGCGATTGATTAAAATAAGTTAACTTGGTGTCACGTTCTCATAGAGTAAACGATTTAGAGCAGCATCTCTTGCCGCAGATGAACAGGTGCAGGAGGTTAAACGTTTAGCTGAAAGGTACGTGTCTGTCCGAAGGCGTCGTGTTCCTCTGCTGCTGGACTACAGATCGCCGTTAGGCACAAAGCACACAAAATATGTTAATTAGCATGCGTGTTAAACGCACACCTAAACATGCACGACATTAGGTTGCTCGAGGTTAAACCTACAGGTGTAAGGCTGAGAAACACCCAATATTGATTCTATTTATGTGATTTTAAATGTTTCCGCCTGCATGTAGGCGACATGTCAATGTGTTATTTTTTGTGCTGTGAGGATATGAGCTGCACAAGATTGAACCGCATGTGAATCATTTCTGACCTGACCTCAGATCAGTGTACGCTGAGGAAATCGCAGCGATCCCACCCAGACACGCAGGAGCTGGAGTGCAGATAACAGCGCTGAAGGTCAGGCCCACTCGCGCCCTCGTCCCCTGTGTAGTGCCCTAGAGCATCTTATCAGCGCTGTGATGAGAGATACACCGGGGAGAGTCTTATCAGCGCAGCGCTGCAGTGTTATGCCTCTGACCTTCATGCCGCTCCTCCATTTCTCTGACAGGAAGTGATGCGTTGTGCTGGAGCTCAGGGTTTATAGCGTTAGCGCAGCGGGACCACATGCTAAACCCATGTCGTCGACTGAACAGTAGATGAGTGAATATATTGGATGCAAATATTTTTTTCCCCATTTTTATAGATGCACACAGCTAGAGAGGACGATGAATATGGGAAATGACTCAAACTCAGGCTGCCCGTATAAAAGCATCGGTGTGTGTCATGCAGTGCCGGATCGTCCAACAGGCGGTACAGGCAGTCGCCTGGGGTCCCGCCTTTAAAAGGAGGGCCCCGCAGCCGCGAGGTTGTCAATTAAATTTCAAAGTGTGTTCAACTTGAAGTGGCACTGACAGATCGGTGTTTGACATCGAAGTACCGCGAGAGCTACAGTATATACTAATGGACAGCTCTGCATGCTTTCCTATTGCAGTACTTTGATGTCAAACACCGATCGATCTGCAGCACCCCTTTAAGTGCATTTAAAAACATTTATTAAAGTTTTTGCTCCAAATTCATTTCATAACATCAGTCGAGTGTTTCAAATAACCTCCTTTTGTGATCTGACGTGGTTTCATATCACATAGCTAATGAGTCAAAATCATTGTATAATATTCTATACAGTGATATGTCGATTAGCATTGCATTATAAATATACATTATGCAAATAAAAATACCCGAGATTACTTGAAGAACAGAGATACACCATTTAGTCATAATCGTATGTTTATTGTCTTCATTCTTCATCAGTTAAAACGTCCTATCTGCGTTTTATTCAGCTACTGCAGCTACAGCATATGCCTTTGTCCATATTAGGGATTTCTTCCAACGTGATTTTTGTGAGTTTTCATTTTATGATTTTTTCACTTATGGTTTTACTCACGAGGGCGCTCTCTGGCTACCAGTATGAATGAAACAGCTACAGCTACTCACTAGCCTACACCTTATTTTGGGTAAAAATAGGGAAAATAATACTTCTAAGTTTTTCTCCAGTGTAGAGGAGCTTGCTGTGCCTGTTTGTAGATCTGCACAATTTGGCCAAAAAATGTGTTGTTTTTTATATATCAATAGAACTTCATCCTAAATTTTATATATATATATATATATATATATATATATATATATATATATATATATATATATATATATATATAAACCTCTGTCTTTCTCTTTATTTATTCCTTCCCTTTCTAGCTTGTACTTATTTGAACAATGAATGAGACTTGGTATTATGAGCACTTCCTCTGTCTGTTTACATCTTTAAGATCGCTTTATGTATTCCCCAGTTGTAAGTCGCTTTGGATAAAAGCATCTGCAAAATGACTAAATGTAAATGTAAATGTAATGTAATACTTCTGATTATAGTTATAACTAAATAAAACATTAAACAAAGTAGTAATTATTGATAATGATTTTTATTAATATATTTTACAGAAAACTGCAGCATGACTTGTTAACATGCAGGAGGTCTATATAATTGCTTAGAAAGGTCTAAGGATTTAGGCAATTATAAATGATTATGATTAAAAATCATTAACAGTAATTTTATCATTTTTGTCAGGAAATTTATGCATCCATTAGTGTTCTTTATAATTTCTGGCAAATCAAGAAAAGGTTTATCTGAAAACCTTTCTAGTTACAGTTCAGATTTTGTGTGCAGATTTTGTTGGTTCAGATTTTGGAATTGAAATGAAAGAATGATGGAGAGATTAAATTGAAATTGTAGTAGAAATGGAATCCAAATGGTAGGCCTATCTTTATGGAGCCGAAAAAAAAAAGATGTTCTGACTGATATACATAGCCTAATATTTATTGCTGTAGTATTAGTATTTGTTTTATAAATGCAATGATGCCCACAATCACAGACAGACTTGTTATATGTTTAAATTGCTATAGCCATTTTTACACTAGTGGGGCCTATTTTCATCATCTTGCCTAGGGCCCCACAACCCTACAGGCCGGCACTGGTGTCATGTCACAGTTTGTGTGTTTCTGTCTTGTTGCATTATGGGCATCAGTTCATTATCATGTGTCAGAATCTACTGAAGGCCTGTTGATTTTCTGTGAATGCTGACCATTGTACAAGTTAATGTACTAATTATAAAGTATTTTTTTGTAGTGTAGTGTTTTGGTCTTTGCTTTGGTGTTTTCCAGTTCAAACATCTAAACACACTTAAATCAGGATGTATTTACTTGAGATGCAAACTGAAGCTATGAAGTCTTGTTCCTCTTCAGGAACTCGAGCTGCGTCCGGAGACGATTCGGGGAACGCCTTCAGCGTGAGCGGCTCTGAATATTGTGTGTAATCAGTCCAAATGATGGGCGAGACGTCACGGGTGGGGTGACGTAATGACCAGCTGGTATAAAAGCACGTGCGGTGAAACCGGCGTCAGCTTTTTGTCATTCAGCAAAGCGCTCTGTGTGTGTTCTGTCCATACTCTCTGTTGTGAGTCTTATTTGGTGTTGTCTGTCCCAAAAAAGTTGCTCCAACAATATAAACATGTCTAAACGCTATCTTAGACATGTGGGCGAGAAAAGCAGCCAGTACAAGTCATGTGTTCCTCCCTGCTCATGTTTTATGGATCCAGGTGATACACATGACTTGTGCGTGATTTGCTTGGGAGCGGTGCATGCACGGTCAGCTCTCGAGGGAGCTGGCTGTGCACATTGTGAGCGCTTACCTATTCACAAGCTCCGCTCCCGGCACTGAAGAGAGCCTTCATCAGCGTTCCCCGCGGTGCTGGTCCCGCTGCATCGGCACTCGTGGGGATCGCAAATGGATCTGATGGAGGGAATGGAGACGGGCGGGTCCCTCTCTCCTTCCCCACCCATCAGATCTGAGCCCGCGCTGCAGTTACTTCTCCCCGGGGAACGGACTCGGCGCTTCGTCTTTCATCCTCCGAGGAGGGTGAATGCGAGAGCACCGAGGCTCCACCCCCTGTGTCGCCCCAGTATGAGGAGCTGTTGGAGGTGATTACTCGTGCTGTGGCCAAACTAAACATCAGTTGGTCGGCCGAGGAACATGCTGAGCCGCAGACTAGCAATCTTGATGAATGCTTTCTGCGAGCGAAGCGATCACCTCTGATACAGAGCCTGCTGTTTTTCCCTGATCTCCACACCTCGTGGGTGAAACCATTCTCGGCCCGCTTCTTCGTCCCCTCCTCTGATTACTATGGTAATGTGGGGGGATTGAATGAGCGTGGTTACAGAGCGATGCCTCGGGTGGAACAGACGCTCACGAGCTATCTGTCCCCCGACGCTGCGTCGTCTCTAAGGCTCCATCCTTGCCCTCCAAGCCGCTGCGAAAAAACTTCAGCGCTTGTGGGCAAGGGGTACGCGGCAGAGGGTCAGGCTGGCGCATGCCTGCACACCATGTCGGTGTTGCAGGCATACCAGGCTGACCTGCTGAAGGAGATTGATGAGCGCGAGGCCATGAGATCCGATGATATCACGGAGCTCAGGAGAACCGCTGATTTGGCTCTCCGCGCCACCAAGGAGACCGCCCGTGCCATTGGGCCGTCAATGGCAGCCATGGTGGCAGCGGAGAGACATCTCTGGTTGACCCTGTCCGACATCAGAGATAAGGACAGGGTCTTCCTTCTGGACGCCCCGCTTGCACCTTCTGGCCTATTCGGCGACGCCGTCGATGCCATCGTCGACAGGCATGAGGAGGCTCGTAGACAAGCGGCGGCGTTCCAGCGCTCTGCACCGGGGCCTTTGAAGGCGAAGAAGGATCTGCGGGTCGTTCTTCAGGCTAAGAAGACCTCAAAGAAGTCCTGACGCCCATGTCTCAGGGCTTATTAGGGTAGCCCCCGCTGGAGGGGAACGGTTTTCACCGCGGTTCCCGGTGCCCATTCCGCTCCAGCACCCTCAGGAGGTCGGTCTGCCGACCCTGCCACGTACGGTGTTCCAGGGTGCAGTGATCTCCAGCGAGCTCCGAGGCTTCGTCTGTACGCCTTTCCCCCGATCGCTCTGCTTCCAGAAGTTCTGGCGAGAGTGTGCCGGGACGAGGTCAGTCTACTTCTGGTAGCACCGTTCTGGCCGGGCCAAGTTTGGTTCTCGGACCTGATATCTCTCATCGACGGCTCTCCATGGGAGATTCCCGTCAGGAGAGATCTCCTCTCACAGGCAGGAGTCTTTCACCCCCGCCCGGAGTTATGGAAACTGTGGGTGTGGCCTCTGAGGGGGCGCAGTTCATAGCTTCTGGTCTCTCAGCCGAGGTTGTTGAAGTGGAAGCTCCTGAAGGATACACACAGGGCAGGGACTTGGAAGTCTGGCAGCATGGGCATCTCGTTCCCCGAAGCATCTCTGGACTCAGCTCGAGTTCCTGAAGAGGAACGCCTCTAGGTTATGTATGTAACCCTAGTTCCTCGAAGGAACAAGACGCTGCATCTTGAGGCCACACTTCCAGTATCCCTGCCAGCCCTTTGCTTCATTCCTAGAAGCTGACGCCGGTTTCACCGCATGTGCTTTTAAACCAGCTGGTCATTACGTCACCCCGCCTGTGACGTCTCGCCCATCATTTGGACTGATAACACACGATATTCAGAGCCGCTCACGCTGAAGGCATTCCCCGAAGCGTCTCCGGACGCAGCGTCTCATTCCTTTGAGGAACTAGGGTTACATACGTAACCAAGAGGCGTTTTCTGGGAAACCGAACAAATTAATTGAGTTTATGCTTAAGCTGAAACTCGAGACCAGATATCTGTCAATGGGGAATGAAAACTTGTTTTTGATTTCTTTGAGCTCATTGACAGATATTTGACCTTTTTAATCATAAATTCACTTCATGTTGATAAATTTCTCAGAAACCAAGACTACTACTTATGTTGTTTTTGCAATTTTTATTTTTATTTTTATTTATTTTGTTTGGTTTTTTTTTGACATTTTCACTGGATAAGACAAAAAATTCAGAGGAAGAACATCATTTTTGTGCAGTGTGATCAGCAGATACAGTGAAAGTTATTTACATATTCTAGTTAAGCTATGTTTTGTAAAATTAAAAAAAAATAAAGTAATGGAGATTAATTGGAAGTTGCATTTTCAAACTTTGAGATGTTGCTAATACACTCATTGTGTTCTCCTTAGACATTTACATTTAGAGAACAAATTGATGTATTGTGTTCCCTATAATTTGTTCCATAAAATGTCTTTAATTGGTCTTAAAGTATTAATTTACCTTCATAAAACTTCTGGAAAGCTCATGCTGTGCTGCAGTTTCCCGGATGTCACCTGTAATCACCTGTTAGCTGGCATCACCAGCTGAAGACAGTTAACGCTAAAGACTCACAAACGCACTCACACTAGACACCTGGGCTGCACTCACTTCTCTTTTAGACCCTCTCTAGTGAATCCCTGCTGCCATTTTGAAGTGCACTTCACATTACTGAAAAGGGCAGTTTATTACGTCTGTTTTGACAGAGGGATTGAGTTGACTCAAATGTAAATTGAAGACATCGCCATATCCCATGATGCAACATGATTATGCTTAACTAACACCAACACAACTATAAACGGTGATATTGTGAGATTATTGTTAAACATATAATACTTGTGGCTACCTTAAGATTTTTTTTACACAATCATAGTCAATTGTATTGTTATTTTCATCTGGAAGGAGGAAGTTAGCGAGGAAAGAGCATTAAAATCTAAAGTGGAACGCAGCCCTGATTGTTACTTCGTCTCTCTCTTTGTTTCCCATTGCTTCCCATCAGACAGGGTTGTAAAAATTGATCAGGAAAAAGGAACCACTCATTAAACACGCGTTAATATTTTGTGACAACATGCAACAAATCTGGGCCTGTCAGCACACTCTGTGGGGTAAGTTGTCACATTGGAGTCTGGTATAGACACTTTCAGCAGTCTGTAGCTCTAGTGCAGCATGTCTATTTATGTCACTCAAGAGTTTTGAGCTCCAGAAGGATCAGAGGAAGAGAACAGGCACAAACACTCCTTTGCTTCCAGGCCCTGTATGACTGCAACTCCCAGAATGCAATCTGTCAGGGCACTCGATGTAGAAAGGAGAGTTCAGAGTGACAGCTGTCAGTGTTTGTGACGAGCAGCAGCTGATGATGTCAAACTAGTGCTGCAATCGTGCGTCTCTCTCGTGCGCCTATAGCTGTATTATCACATCAGCTATACACTAAACACAAATGGTGCTAAATAGCAACAAAAGTGCTTCACTGGCTTGTAGAACCATAAGAGGAACCCCATTCTCCTTCTTAGATTTTAGATATGTTACTCTCATGTGTTTGCTGTGAATGGGAATTTACTACAATGGCAAAAGCTGTTTTGAATCACTTTTATGCTTTTCTGAGGTCAAAAATTCTCGTGTGGAGGCCCTGGAATATTTCCTCATGGGGGGCCTTGGGGACAAAAAAGTTCAGAACCATGCTATTTTCAGGATAGCAAATCTCAACCACTTGATTGCTTCTATTGTCACAAAATATAAACCATATTATCACCCAGCTAAATATGACTATATAAGACATGAAGATATTATAAACATTAACATCATGATTGTTGAGGTAAAGCTGCTTTAAAACAATGTTTGAAAAGTGCTGTACAAATAAATTTGACTTGTAGAGTCTTATACACTCGACCATTTAACAATAGCACGTGCCATTACTGTAAAAACAGATGGAGCGGCTGAGAATGTCAGCTGTGAACGATCCTAACCTCAAACATTGATCTGATCATTGCCAACTGAAGGCCAGTGATTGACTGATGATCAGTAATGGGACACTAACTGTATATTGACAATGTAACACTTTTATTGTTTGTTCAATGGTTTACTCATCTGCCATGATAATGTCTTTGAATGACCTTCATTTGAGGGTTTTTCTCTATATGTGATTTAACTGTGATACGATTAATTAATTGGCACGTTAATTTGACAGATCGATTGGCAGCTTGTGTGCTGAGGCTCATTAGAGTCACATTCTTCCGCTCCCATTTATATTTCCGGTCCCATCCTTTTTCCATCAGTCTCTCATCCGATCAGTTGGTTTTTGAGAACCGGCGGCTGAATTAGAGCCGGTCCAGACTAGAGTCCGGCCACTCTAATAAGGTGTGGATTTGTGGCTCTTGGTGTGCGGGAAGCAAATTGCTTTTTGACACTTTAGTTAAGTTAATAATACAGAGTCATTTACTGCAGACGGTTTGGGTCAAATTGATGATCTGTGTGTGTTTGTTCTCTTTCACAGACTCACATGGAAACGGCTTCATGGCACACTGGGGAAAATTGTGCATTTTAAAGTCAGAACAGTAGATTTCTCTGGTTCACTTTGAGTCTTATTCTTGTTCAGAACAGTTCTGGAAGACTGTCTCTGTTTAAGTGGACAGCAGCAGATCACTTTGTTTTCTCATGATGTACAGAACCATTTACCTGAAATCCCCAAAATCAGAATGTGATGAAGCTCATAAACAAATGTTGTGTTGGTCTGGATCGGATGATTTTCTGTTTCAGCCTGCGGAGGAAGAGTGGAGTCTTGCTTCCTCCCAGGGTTTTTCTTCATCTCCTTGAACCTCTCAGGGATTTTTGGCTGCTCTCTGGAGGTGTGTGGCTGAGTTCTTTGTAAAGCTGCATATATTGTGAGCAGCACTATACAGACACTGAAGCGAACGGGCTAGAAATGATGTGAAGTCAGACGGAGAGTTCAGCTCTAACACATGCAGCACGTGTAACACTGAGATCTCTGGGGAGTTTAGTCGGTGTAAATGAATGTCAGTTTTAACTGTGTGAACACCGTTCCAGACGCCTGTTCTAAGAGGTTTTATTTTTAATGAGCTGATATTTAAATGAAGCTAATGAAGTGATGTAGCCGGCTCGCCTCTCATGGCCTGACTAACATTACCCCTCTGTGTTGTGTTGTGTTGAGTGTTGTGTTGTTGTGTTGAGTGTTGTGTTGAGTGTTGTGTTGTTGTGTTGAGTGTTGTGTTGAGTGTTGTGTTGTTGTGTTGTGTTGAGTGTTGTGTTGTTGTGTTGAGTGTTGTGTTGTTGTGTTGAGTGTTGTGTTGTGTTGAGTGTTGTGTTGTTGTGTTGTTGTGTTGAGTGTTGTGTTGTTGTGTTGAGTGTTGTGTTGTGTTGAGTGTTGTGTTGTATTGTGTGAAATAAACACTGGAGTCAGTCTGCTGGTTCAGTGGTCTTTCTTTTATCTGCATAAGTAGAGAACATGCAGTTAATTTTTCCTGTTACAATCTTGCCTGCTCCTGCGAACATTCACACAAAGAAGAGAAATCAGCAGTCACAGGCTAACATTTACGCTGACAACGTCACACTGCATTCTTTCGATTAAAACTGCACTTTTATGGGTTAAAACTGCTTTAAACTCGTTTTTAAGGAAAGTGAACACGTTCATGTAACTCATTTTCACATTGTAACAAAACACAGATCAATTAATTAGAGATCATTTCCCGTTTAACAAGTTTTTGAACAGGACTGAAAAAAATGGATACCTGGCTCTGCTCAGACCTCCCGCGAACTGAAGCAGCGCACCAGTGACGTCACAACGGCGACCCGCGCACGGAACTCATAAAGAAATAAAATTATTTTTTTCTTTTCTTTTCTCTCATATATATACATACACATTAATTACTAACAGAAAAACATAAGGATTTTGAGTGAATTACAACAAAACAAATTATAATCAACACCTGCTACAGTGACATGACGATGTTACAGCTGTTTGACAGAGGAATGACTTCAGAGGGCATCAGTAATGGACACACAGCTGAGAATCTCAGACAAACATGACACATGTTTTATACACACACACACACACACACACACACACACATATATATATATATATATATATATATATATATATATATATAGACAAATATTTTTTATATTCAAATTGCCAAAGCATCTGTTAATTAATTAAAATGGTGTAAAAAGAAGAGAGAAGCAAAACTACATAAAACTTAAAGTGAAACAGCTGAAAAAAACAAACAAACAACAACAACAACAACAAATCTCCTCTCCTTCCACAGAAATGCAGCACAACAGGGTTAGAGGTCAGAGGTCAACACTATGGCCTCTGTCTAGCAGTAGAATCAGGCAGATTACCAGTGAAGAGTGTTTCCTGTGGAAGAGGAAGTGCACATGCACCTGATGGCAGAGTTCAGAAAGCCCAGCCGGTCACAGAAAAACTCCATGTTAAAGAAAGAACCAGAGCAGCCAACCAGAAAATGACCCGATAGATCATGTTTAAGTTTCACACACGCACACAAACTTACCCAAGCTCAAACGCAAACATTAACACTCATCCTAGTGCTGCCGACACCGTATTCAACAAGCACGTCTGGCCGTCTCGCACACACACACACTCTCTCTCTCTCTCTGTGGTGTGACCCACGGGGCACGTGGATGTTGAATAAGTGCTTTGCTGTTTCTGAAGTGGACATTATATATTCATACGCATGAAGAGGCTCATTATCATCATCTGACAATCACCGACCTTTAATAAATGGCTCACGTTCAACATGGCTCTGTATTCAGCTGCAAGATTTATTCAGTGTGGTCGCTCAATATTAACATACTCGTTTGCAGCGTTGATGATTAATTTTTACATGTTAAGATCTTTCAGCTGAAGCTCATGTCAAACTCTGTGGAGTGTGTGTGATCTCTGATATGTGAGGACACAATCTTTCAAAATAATCTCGTGCACACTTACATCTGATTGAAGAAGATTGTCAGTGTATTGTGCCTGTCAATCTATTTGTGCACATCCGATTGGCCTTACATGTCTTGTTGGGGGGTGTGGTTAAAGGGATGGGTGTGGTCTATTTCACTGAAGTTAAACATGCCTTTTACAGTTATTCGTGTAGCGGATGCTGTTATTCGCAGTGACTTGCAAACGAGGAGGATTACAAGCAGCTAAAGTTTGAGGAATAGTTTCCCCCTAAAGAAGGGTTGATCTGCTTAGCCGAGAGATCTGGTGGAGGAAGGCGAGTGTTTAATTGTGAGCGCTTCATGCGGGCAGTTAAATTCTCTCTTCAGAAATAATGGGCAGGTCTTAGTGAAGGCCGATGGGTCAAGAGCAGCAATCAGCCTTTCCAGACAGTGACTCCATTTTGTTTCAGATGAGATTAGAGCATCAGCGTAATATAAACATCAGTGTTCAGCACAGATCTTCATTAAGATACATCAGTGTAATGAGAGACGATACAGTGTGTGGAACCGAGAATGAATTCGTGTCACTGTGCAGGTCTGGCGGAGCGTTTGTGTGTTCTCTTGTGTTTTGTTTTTTTGAAACATGACTTTAGGCAGAGTGCTGTGTTTGCTAGTCTCTGAAAGCTGGTTCACACTGGCTTGACAAATGGCAGCATTTCAAAATTTCTCAAGTTGACTGCAATTTTGCATGTAGCGGGTCATTTTCATACTGAACAGATCTGAAACACCACAGGCAGTTTCTGCTGGGCAGAGATGTGGACGACCTCACAAACCTCAAATCTCAGTGTCTGCCAGATGAATGTTTGTCAATGAATATCTGTCTCAAAACATTAACCCTGTCTGGTTGTAGTTAGTATGCTGCTGTAGCTAATCAGATGTTCCCTTTTGTCTTGTAGGTCTGGAGAATGCCGGAATCTGGAGGCCAGTAGAACGTTCCTCATGTAGGATAAGGTCATCTGAATAAACATGGACAAATGAACCGCAGGTAAAGACTCAACCATGAGCATCACCTGTGATCCATAGGACACAAGATAGCTGCATCACACCTCTCCATCTCTTTTAGAAGCATCAGCCTGAAGGAAACCTCAGTTCCAAGAATCACAGTGCTTTAAAATCTCAATTGGAAGACTTTCAGAGAAAACTTAAATTGGCCACCAAGCTGGGGGTAAAAAAGCAGAATCTCCCATCTATCCCCCATCACACCCTGCCCGTGCCCGATGCACCGACCAATGGAGAGGCTACAGATAGAGTCTGGATAAAGTGGAAACAGGCCAAGAAAGAGAGAGAAAACGAGTGAACGATTGGCCCGTCTGGCAGCAGGTGCCTGTGCTGATCCGGCAGCGCTGGGAATTCAGTTCGTCCACGATCGTTCCCTTCTCTTGGGCCACATCAAAGAGAAACTCTGAGCCTCTGCAGAGAGCAGGTTTTTGAGCTGGTATCATCGGGGAGGGTGAAATGCAGTCCCGGTGCTGGTCCACTCTCTGGCCTCTGTGGCCCATGCTGTTAGCCGGACTCTGTCTGTCGGCGGGGGCCCTGGAGTTCGGCGGAGCCCCGGGGCAATGGGCCCGCTATGCCCGCTGGGAGGCCGGCTCGATCGGGGAGCTCAGCTTCAGCCTGAAGACCAACGTGAGCAAGGCGTTGGTTCTGTACCTGGATGACGGCGGGAACTGTGACTTTCTGGAGCTGCTCATCGGCGGCGGACACCTACAGCTGCGCTTCGCCATCCACTGTGCTGAGCCGGCCAGCCTGCAGATGGAGACCCGTGTCAACGATGACCGCTGGCACATGGTGCTGCTCACCCGAAACTACCGCGAGACCATGCTGATGGTAGACGGGGAAACCAAAGTGGTGGAGGTCCGGTCCAAGCGCAAAGAAATGGCTGTCGTCAGCGACCTTTTCGTGGGGGGCATCCCTCCGGACGTACGTCTGTCCGCTCTCACATCCAGCACGGTAAAATACGAGCCTCCGTTCATGGGTTTGATCTCCAATCTGAAGGTGGGCGAGATGCCTCCCACTCTTCTCAACAGCAACGGCATTCATAACGATCTGGAGTATCTGTGCGTCAAGCAGAACCCCTGCCTTAACGGAGGATACTGCAGCGTCCAGTTCGGTGAGGTCCACTGCGACTGCTCTCACACTCGCTTCCAAGGGAAATACTGCAAAGAAGGTAAGATGCTTGTGCACCGCTGCTGGTTCTGCCTCTTTGAGTTTACCTAAGTTTGGATGAATCCAGGGGAATTGGTTTCAGATGCCGTTCGTAGTCTCACATTTAGACCCATGCGCTTTGATGATGGGCTGCTTGATTAATCGAATCAATTGTCATGCTCGTTTTGTCAGTAAAGACGGTTCTGTGATCAGTAGTAAATCTCCATCACGTGCTTTCAGATGGAGCAGAATTTATTACACAGAGCCATAGTTCACTGACAAGCTACGCAAAACCACGTTTATAATCGCAGACTAATTTAATCACGTGATTATGAAATTGAAGAAATTGTTCTGCGATTATGAAAGCCGTTTGCAAAGCTTCTCAGTGAACTACGGCTCTGTGTAGTAAATGCTGCTCCACCTGAAAGCATGTGAAAACACCACATTTAATAAAATGTTTTTACTCCAAACTCACTTATAATGTCAGTCGAGTTTGAAATAAATCCTTCTCTGAGATGATGTGACTTCTTACACAGAATAAGGCATGCAACATATTTCATAGTATTCTAAGCAGTGATAAAGGCTATGTTGATTAGCATTGCATTATTACATACTTAATAATAATGAAAATTATAATGATAGTTACAATAAGAACTCAGATAAACCATATATTGCCGTAGTCGTGTGTTTATTAGTCACGTTGAATCAATGAAAGCAGTTAAATCTTCTGTTTATTCAGCTACTGCTATAGGGATTTCCTGGGTTTCTTCTGCAGGGCGTATTTGGAGTTTCCGCGCAAGAGCGCCCTCTGGCCTTCGGGTGGAGATTTACTACTGATCACAGAACCGTGCTTCACTGAAAGATATGCATGACAATCGCAGCTTTTGCCTAATCGTGATTGCGATTCAGTTTTGATTAATTGTGCAGCCCTATTTTGATGTGCTTCATTCTTCTGTTTATGGCGTTCGATCTGACACGTTCAGGCTGTTGTTATTGTGGTGCTACAGAACCCTTGACTCTTACAGACAGTAGTGCTGGTTTGATTGGTTGCTGGTTGCTGTTCTGAATGGAAGCTTCTGGACATTTTGTGTTTGGCCCTTTAGACGGTTCAGGCTGTTCTAAGAGAGATGAATCACTGCTTCTTATATTTTGTTCTCCTCTAAAGCAAGTTTCATTCAATTCTCTCCCAATCGCTCGCTGTCTTCAGTTCCAGAAACCAATCCAGTTTCTTGGGTGAGATCCATTTTATACTCGTCTACACTCATCCGTTACTCTCCTGCCTTCTTTCTCTCTATCTTTCCTCCTCATCTCACCTCATCTGTGCTCCTATTATCTCAGCCAGTTCTGTATTTTTTTTGTTTGTCACACTGTCTTTCTGTTGGTTACATTTCTGAGTTATGGCACCTTCACTGTTTTAAATATTTTCCACATTTAAGACCAATAGCACAGTGGTCAAAACTGTAGTTAGCACAACATGTTGTACAAATGTAAATGTGTATTAATGTGTATAGGGTATTCTCTCACTTTATATAGATTAATATGTGCTGTATGTTTACTTCAAACAACCTGCAGAATATTTATCATTTAAGAAAATTATAGGGGCCATGAAATGTACTTTTTTTGTATGTAGTCCTGCCCTGATGAAGCTTTTTCACATATATCTGCATCTATTCACAGACACAGTATTAACTGAACTGACACACATGATGCTGTTGAGCTCTTGGTTCTCCTGATGCTGTGTATCTTCCTGTTGTGTGTGTTTTCTGATAGCGGTTCATGAGTCCCTTCTCTCTCCTGAGCAGTTAAACTGCCCACCGTTCTTCAGAAAAGTCCTGCAGCTCCTGAACATTCTTTGATTTTTTTTTCAGCATCTTCTGCACATTTGAACCCTACCCAGCAGTAACTGTGTGATGTTGAGATTCAGCTTTCACACCGAGAGCGATTAAGAGACTCAAACACAACCATTACAAAAGCTACAAACATTCGCTGATGCTCAAGAATGAAATGCACATTATGAAGAAAAGAAGTAAAGTGTTATTATTTTTTGTCTTGTGAGAAATAGCTTACATAGTTTATGTAGGGCAGTGCTTAAAAATAATCTTATCTCTTATTTTACGTTTACACACACACACACACACACACACACACATATATATATATATATATATATATATATATAATACATATAATATATGTATATTTGTGTGTGTACATATAATATTTTACGTGTATGTTCAGAGCCTTTGAAGCGGGTGTTGGGATGCCTGTGTTGCTTCTGTTAGGCCACTCAAAGTCTTCATTGGTTTTCAAATGAGACAAGCTGAGATTCTGCTCTCCATTTTGCATTTGTTTTTCAGTATTCTCTCTGTTCTGTGTTGGGATGCGAGTCGGAGGTCGTGGAGAGTTTGATACTGCTTGGCTCTCGGCTAAACTCAGAGCAGAATACCAATGCAGCACCGCTGTGACTGCAGCAAACGTTTGTCCTTTTGAGAAAAAGGATATTGAGATGCGTTTCCTTCACTCTGTGTTGACGTGTCTGACAAAATGTAAAGCAGCTTGTGGGCAGAAACTTGAGTTATTCACTCTGTCTTTCTGCGAATGACACAGCAGGAATAATCTCGTTAAACGGACGCGGCAGTCGTTGTGTGAGTTCTGTATTAGTTTCTGCATTAGAGATTTATTTCCCTGGAAAATCTTCAGCAAGGAAGTCTAGTGTTTTCCCCTCAGGGTTAGATGAGGTATAAAGGTGTGCTAGTGCTCCATTTTTTTCTGTATGTAATGTATGTTTGAGTACATACAGTATTATAGAGTACTATTGAATGTATTTTCACATTTCAGTAGTTCTTCCAAAATTGAGATTTCTGTCATTTTGTCTGTCATTATGATGCTTTTTGTTTTTAATGTTGATCCAGTGGTATGTGTTGGTGACTTCTCATCTCCAATCACAGATCGATTCACTGTCTAATGTTGATTTAATATCTGCTCTGAACTTATACCCGAAGCTCTCAGCAGAAAAGACAGAAAACTACTACTTTACAGATGGTTTGAGTTTTTCTGTGATGATTGAGTCACATTTTTTAAAACTTTATTGTTCTTTTTTTTTTTTTTTTTTTTAGGTTTAGTAAGGTTCAATTTGTTAACATTAGTTTGTGCATTAGGTGTCATGAACTAAAATATGAACAGCTTTTACAGCATGTCTTTGTTTTGGTTGATTTCTGCATATACTAATGTACAGTAACATTAGCTAGCAATTATGAACAATAGTATATTTATAAATCAACTTTTAGTTAGGTTAGTAAATGCTGTAAAAATGGTTGTTCAGTGTTAGTTCATGATACTTAATTCACATTAATGTGAAGTGCTTATTTAGGTCTTGATATTATGGCCAGGTCGTCATTGTAAATGAGAACTGGTTCTCAACTGACTTACCTGGTTAAATAAAGGTTAATAATAATATTTGTTCTGCATTAATCAGCATGTTTCTCTGTTTGTTGAGTTAAACCCTCTCAGAAGAGTTGTCTTAAAACAATTCATATTTTAAAGTGAATCGTTCATCATGTTGTGTTCTTTCTGCAGTTCTGTTTGTTGACGCTAGTCGAGCAAAAAAGCTCTGTTGTTAGTTTATGGAAATGCGTTTCAGTCGCTCTGAGCCCTGAAATGATGCCGGGACTGTTTAATGTCGTTTCATGTGTGTTTTCCTCAGAAATGAAGCGCCTCTTGCAGCCTGTCAGACGTGAGATCTCAGGCCTCTTTCTGTAATTACAGATGTAAAATCAGAATTGCGTGGAGCAGGAGGGCGAGAGATTAAGGGTGCACATTAAGAGCGATCAGTTAAACGACACAAGCGATGTGCAGTCGCTCGTGCTGATTGGATTAGAGCGGGTTTATGAGCAAATGTCTCTGGTGTAAATTACCGGCAGATGGCTGTGTTAAACATCTACACGAGGACGACTTAAACCAGAATGCGCCTCTTAATGTAAATATTATAAATATAACCAGTGCTCAGCCATCGTTGGAGTTGAATACACACACACACACACTCAAAAAAATAATTCATTGGATGAACTCAATTTAACTGAGGGCAGGATTTCCATCCAATAAATACAGGTGCATCTCAATAAATTAGAATGTCGTGGAAAAGTTCATTTATTTCAGTAATTCAACTCAAATTGTGAAACTCATTAAATAAATTCATTGCACACAGACTGAAGTAGTTTAGGTCTTTGGTTCTTTTAATTGTGATGATTTTGGCTCACATTTAACAAAAACCCACCAATTCATAACCCATCTCAACAAATTAGAATATGGTGACACACCAATCAGCTAATCAACTCAAAACACCTGCAAAGGTTTCCTGAGCCTTCAAAATGGTCTCTCAGTTTGGTTCACTAGGCTACACAATCATGGGGAAGACTGCTGATCTGACAGTTGTCCAGAAGACAATCATTGACACCCTTCACAAGGAGGGTAAGCCACAAACATTCATTGCCAAAGAAGCTGGCTGTTCACAGAGTGCTGTATCCAAGCATGTTAACAGAAAGTTGAGTGAATCTATGGGGTATTGTCAAGAGGAAAATGAGAAACAAGAGACCAAAAAATGCAGATGAGCTGAAGGCCACTGTCAAAGAAACCTGGGCTTCCATACCACCTCAGCAGTGCCACAAACTGATCACCTCCATGCCACGCCGAATTGAGGCAGTAATTAAAGCAAAAGGAGCCCCTACCAAGTATTGAGTACATATACAGTAAATGAACATACTTTCCAGAAGCCCAACAATTCACTAAAAATGTTTTTTTTTTTTTTTTTTTTTTGGTCTTATGAAGTATTCTAATTTGTTGAGATAGTGAATTGGTGGGTTTTTGTTAAATGTGAGCCAAAATCATCACAATTAAAAGAACCAAAGACTTAAACTACTTCAGTCTGTGTGCATTGAATTTATTTAATACACGAGTTTCACAATTTGAGTTGAATTACTGAAATAAATGAACTTTTCCACGACATTCTAATTTATTGAGATGCACCTGTATGTGTAGCTCCAACTCGTAAAAAACTAATTCATGCAACGAAATGTAATTGAGTAGAACCAACTCAGTTTGATCAAATATAGTTTAAATGAAATTGATACATTGATGAAGTGATTTTTTATGCTTGTTGAACTCAGACTAAATCATTTAACTGGGAAATAAATTCCTTCTACACTCAAAAAAAATGAAATGTTGGATTTACTTAACTTTAGGCATTAGCCAACTTGTTATATCATAAGATGATTTTGATACATCCACGGCATGCCCAAAGTAGTTGTTTTTTTTATTGTTAAAACAACTTTGATTCATTTTAGCAGGTCCTCAACCCAAGCACATGCGTTACACTTTAACCCCCAAAAACACTAACATACCAGAAAGTCTTTTAAATACAAACATAAAAGAGCATTAAACAGTAACAAGTCTCTCAGTTTTATCATCTTAATAAAAAAAAATGCCTAAAATAGTATTTTATTTAAAGATTTACTCTCCTTATCCAGCCCTGTGCAAAGCATGATGGGAAGGGGAAATCCACTTCCTAGTAACACAAGTAAAATGATTTATGTTCTTTCAAAATGAAAATATTGAGTTGAACTAAAACGCAACTGTTTCAAGTCAGTTTAACACAATGGAATTGTTTAAATGGGAAACCTAACATAATGGTGTTAAATGAAAATTATTTTTTTAAATAAAATGAACAGGGTTGGAGAATAATTTTTTTTTTGAGTGCACACACACACACACACACATGCTTGAATTTGTGGTTTAAGGGGACTCTCCATAGGCATAATGGTTTTTATACTGTACAAACTGTATTTTCTATCGCCCTACACCTAAACCTACCCCTTACAGGAAACTACTGGCAATTTTTGAATTCATAAAATACTGTTTAGTATGTTTTTTAAGCCTTTTGTTTTACGGGGACACAGGAAGTGTCCTCATAAACCATGTTTACATTGTAGTACCCATGTCATTATACACATTTGTGTCCTCGTAAACCATATATACCAGTACACACACACACACTCACTCTCTCTCACACACACACACACACACACACACTCTCTCTCTCTCTCTCTCTCTCTCTCTCTCTCTCACACACACACACACGCGTATTTTAGTGCATTCGAATGGCTCATTTTGTCCTCACAGGTCGGGTGAGACTCCAGCGCCGGTTCACAGAGACGCCAAAGTGTGGAGGACATTTAGGACAGCAATAGATCACTGAGATAATCACACACACACACACACACACACACACACACACACACACACCATGACTGATAGTATCTTCTCACCTGTTTGTGTTGGAGATGCACTGAAATAAATCAGTTTAACATATTAATGAGCCTAATTCGCACGATAAGCCCCTCCTTGGGTAACAGGGGTCTTGATGTGTTAGTACCAGTCTCTAGATTTAGACGAATCTCCCCTGAGGATTGTGGACAACTGAGTCTAGTACAGCATTGACAGATGGTTTGTTTTTTCAACAATCTCTAGATCTTCATATAGGCTTCATTATTACATTGACATTTATTTATGTAGCAGCTGCTTTTATCCAAACAGCTTATGAATGAGGAACACAACGACACAAGCGATTCATCCTGAGGAGATGACAGCATGAAAAATGTTGCAGTACAGAGATACAGAATGAATGAGTGTATTCTGTAGATATGAGTCTATAGGAGTGGCTGCTGTGATGTAGGTGTGTTGATTCACTGTCTGATGTTTGGAGTTGTGTGTGTGAAGTGCTTTCAGGTGTCTTTCAGGAAATGTGATGAATTTCCTGATGTGTCATGATTTATACTGTTAAACCAGCACTAGAGTAGTTCCCAATGGCCTTATTCTGCCTGTCTGTACCATCTCTATCTGTATGTTCAGCTGATGTACTTCATGATAGTGAGTCATTCTTATGGGCTTGAATCAGATTATTGATTTCTAGTGATGGTCAATATGTTCCTGCTGATTTTTTTGTGTGTTTGTGTCTAAATGTGTGTGTCAGGTGATCAGTTGTGAGTGTGTCAGGTGATCATCAGGTGAGGGTGTTGTTGTCTCATGACCCTCATGGTGTTTGTGATGTTCTTTTGGCTGATCTGAGATGTTTAGCAGACTCCTGCTGGCCACTGCACCTCTCTGCTCTGCAGCAGCGGGATGTAATATATGGCCTCCGTCAGAGAACAGATGTTGGGCTGGCTGGTGTTGTCTTTATCTGAACACACCTGACGAGCGCAGGGCTTCGTTAAGCAGCCTGACCGCAGCGGGAGGCCTTATTTGCCTCGCGCTTATCGATCCCAGCAGATTCAATCGGCCCTCAGCCTCCGTCTGGGCTGCTACTGCAGTCTTTATGTCCACACACACAAACACACACACACACACACACACACACTCAGAGTATCTTCAGCATCTGTGATTCTCACCATCTGTCTGAGAGCCTTCAAAAGATTCTCCTCGTAATAAACGACTGATCACGTTGCTTCACACATTCAGTGTCGGGGACTAAAGAACTACAAGAACAGACACTACGAGCAATGGACTGGGATTACTGTATATGCGTACTTGTGTGTGTCTATACACATAATATTAAAAAAAAAAAAAATATATATATATATATATATATATATATATACACAAAAAAAATTATTACAGTACACACACACACACACACACACACACACACGTACATACATACATATACACTACTGGTCAAAAGTAATAATTACGTAATTTTTTTTTCGTGTATATAAATATATATATATATATATATATATATATATATATATATATATATATATATATATATATATGTGCACACACACTGGTATTTATTATTATATGTATGATATGTATTATATCATTATGGGTTCATCCCATAGGGTTAGTGGTTTTTTCTAGTGTACATACTGTCCCCTTCCCCCAGCGCTACACCTAAACCTACTCCTCACACAAAACTACAGGCAGGCATTTTTACATTCTCAAAACACTTAATTCTGTATGATTTATAAGCCTGTTTCCTCATGGAGTCCAAAAAATGTCCCCACAAGATCAAAATTTACTGGTATTACTATACTTGTGGGGACATTTGGTCTCCATTATGTAGAATAATTAAGAGCCAAGTAGATATCCGGGGCTTAGCCCACAAACCTCCATGAATACACAAATATATATATATATATATATATATATATATATATATATATATATATATATATATATATATATATATATATGTATGTATATATATATATTAGGTCTGCCAATCGATTAAAATATTTAATCGCATGATTGTCATGAGTTAACTCGCGATTAATCGCAATTTAATCACACATTTTTATCTGTTTTAAATGTACCTTAAATTAATACTTTTCATGTTTTAAATACTCTAATCAACATGGGCAATGACAAATATGGATTCTTTATGCAATATATGTTTATTATTAGTGAAACCATAGTTAACAGAGCCTGAAGACTAGACGTTTCAAAGATCATAGATGTGTTTCAAAGAACTTGCTCATATCTATTAGACACATGAAAAAAGAAATACCAGGTTCCCATAACTTCTCTTTCTTTGCACTGAGCAATTTACTTACACAAACCTGTTTACATTTCTGCATGACAGGGCATCTCACTTCTTTTGAACACGCAAAATGTACATTTATTATTTATTATTACATTTGTTTGCTTCTCTGTGCCCACATACTGTATTTTGATGCAGCTAAATTCTCAATAAAACTGTTTTCATTGATATATTTTACTGTTTCTGTTGTCAGACAACGGGATGAATATGAAATAGTGACTGAAATGCGACCCATAGGACTAAATAACCAACTCTCCCTTCCAAGATCCCTTCCAGCCATCCTCTGATAAAATCAAATAGGATATACATAAGATAAAGACAATAGCTGTGCTGTGATTTCGGCTATACTTGCATGTTAAATTAGAGAAGCAACATAATATCTTTTTTAACTGAAAGCGCTGTTTGTCTCATCCACGCGCTGAACAGAGCAGACGCAGAGAGAGAGAGAGAGAGAGAGAGAGAGAGAGAGGTGTGTGTGCGCAGCGGGAAAGACAGAGAGAGAGAGAGAGAGAGAGAGAGAGAGAGAGAGAGAGAGAGAGAGAGAGAGAGAGAGAGAGAGAGAGAGAGAGAGAGGTGTGTGCGCAGCGGGAGAGAGAGAGAGAGAGAGAGAGAGAGAGAGAGAGAGAGAGACCTCGCGCTCGCGCAGCAGTACCGGCGAGTCTCAGAAACTAAATAAGGTTTGGCCAAACCCTATAAAGACTGGTCGCTAGGCGCTTTTTGGAAAAAATAAATAAATAAATGAATTAATTAATTAATTAATAAATAAATAACTAAATAAATAACAAATAATATATATATATATATATATATACTGTCAGCATCTCCATCCATTTCCATTTCTCCAACTACAGTAAAAATAGAATGATACTTTTAAATATGAAGCTACAATTGTAAGTAGGTGGTGGCAAGCCACTGTCTTAAGTGAGTCACTGAGTCATGTATTCAATCAATTCTTTCAAAACGACTGATTCGTTCAGGAACAAATTAACAAACTATTTTTATGAATGGATCAGTTCAAAACGCAAATTCATTCAGTAAGGAAACACCGTTGTGTGTTGCCACTAAGACGCACATGTTTTTTTCTTTAGCGAAATAGAGCAAAAAAAAGACAATATTGTCTTTACAATTTAAGCCACTTAATATTAACTTCTTTTTTTATTAAATTGTTGTGCTAAAACGAAGTCTGCCACAGACTATGCTAACCAAACTGTTCATATAATCGCTCTAAATGCATGTGTCCTATAGGAAGACTGCATATAATTGATTAAATATATATTTATTGCTTTACAGTGACAAGCCTCAGTAAAAAATGAGAAAGATCGGTATTTTAGCTATATGTCACACAGTAAATTGCAGGTATCTGAAGCAGCTGCTGCAACTTTTTATCACTGGTTGGCCAGTTTACATGTCGGTCAGAAGTACGATCCTCAGTGGGTGCTTCTTGTCAGGAGTGAATGACAGCATTAGTAGACACTGGTGAATGTGCAGAGAGCAAATCTGCAGTTCTAGAAATAATTTTAATGCACATGAAAACTCTGTTTGAGATGATGCTTAGAGGGCATAGTAGTAAAACATTCAGGGCTTTACTGAAAACATTCGGGGCATCAGCCCCCTTAGCCCACCCCTAGCGTCGCCCCTGGTTTCAACATTTGTAAGTTAAAACATTGCATGAAGATAATAGTCTGAAATAACAAAGTGGAAGAAAAAAAAAAAAAAAAAAAAAAAAAAAAACTGTTATTGACACCGAAGTGTGAAGTAGCTGGCACTGAAGGATGCAATGAATGAAGTAATTCAAGCTAAAGTAAATGAGAGTAATTAATAATCAAGCTTGGAAGTGCATTAATAAGCCATGCCAGAGAACAGACAAGGATTGAAACACTCGCTGTCTCTTATATACTGACAGACAGACACATGCAGTGCAGCTTTCACTGTTTGACAGACTCAGAATGGTGATGCACATGTTCAGTTGTGTGGTGAATCTTTTCTACTGGTATGAAAGTGCAGCTCTGTGTGAGTTGGGTTTTCTGTGTCTGTCCGTCTCTGCTGGGTTTCAGTGTTTGATGTGTCACAGATCTCCTATAGTCTGTCACTGTGTTTTCTTAGGGTTAGATAGCAGTGCATGTTGTGTTCAGAGAGTGATGTTCCTGAGATGTGCAGTCGTTGGTTGGACTGGATTCGTTTCTCTGTCTCATTGAGCATGAGGGTCATGTGTTTAACTTCGCTGGAGCATTTAATCAGTGTGTGTTCGTTTAGCAGCGTGGCTGGCTTTAAGCACATTTGACATTTGGTTCTTCTCTGGCGTTCAAATGGCCTGTTTTAGGTGCTTTGTACATATTTGCATTTGAAAGCAGCCGAGCAGCTCTGCTGCGTGCGACTGGAGAATAAAAGCGGTCCAGAGACTTTAATCGCTCCTTCAGCTCCTGATTGTTTCATTAAACCACTGTAATGACAGAATCTGAAACTCGTCTCGTCTCTTTTCTCTGTCTGTGTTTCACTTAGTTATTTTCTTTGTGTTTTATTCTGGGTTTAATACTGTCCTCCAGAGCACAGCAGACACGCTACGATAGGAAAGTACATTTATTTTGCAAATTAATCGAGGTGAAACAGAAACACTATTATAGACAGAGAGAGAGAGAGAAAGAGAGAGTGACTTCAGATAAAAATTATCTGTCACAATGGTTAATTACACGACGCTAACCCATCTGTCCGTCTGTCTTTCTTCTCAGTTAAATTCAGTTAAATTCAAATGAGCTTTATTGGCATGACTGTGTAACATATCACAATGTTGCCAAAGCAATAAATATATAATATTCTCATTCAGTGTAATATCAGGAGCCGCTGATGCAGATGTTTCTCGTCCTCTTTAACAGGCATGTCTTGCATTATCTGTGGTAATGTCTTGTTAGTTTTGTAACTTTAATAAAGATAAAACTATGCAATGTTATTTTACATTTGATTTCAGTTTTTGTACCTAATATCTAAATGTTTGACTTCATTTTTTTTTTTATTTTTTTTTTTATATACCTTCTTGGAATTGTTAAGGATTGGAATTGATAAGCAGAATCGGAATCACTAAAATTTTAACGATACCCAACCCTGTTCTCATTGTGTGCAGATAAGCAGCAGAATGAACAGTTTTGGTAATGGCAGTAAAGACGCTTAAACTGAAACTAAAGCTGAAAGCGAGTGAGGTGAGACTGTAGGTGAGAAAAGTAAAGCTAGAGGGAGCAGAGAAAGTGTTATGAGGAACGGAAGAAGACAAGCCGGATGAGCTGGAAATGGAATCAAAGTGAAGAGAGAAACAGCAGATGTAGAGTGAATCGCACGATCACAGCGGGACCACCTCCAACCTTAAACACACGTGTGCAGATTTATCAGAGTGAAATCAAAGTCAGGAGAGTGAGATGGAGAAACTCGTCCTGCTCTTATAGCACGCTCTCTAAAAACAATCTGTGTGTGTGTCGATCAGACAGACGGCTGAGGGATTCATTACACTGAGACGATGTCAGAGTCTGATCAGGTGATGGAGGGGGTGTGGCCTCCTCTAGGACACGCCCACATAATCGTGGCTTTGCTCTCGCTGACAGAGTCTTAAAGGCCATCATAAACTGAAGCCCAGAGCGACCCGTAAACCAGACCTTTGACTAAAGCCATTCATCTCTTTCCTCTCAGAGCGAGTAAACTGGACTCTGCTAGAGAGCTTGTGCGATCAATGTTAGATTCACACACTGTCACACTCACGTCTTCTTTTTTCCAGTAACATTTTTCAGTAACGTCCAGTGAGCAGAAACTGCACAGATATTTTCCCTCGGTGTGGTTTTTTACGGGCCAGTGTGTTTTGTGAAGAGCTCAGATGAATTGCGTTGAACAGAAAGTCGGAGTTCTTCTGCAGCTTCAGGATGAGTGATAGCGGTGTGTTTTATTGTGCCGGTGATTGTGGGTCATTCTCAGGGAACAAATTCACCAGCACCGCTGCCTTCTCCACAATAGGAGCCATGTTTTGCATTGTGACGTCTGGTAGCAAGCGTTTCACCCAGAGAGCCGGGCCCAGATGAACGGCGGGTTAGAAAACACTTGGCTTTCTGAGTGCTATTATTTTTTAATAATAATAAAAGTTCAAACCGGTGTAAATGGAGGCAGTTGCAGACGGTTTGTGTTTTTGAGTCTCTCAGACGCAGAAGTAAATCTGCGTATGTCAGTAGTGAATCTGTGTGTGAAAATGCTTTGTTTTGGTGTGAAGCTGCAGTTTCATTTATTCTTTTTATTAACATCTCTCACCATAATCACATTTACTGCAAACTGTGAAAAAAGGTTGTTTACATGCGAAAGAAAATGAAACAATTTACAGCCTGTCATTAGTCCTTTCACAAGTCTCTCGCATGTTTATTGTGTTGCAGGAATAGTTTAATAATCAGCACGTCTGCGGTCTGAGAGCTTTATTACAAACACAGTAAATGTGATGCTGTTTGAGGACAGACAGCGAGTCCTTCAGCTTTTTTGGTTGGAGCACGTGTGTATGTGTGTGTGTGTGATGATGGTGATGATGAAGAAGACGACGACAGTGGACGCAGACAGACTCAGGTGTTTTCATCAGCGCTTCTCAAACTCTCACATGAACTACCACAAACACATTTTACAAAGCATTTCAAATATTCCAATTTAAGTGGACTAACATTCAATGAAAAGTTTTTTTTTTTAATAAATTCAGATCTAAGTTTTTTTTTTTTTTTTTTTTAAGTTTTTTTTATGTTGTAACATCTCCAGCGTGTTTGAAGCGCTTGAGCTGCTCCATCTGATGATGCTCTAAACTGAGTGTTTGTGACTCGAAAACAACCCTCTCTATAAACTCACCTGGAAATGATGGGACATGTACAGCTGTTTGTAGATCTAGATCAGGTGTGTCCTAACTGCTTGGTATGAAGGGCCAAAAACAAGCTGGACTGAAGGCCATGGACAGGTCCGTGTAAGTGTAGGGGTGCTGAGGGCGCTGAGCCCTACACCTAATGACAGTAAGAAAATATAAAACATGAATTAAATTGAATCACATTGACTTTGTAAGTTGTTTCAGCTTGTATTATATTAAACTGACATTTGTTGCCATGACTTTTTGATCATATTATATTAAGAATTAACAACCATTTCTACAGCCACTGCAAACAGACAGCAGAGAAAGAGCAAGAGCATCTGTTTACCTGCAGCTAATCTCGCATCTGTAGCGCTCATATTGATCTTAACGTTAGATCTTTCCTATTCTTGGAACAAAACTAGTGCTTAAGGCTGATTCAATATTACTCTAAATAAAAAAAAAATAAAAAAAACACACAACATCAACAATAAAATAGTACAATGACAAAGTTGTTTACTGTATATTAAACATAAAACTTTTATGAACAGAACAAATAAGACTGATGACCTGGTATACCCGCATCATAACAAAAAATAAATAAAAGGTCTTTGGATTTTAGTTTGTGGCTCATTATTAATAATTTAAAAAAATTACAGAAAAAAAAGAGTACAATGACAAATTC
>CM077221.1:290000-327500 GCA_039654775.1 Spinibarbus caldwelli
AAAGGATTGTATGTTTAATCAGACTGAATTATATCTATTACATTAAAATTGTATTGTAATATTATCTAAACAATTATGTAAACATTATTAATGTACACTGCATTTTAGTAAATCATATGGGGCTGTTATATTTTATTTTTTTATTAGCATTTTATTATGTTTTATACAATTCCAAGTAAAACAAAAAATAACGTAATAGGCTTGTACTGTCAGTGACATGAAAAAATCATTATTCGCAATTATTTGTTTGACGATTAATTGTCAGCCAACATTTCTAATTGTGACAGGCCTATTTTTTTTTTCGTGACACATTTTACTGAGTGTTGAATTAGAACATGAAGATGAATGTGAGTCTCAGTATTTGTTGTTTGCGTCTCTACAGGAACTAAACCTGATGATCATCATCTCCAGCAGCATCTGAGATGATCCAGAGCATCTTGAGCTTGATCAGTAGCACTCGTTTACTTACGTTTGATTACTGATCTAGAAATAGAGCTTGATTTGAACAATCTCTTCATTTTATGACATCATGTTGTTGATTTTTTTTTTTTTTTTTTTTTTTTTTTAACCCTCGAACTTTATTTTCAGGTTTAATTAAGATTTTCACTGTGGAAATTTGACCCACTCTATCTACATCTACATCTATTCTTTTTGCATGATCACAGGTCTGAAAATAATTGGTGATAGATTTGATTTAATGTAGAAACGGTTCTTATATGGTCATATCTTGTGCTATGTGAAGCTGTTTTCATTTATTCTTTACCTCCCGTCTGATGTCAAGGCATCAAGGACATAAAACTGTCTCTGTCTGATTGGTCTGTGGCGATAAGCTCCGCCCCTCCCGCTGCTGTCGATACTAATATACGCTCAGCATTGATGAACTGTCAGCTGCCCCTCACTGTGTCTCATCTTTCAGGGTTTCTGTGCTCATATGAGGACCAAAGTCACGGCTCACCCTTGAAGATGCTGCCAGTCGAGGTCAACAGATAAAGATGTGTTTGTATATTGATCAGACTGTGAAATCAGCTCCAGTGCAGATGCTGAGAGTTGCTGCCATCAGTGAGAGATGCAAACAGAGCAACATCTGCCCGACTCGCTGACCTTGTCGCGTCTGCGTTGTTTTCATATCCATACATACTGTAATGCTCAGAGTCGCTGTAAGAATGAAGCACATTCACAACCAATGTTGCCTCTATTTTTTTTTTTTTTTTTTCTTGCTGAGCAAAACATTTCTCTGTTGGCATTTCGGCCACCTGAGCAAAAGCATTGTTTATACCAGACCTGTACAGCGCACACAGAAAAGTGTGTAACTTTAACTCTAATGTGCTAATTATATTTGATTTGACCCTTGATGTAACTAAATGATGCACATTTTAGGTTACCTGAGGAAACATTTTTTATAGTGCTGTATATAGTGCTGCTTTTATAGTGTTGTATTGAAACAATCATGTAAAGAAAAAAATCTCATGCAGAACAGTTCAATTTTTTATAATATATAATATAATATGAAAAAAATAAGCAGTTATTGCTCATGAATTTACTTTTTGTGGTCAATTATTTATTAGGCATATAATATAATATAATATAATATAACAATATGAAAAACAAATATTTTCAATACATTTTTTCAAAAAACAAAAATGAATTTTCCGTTATCTAAATTCAATTCAATTTAATTTAATTCAATTCAATTCAATTCAATTCAAGTTTATTTGTATAGCGCCTTTCACAATACAAATCGTTGCAAAGCAGCTTTACAGGAAATTAAGTTTCTACAATATATTTATATATTGTAGAAACTTAATATATTTAACTTTTAGCGAAATTTGGTAGTTCTGTATGTTGTCTGAGGATTGGCATCATCTGAGGTCCTCTGAGGGGTTGGCATCATCTCTTCTCAGGTGTTCTGGATCCAGACTGAAGCTTGTGTAAATCCTAGTTACCACGGGATGTTAATCCCGCGGCAGAAACAGAGAAACAAATAGAGACATAATTAGCGTAGCTGCTGTTCCAACCAAGCAAAAATGATTTTTTCAATCCAAGCTAAAGAACAATAATGTGTGTTTGATCAGACATAACTGCAGTACAAGATTATGAGATGCATTATGTGAATGCTTGGCTAAAGAGATGTGTCTTTAATCTAGATTTAAACAGAGAGAGTGTGTCTGAACCCCGAACGTTATCAGGAAGGCTATTCCAGAGTTTGGGAGCCAAATGTGAAAAAGCTCTACCTCCTTTAGTTGACTTTGTTATCCTAGGTACTACCAAAAGTCCAGAGTTTTGCGACCTTAGGGAGCGTGATGGATTGTAGCGTGGTAGAAGACTAGTTAGGTACGCAGGAGCTAAACCATTAAGGGCCTTATAGGTAAGTAATAATATTTTGTAACTGATGCGGAACTTAATAGGTAGCCAGTGCAGAGACTGTAAAATTGGGGTAATATGATCATATTTTCTTGACCTGGTAAGGACTCTAGCCGCTGCATTTTGGATTACCTGTAGCTTGTTTATTGAAGATGCAGGACAACCAGCTAGCAGTGCATTACAATAGTCCAGTCTAGAGGTCATGAATGCATGAACTAGCTTTTCTGCATCAGAAACAGGTAACATGTTTCCTAGCTTGGCAATGTTTCTAAGATGGAAGAATGCTGTTTTTGTAACATGGGAAATATGATTTTCAAAAGACAAGTTGCTGTCTAATATAACACCCAGATTTTTGACTGTAGAGGAAGTAACAGTACATCTGTCTAGTTGCAAATTATAATCCAAGAGATTCTGTGTACTGTTTTTTGGTCCAATAAGTAATATCTCTGTCTTATCTGAATTTAATAGGAGAAAATTATTGGTCATCCAATCTTTTACATTTTTAACACACTCTGTTAGCTTAGATAATTTAGAAGTTTCATCTGGTCTTGTTGAGATATATAGTTGAGTATCATCAGCATAACAATGGAAACTAATCCCGTATTTTCTAATAATATTACCAAGGGGCAACATGTAAATTGAAAATAGCAGAGGACAGATCCTTGTGGTACTCCATACTTTACTGGTGATAATTGAGATGACTCCCTGTTTAAATAAACAAAGTGGAAGCGATCAGACAGGTAGGATCTAAACCATTTTAAAGCCTGCTCTTGAATACCCGTATAGTTTTGTAATCGATCTATGAGTATGTCATGATCTATAGTGTCGAACGCAGCACTAAGATCAAGTAAAACTAGCAATGAGATGCACCCTTGGTCTGATGCAAGAAGCAAGTCATTTGTAATTTTAACAAGTGCGGTTTCTGCGCTATGGTGGGGCCTGAAACCTGACTGAAATTCTTCATAGAGATCATTTTTTTGCAAAAAGGAGCACAACTGAGCAGACACAACTTTTTCTAAAATTTTAGACATAAATGGAAGATTAGAAATGGGTCTGTAATTTGCTAGTTCATTAGGATCTAGTTGTGTTTTTTTAATAAGAGGCTTAATGACCGCCAGCTTGAATGATTTTGGGATGTGCCCTAAAATTATCGATGAGTTAATAATATTGAGAAGCATTTCTTCTGCTACAGGCAACAACTCTTTCAGTAATTTAGTGGGTACAGGATCTAATAGGCATGTTGTTGGTTTAGATGCAGTGATAAGTTTATTTAGCTCTTCCTGTCATATAGTTGTAAAGCACTGCAGTTTTTCTTTGGGTGCGATGAATGAAGCTGAAGTACTAGATGCTGCAGAATATACAGGTGCATCTCAATGAATTAGAATGTCGTGGAAAAGTTCATTTATTTCACTAACAAGTCAAATTGTGAAACTTGTGTATTAAATAAATTCAATGCACACAGACTGAAGTAGTTTAAGTCTTTGGTTCTTTTAATTGTGATGATTTTGGCTCACATTTAACAAAACCCACCAATTCACTATCTCAACAAATTAGAATATGGTGACATGCTAATCAGCTAATCAACTCAAAACACCTGCAAAGGTTTCCTGAACCTTCAAAATGGTTACACAATAGCCTATACAATCATGGGGAAGACTGCTGATCTGACAGTTGTCCAGAAGACAATCATTGACACCCTCCACAAAGAGGGTAAGTCACAGAAGGTCATTACTGAATGGTTGGCTGTTCACAGAGTGCTGTATCAAAGCATATTAAGTGAAAAGTTGACTGTAAGGAAGAAATGGAGTAGGAAAAGGTGCACGAGCAACAGGGATGACCACAAGCTTGAGAATACTGTCAAACAAAGCTGATTCAAACACTTGGGAGAGCTTCACAAGGAGTGGACTGAAGCTGGAGTCAGGGATCAAGAGTCACCACGCTCAGACGTCTTCAGGAAAAGGGCTACCAAGCCACTGCTGAAACAGAAACAATGTCAGAAGCATCTTACATGGGCTAAGGAGAAAAAAAAACTGGACTGTTGCTCAGTGGTCCAAAGTCCTCTTTTCAGATAAAAGTAAATTTTGCATTTCATTTGGAAATCAAGGTCCCAGAGTCTGGAGGAAGACTGGAGAGGCACAGAATCCAAGCTGCTTGAAGCCCAGTGTGAAGTTTCCACAGTCAGTGATGAATTGGGCTGCCATTTCATCTGCTGGTGTCGGTCCATTGTGTTTTCTGAAATCCACAGTGAACGCAGAAATCTACCAGGACATTTTAGAGACTTCATGCTTCCTTCTGCTGAAAAGCTTTATGGAGATGCTGATTTCATTTTCCAGCAGGACTTGGCACCTGCCCACACTGCCAAAAACACCAAAAGTTGGTTAAATATCCATGGTGTTGGTGTGCTTGACTGGCCAGCAAACTCACCAGACCTGAACCCCATAGAGAATCTATGGGGTATTGTCAAGAGGAAGATGAGAGACACCAGACCCAACAATGCAGATGAGCTGAAGGCCACTGTCAAAGAAACCTGGGCTTCCATACCACCTCAGCAGTGCCACAGACTGATCACCTCCATGCCACGCCGAATTGAGGCAGTAATTAAAGCAAAAGGAGCCCCTATCAAGTATTGAGTACATACAGTATACAGTAAATGAACATACTTTCCAGAAGGCCAACAATTCACTAAAAAGGTTTTTTTTTATTGGTCTTATGAAGTATTCTAATTTGTTGAGATAGTGAATTGGTGGGTTTTTGTTAAATGTGAGCCAAAATCATCACAATTAAAAGAACCAAAGACTTAAACTACTTCAGTCTGTGTGCATTGAATTGATTTAATACACGAGTTTCACAATTTGAGTTGAATTACTGAAATAAATGAACTTTTCCACGACATTCTTATTCATTGAGATGCACCTGTACATTTGTTATTGTATTTCTGATGTTATCTATCTTATCAGTGAAGAAATTCATAAAGTCATTACTATTAAACTGTGAGGGAATATTTAGATTGGGTGGCGTATGGTTATTTGTTAATCTAGCCACTGTGCTAAATAAAAACCTTGGATTGTTTTGGTTATTTTCTATGAGTTTGCGGATATGCTCTGCCCTGGCAGCTTTTAAAGCCTGTCTGTAGTTGGACATACTGTTTTTCCATGCAATTCTAAAAACTTCCAAGTTAGTTTTTCTCCATTTGCGCTCAAGTTTACGAGTTTCTTTCTTGAGATAATGGGTTTTACTGTTGTACCATGGCACAGTACGTTTTTCTCTAAGCTTTTTCAATTTGATGGGCGCAACAGCTTCTAATGTATTAGAGAAGATAGTGCCCATGTTGCCAGTCATTTCATCTAGTTCATGTGTATTTATGGCTACACAGAGCAGTTGAGATAAATCAGGCAGGTTATTTCTGAATCTATCTTTAGTGGTTGGAACAATAGTTCTGCCCGGACGATAACGCGGAGCCATATAGTTAATATCAGTAATACTCAGCATGCACGGTACTAGGAAATGGTCAGTAACATCATCACTTTGAGGTACAATATCTATGTCAGTAAGATCAATTCCATGCAATATAATTAAATCTAGCGTATGATTAAAATGATGAGTGGGCCTGGTGACGTTTTGCTTGACTCCAAAATAATTAATTAGGTCAGTAAACAAAAGTCCTAATGCATCATTTGTATTATCAGCGTGAATGTTAAAATCTCCGACAATTAGCGCTTTATCAACAGTAACCAATAGGTCTGAGAGGAAATCTGCAAATTCTTTTAAGAAATCTGTATTCGGCCCTGGCGGTCTATACACAGTAGCCAGAGCAAGAGATAGGAGAGATTTCTTTTGCATATCTGACAGTGTAACATTAAGCAGAAGTAATTCAAATGAGTTAAACCTGTATCCTGTTTTCTGGGTAACATTGAGAATATCACTATATATTGTTGCAACACCACCGCCACGGCCAGTCTGACAGGGCTCATGCTTATAACAGCAGCTTGGTGGAGTAGACTCATTTAGACCAATATAATCATTTGGTTTGAGCCAGGTTTCAGTCAAGCAGAGCACATCAAAACTATTATCTGTGATCATTTCATTTACAATAACTGCTTTGGGTGCGAGTGATCTAATGTTTAGGAGCCCAAGCTTTAAAAATTGCTTTTGTTTATTTGTTTTTAATTTTTCTGGTTTAATCACGATCAGATTATTTCTAGATCCTACATTAAATTTATATTTTGGCTTCACTGTTCGGGGAACAGACACAGTCTTTATAGATTGGACAGCACAAGTATTTCTATCATTTAAGTGGGTAGAACAAAAGTCATCATAGCAGTTATTTGAGAATGGGCTTACTAGTCAGATGGAGCGTAGAGTCCTGGAGATGTTGTCCGACAGGAGTTCTGCTCCAACTCTGCTGGGGTGCAGGCCATCAGCGCGGAAAAGCCTAGGACGCTCCCAGAAAAGATTCCAATTATTAATAAAGAGCAGTTTCTGTTCTTTACACCATGACAATAACCACTCATTTAAAGCAAAAAGTCTACTGAACCTTTCCTGTCCTTGTCGATACGTGGGAAGCGGTCCAGACACGATGATCATCGCCGCGGGTGATGCGCTGAGCACCGTCTCGATCAGGCTCCTGAAGTCCCTCTTCAGTGTCTCCATCTGCCGCAGCCTGGTGTCGTTCACCCCCGCGTGCAGCACGATCGCGCCGATGCTCTCGTCGTCCTTCAGGATCGCGGGTATCTGCGCAGAAACATTGAGAACACGAGCACCAGGGAAACAGTGAGTGTGCGACTTACCTTCAGCTAACGTAGCACGGACGTGCCGGTGTTGTGCCAAATTCTGACCCCGCCAGATTACTACCCCCCTAGCATTGGTAGGTTAAGGGTTAGGTGTGGGGGAGGGGTTAGGATTAGTGGTGGGGTTAGGATTAGGCAATCAGGTAGCGATTTCAACGAGAAGGCCGGACGATGGAGTATCCAACGATCACAGCGTCGCGTTCCGTCTCGCGGAGGGGAGCGAAGCGGTTCCGGGTGGAGATCTCGAAGACCGGAGGCGGCGGAGGGGGAGAGGTCCTCACCCGGGGCCTGGCTCGCGTCTTCCGCTGCTGCTGCACCCAGGGTCCGTGGTGTCCCGGCGCCGGAGTGAAGGACATCTGGGAAGATCGCGTCCTGGGTGCACAGGGTCTGTGCAGAGAAACACACGGAGTAGAGGTGCTGGGAGTGTTAGCGGCGCGCTGTATACTTACCCCGGACTTGTGAGCGTCAGCCCGGGATGTTTCCAGCGCGGCTCTCCGCTCTCTCAGCTGGGCCTGCTTCTCCACCAGCTTGCGGATCTGCTTCTCCACGGTCTCCAGCTCCAGCTGCACCGAATGCAGCTCGAACGTGTCCTCGCCTGCACTCAAAGGTAGACACACATCCGCCATTAAAGCAAGTAGCAGTGAGTAAAACAATGGTAATGTGTGTGAATAGAGTATTAGCAATGTAAGAGAGATTAATGCAACCACGCTGGTGATGCTAACAGGTTATAAGCTAATAGCGGACTCTGGAAATCAAAATAAAACTAGTGATAACAAGGCACTTTGATTGTTTTTGTTGTAGAATACGATAGGGGATATATTCAAACGTTATAGAAACGAAAATGATGGTGTGTAAAATAGATTTCAGGATTAGAAAATAGACGATAAAGAATTAACTTGACGGAGCTCAAACTCAAAACACGCAGCATCCCTACGTAGTAGAGTTCGCACACTACACTTGTGTGTGACTGTAAATTTTTTGTTACCGTTCTGTGCCCATCATCCACTATTTCCACCACTTAATCAAGCCACTCTTCTTTAAAACATGACGTTTTATTTCACATGTCATTGCGTTTGCGTTGGCTCTCGGGTTGAGCTATTTTGTCCGCAACCATTAAAGTATTTGATTTATTCAGCGACTCATTTGGCGCACATCATTCTCTTTTTATGAAACCTGTAAACCGCATTCACCGGTTCTAACTCTATAGTTGTTTGCCAGAGCATTCCAATTGATTTCACATTTACTAGAATTCAATCAAATGACTTTCCCAACTCACTTTTGCGTGTGTCCTGTGCGTGGAATATTATTTCAGGCATGCAGCTTAGAGGGAACCCCGTTAACAACATCAAGCAGTCACATGACGACGAGTGTTTCACAGTTACCTTGATTTAAATTTCAGATTTACATGATCATCCCTGCCGCACGATTGGGTCTTGTTTATCAGTCAGTGACTGAGGAACGTTCACTTTCAGGTCAGGGTTCAGTCCAAAACTCACTGCTGAACTGCAAATCTATATTGCGTATTATTCATTTATGGTTAACCCAATAAACTGAATGTATATGCTAGGATAATAATACAATTTAAAAGAGGAGAGTGCTATTTCTAAAGTGTTAATATATTTATTATATTCCACTGTTTCAATCATGTGACTTTTGCCATATATACATTACCGGTCAAAATATTGGAATAATTAAGATTTTTAAAAGTTTTTGAAAGAAGTCTCTTCTGCTCATCAAGGCTGCATTTATTTGATCAAAAATACAGTAAAAACAGTGAAATATTATTTCAATGTAAAACCGCTGTTTTCTATGTGAATATCTGTTAAACTGTAATTTATTTCTGTGATCAAAGCTGAATTTTTAGCATCATTACTCCAGTCTTCAGTGTCACATGATCTTCAGAAATCATTCTAATATACTGATTTACTGCTCAAGAAACATTTCTGATTATTATCAATGTTGAAAAGCAACAGTCTCACTCCCAACGCGTCACATATTGACGCTTGGTCAGGACACTTTGGCATCGCTTTTTGACGCACAGGGTACCCCTTTAGCGTCATTTTTTGACGTGCAAGGTCCTCCATTGCTTTAAATAAGAAACCCTTAGCGTCAATATGCCGACGCAAAAGGCTTATCGTCATGATTAAATTATATATTGGGCAATAATATTGCCATTATTGCATATATGTTGGGGTGTGATTTTTCAATGTAAACAGTCACAACAGTTTTTTTTTTTTTTATATATATTACACTATTTACACATTTATGAGCAGTTAACCCAACCCCTGCCCCTAAACCTACCATTTGTCAATAAAACACAAGCTATAACTGGCAGATACAACTACCGTCATAATTTATTCAAAAAATATTAATATTCCAAGTCTTTCGAGGAAAAACGATTGATTTGTGAGAGGAATAGATGCGATCGCCGTCTCCGTCCGCCGTAAAGCTCTTCCTGTGTGCCGTCACTGCACGCGGATTCAAAAAATGCCGCCAGAAGAAGCCGCCTTCTTCTTCTTTTTCTTCTTCTTCTTCTTCTTCTTCTTCTTCTTCTTCTTCTTCTTCTGATGTTTTTTTGGCAGTTTTGGCAAACCAACTTAAAGGTGCATTACCGCCACCTACTGATCTGGAGTGTGGCAGAAGAAGCCTTACGTCAGCCATTGGTTCTTGTGTGTCTCGTGACCGATTGCGTCATGTTATGGGAGTATCTTTTTGAATGAGATGTGATGTAAGCGCGTTAACGGAGCGGGATCATTAGGGGTGTGCGATACTGCAAATTTTGGTATCGATCCGATACCGAGTAAATACAGGGCCAGTATCGCCGATACTGATACCGATACTTGTCGGTTAAAAAACAAACATTTAAATGACCAACAACACTTAAAAAAAAAAGAAAAAAAAGAACAATAACTAACCTAATGTTGATATGACTAATATTATATTCCCCTTAAAGCTACGTGGATATAATGGATATATTTTCCTCCCATAGAAAAGAGTTATATATAAAAAAAATAAAATAAAAATAACATGGCTTAATAAATTATTAAAAGACAAAAGTCAGTATACACCTTATTAATGTTGCAAACTAGATATACAAGTTAGCAGGTGTTCCCAGAATATAAAAACAATGCTCAAAGTTTTCATATTATGCATTTTCCTCCCATAGAAAACTATTATAAAGAAAAGTTTAACGTAAGTGGCTTATTGAATGAAGACAGTGATATGAAAAAGAACTATTAAACCATAACTCGTTTTATTATTGAAAGGATTTTCGTATGTTATGTACATACTGTATTTTCTGTTTGTTTTGTACATACTGTAATATTTGTTTGTTATTATTGCAAAAAAAAACAAAAAAACAAACTAATATGATAAGCCAAATTCGGTATAGTTTATAAAAATATACTATGTATGTATTGGTAAGCAGATGAACCCAGAACATGAATGCAACATGCTGAATTTAATTTCCTCTCACTGATAACCAATATAAAAAACATTTAATATGGTGCAATGGAGGAAGGCAGGGATAAAGACCAAATAAATAAAGTATATAAAGACTAAATTCAGTATACAGTTGAGTTGGCAAGCAGTTGAGCCCAGAATATATATATGCAAACATGCTAAATTACACGTTAAGCATTTTACTCCCACAGAAAACCGTTATAATGAAAACATTTAAAGTGGCTTAATGCATTAAGTATACACCTTACAGTGATACTGCATAAAAAGGACAAATTTGGTATACAGTTATATACAATATGCACTACGTGAAGGATTTCCTTCCTCCCCTTTTCATTTCTTTTGTAGCTCGAAGTTCTACCGTTCCATCTCTCACTGTAGCCAAAAGTATCCGCTTGCTGCTTGCGCTAGGAGCCGCTGAGTCACGTGATGGGATGACAACAAAACAGCATAGCAGGGGAGGAGCAGCAATGTTTTCATACGAGATGTGAAAAAATCGGCATATACACCCACAGACATGTCTACACTTTGTTAAATGTAGTAAGTAATGTGTTAAGTGTATAGGAGAGAAAATTAACCTAAAGTATCGATCTTATCAGGCTAGTATCGATCCGATACCAATACCAATGTTGGTATCGATACTATCGATATTAGGATCGATCTGCCCACCCCTAGGGATCATTTTAAGCGAATAAAACCTTATGTTTTACTCTTCATTGCATAAAGATATCGTGTGGCTTCAGAAGACTTGGAATGCAACACAACATGATTGTAATGCTTTTATACTGCTTGTTTATGGTTGGTTTTTGCAATAAATACCTGTGACTGCACTTATATTTGCCCGTTACGTATTTTATATTGTTCAGAAATGGGTAGGTTTAGGGTAGGGGTGGGGTTACGTGCTCCAATGAAAATATAAATTTATATAAAATTATTTATATTTAATACAAATGCATGAAAACCATTAAATTAAGACAAACAACTGAAAACAATGGAGAACCCTGTGCTTCGAAAAATGACACTAAAGGGGTACCTTGAGCGTCAAAAAGCGACGTCAATGGGTCCTGACCAAGAGTCAATACAGGTGCATCTCAATAAATTAGAATGTCGTGGAAAAGTTCATTTATTTCAGTAATTCAACTCAAATTGTGAAACTCGTGTATTAAATAAATTCAATGCACACAGACTGAAGTAGTTTAAGTCTTTGGTTCTTTTAATTGTGATGATTTTGGCTCACATTTAACAAAAACCCACCAATTCACTATCTCAAAAAATTAGAATACTTCATAAGACCAATAAAAAAAACATTTTTAGTGAATTGTTGGCCTTCTGGAAAGTATGCTCATTTACTGTATATGTACTCAATACTTGGTAGGGGCTCCTTTTGCTTTAATTGCTGCCTCAATTCGGCGTGGCATGGAGGTGATCAGTTTGTGGCACTGCTGAGGTGGTATGGAAGCCCAGGTTTCTTTGACAGTGGCCTTCAGCTCATCTGCATTTTTTGGTCTCTTGTTTCTCATTTTCCTCTTGACAATATCCCATAGATTCTCTATGGGGTTCAGGTCTGGTGAGTTTGCTGGCCAGTCAAGCACACCAGCACCATGGTCATTTAACCAACTTTTGGTGCTTTTGGCAGTGTGGGCAGGTGCCAAATCCTGCCGGAAAATGAAATCAGCATCTTTAAAAAGCTGGTCAGCAGAAGGAAGCATGAAGTGCTCCAAAATTTCTTGGTAAACGGGTGCAGTGACTTTGGTTTTCAAAAAACACAATGGACCAACACCAGCAGATGACATTGCACCCCAAATCATCACAGACTGTGGAAACTTAACACTGGACTTCAAGCAACTTGGGCTATGAGCTTCTCCACCCTTCCTCCAGACTCTAGGACCTTGGTTTCCAAATGAAATACAAAACTTGCTCTCATCTGAAAAGAGGACTTTGGACCACTGGGCAACAGTCCAGTTCTTCTTCTCCTTAGCCCAGGTAAGACGCCTCTGACGTTGTCTGTGGTTCAGGAGTGACTTAACAAGAGGAATACGACAACTGTAGCCAAATTCCTTGACACGTCTGTGTGTGGTGGCTCTTGATGCCTTGACCCCAGCCTCAGTCCATTCCTTGTGAAGTTCACCCAAATTCTTGAATCGATTTTGCTTGACAATCCTCATAAGGCTGTGGTTCTCTCGGTTGGTTGTGCATCTTTTTCTTCCACACTTTTCCTTCCACTCAACTTTCTGTTAACATGCTTGGATACAGCACTCTGTGAACAGCCAGCTTCTTTGGCAATGAATGTTTGTGGCTTACCCTCCTTGTGAAGGGTGTCAATGATTGTCTTCTGGACAACTGGCAGATCAGCAGTCTTCCCCATGATTGTGTAGCCTAGTGAACCAAACTGAGAGACCATTTTGAAGGCTCAGGAAACCTTTGCAGGTGTTTTGAGTTGATTACCTGATTGGCATGTCACCATATTCTAATTTGATGAGATAGTGAATTGGTGGGTTTTTGTTAAATGTGAGCCAAAATCATCACAATTAAAAGAACCAAAGACTTAAACTACTTCAGTCTGTGTGCATTGAATTTATTTAATACACGAGTTTCACAATTTGAGTTGAATTAATGAAATAAATGAACTTTTCCACGACATTCTAATTCATTGAGATGCACCTGTATATGACGAGTCGGGAGTGAGACTGTGTTGTGAAAACCGTGCTGCTGAATACGTTTATAATGTTACAACATATTTCAGTTTCAAATAAATGCTGTTCTGTTGAACTTTCTATTCATCTGTAAATCCTGAAAAATAAAATGAATCAGTTTCCACAAGAATATGAAGCAGCACTACTGTTTTCAACATTGATGGATTAGATTAGATTTGGTCTGTCTTGACCTGAGATCTGTAGAAATGTTTTCTGGGATGGGATGAGAGTGATATGTGATTTTTATTATTTACAGCTGAGAGAAACGGAGATCTCAGGCTTTCCAAACAAACACAGGCCGTCAGAGGCTGCCAGAGGCGAGTGTCACTGTTGGTGGAGACACCTGTCAATCACAGCAGGAGGCGGGGTTACGGACGGGACGTGTTTTGACTCAGAGACGCTGCGGATGAGAGCAGAGCGGACGTTGATTGATAGAAAAGGAGCGCGGTGATGCAGCGTTACACAAATGTACAGATTCGTCCATTTCCAAACGCAGATTTCCAGCTCTGATGTGACGAACGGGCTTTGCTCCTGCAGACGGCCGGCGGCCACAAACATCAGCTTATGAAAGAGCAGTAATTAGTCCATTATTCACAGCTAATAATGTTCTAGGAACTCTGTAATAGTTTCATAAGCACCACGTGAGCGTCGGTCGGAGGCTTTTAGCCATGTTTCCATGGTAACGCTCCAGCATTGCGCCAGTGTTCGGTCATTGCGAGGACTTCTTCGAAAAACCTCCGCAATTACGTCCGCGCTCTATAATTACCTCACAGATGTTCAGACACAGAGAACCAACAGGAGACACGTCTGTCTGAAAAGAGTCCAGAACATCAGAATTCTGTGTGTTTGTATGTGGTGTAAGTGCTGCTATTAGAAATACGGCAGAGTCCTGTTTCATAAGGATATTAGAGCATCAAACTCCTACAGAGCAGACGTCTCTGGAGAAAAACTGATTGGATTTCAGAGTTACATAAAAATCAATCTCTTCATGATTGCATAAATACATTTTTCATTTGGGCTAAAATAGCTAGATGAGAGGAAATCGAATCACCCGTTTCAATCGAGGAGCAGAATAACACAGAATAACACGCGGTCACCTGGACCACAGTGAAAACTCAAAGCGATTGCAGTCGAAATGTTTTCCGGATGAAGCGTCCTGTAGATGTCATTAGTTTCCTGATGTTCTCTGGTCGGGTGAGGTGAGATCGCATGCATTCAGTCGCAGGTGTCAGAATAAAGATTCAGCTGCGGCTGTCATTCAGGAACCGCTTTAAAGGAACAGTTCGTCCACAAAATGAACATCATGTCACTATTTACTCACCCTGCATGCATGCTGCTGTGCAGAAAAACAGTAAATAATAATAATGTTTGTCCAAAATGCTGATCTGAAGAGCATGAGCTCTTCTCCAGAGACGCATGCAGCTCTCGTGTGTTTTGAAGAGCAGATCGTGTCAGGACTTTTATTTGGAAGCGAGTGCAGTGGTCAAGTCCTGCGGCCTGTCAGACTGTCACTGCAGCGGCTTTGACACGACTGTCTCAGAGCGTTAGATATGCTCATCGTGACACGAACAGCAGTGTGAAGAAACGACTTTAGTGTCTTTAGTGCAGTTTAGCAACGACGAACTACATGAAACCCTTCAGAATTAGAATGTAAACCTACAAAAACATGCTCTTGATGCATATCTTTGTCTTGATTTCTACTGAAATCATCTAAACATCCTTAAAACAAGATGCTTTTATCTGGGAGCAAGACTCAAGAATCTGGTCATGAGATAAAACAGAAGTCAAATGGGCAATAACACTTTGGTGGCTGCTTAAAGTGTTCAAGAATCCTGTATGAAATCTTATAGATATTTTACTGCCAAACAAGCCAAAGCTCCTGATTAGGAGCATGAATGGTTTCAGCATTTCTACAGTGGTTTGCTGCTGTAATGAATTGATTTTGTGCTCCTGATGTACATGAAGAGTAATAACGCTGATGTGCTCTATGGCAGTGAAGGTCTGGCTCGTTGCTAAGGGTTTGACCAGTCCAGTGGGGACTTCTGTTCTGTTATTTTGTCAGGTTGAGTTGAATTCACATGAAGCTAGACTGTAATTTTGTAGAGCGCAGTGCTCTGACTCATATTCTCTGTATTAAAGGGCTCATGAATGTAATTCATTATATTATTATATTATACACTGGTGGCAAAAGTCTAATGTCTCTTCTGTTCTCCAAGGCGGCATTTATTTGTTAAAAAAATATGGTAAAAACAATATTATTACAATGTAATATATGTTTTCTATTGTAAAATGTCATTTATTCATGTGATGCAAAGTTGAATTTTCATACCCCAAACTTTTAAATGGTAGGTTATCACAGTTTCCTCAAAAATATTGGGCAGCATAACTGTTTTCAACATTGATGATAATCAGAAATGTTTCTTGAGCAGCAAATCAGCATATTAGAATGATTTCTGAAGGATCATGTGACACTGAAGACTGGAGTAATGATGCTGAAAATTCAGCTTTGATTACATTCTAACATTTACTCACACAGAAAACTCTCTGTCAGTCCCATTGTTTCAGGCGGAGTCTCCTCAAGTAAACATCCTCTGCTGTGATTGGCTAACTTCACTGGATCGTGTGTTTGATGTCCAGTGCTGTAATAGAGCCATATGTGTTTGAGTGCTATTAAAACTGAACCAGCGCCGCCTCAACGATCGCCTCCAACTGTAGAGTAACGTCTAATGTAAATATGAAGGACGTTTTGATTTTCATGACCCCTGTGCTGTGTTTGAACAGTGATGGCTGACAGGTGTGTGAGGACAGCAGATGGGTCAGTGAGGCACTGCTGCGGTCAGTCGGTCCCTTGCTGTATCATAACCGCTGTGAGGAGACTCTGAACTGGAGTCCTGAGTGAGACCAGGCCCAGACACACACAAACACATATATACAGCTTTAGAGTGTGTGTGTGAGTGTGTTCATTTATCAGCAGTCTAACCTTTACTGAATGAGGTTTTCTGGCCATCAGCAGGTCATGAAGTCTTTGTGCTCTTATTATATCTGGGCTTTGTGTATATTTTAAGATGTGCCCTAATATCACAGCAGAACAACCTTCTGATGACCCATAATCTGCCAAGAGCCGCTGATGGCGGTCATTCTGAGGTCAGTGACCAGCTCAGTTCAGTTCAAATAGTATCTGTGCTTTCAAGTTGACGATATTGCTGGAAATTAAGTGTCCACAACTAAGCAAGCCAGAAGCGACAGCGGCAAGGAACCAAAACTCCATCGGTGACAGAAATGGAGAAAAAAACCTTGGGAGAAACCAGGCTCAGTCGGGGGGCCAGTTCTCCTCTGGCCAAATAGTCCACCTTAAAATTGATCATTTAACCATTAATTTGTTTCAAACCTGTGTGTTTCTTTCCTCTGTTGAGCACAAAAAATGATATTTGAAAATTGTTGGGAACCAAACGGTTGCTGATAGTGCTTGACTTTTGTGTTCAACAGAAGAAACTCATGAAACTCATACAGGTTTGAAACAACACGAGGGAGAGTAAATAACGACAGAATCATGATTTTTTTTTTAAATTCCCCACCCTGGTTGTGATGCACAGGCTCCGTCTCCAATCCTAGTGAACTGCCGACCATCGTAAAGCCGTCCTTGGCTTCGTGTTGATGTATCCGAGAAGGTAATCCCAGAATGCACTGCGAACCCCTCGGTCTGTGGTGTTGAAGTCAGAATCAAGCTCTCGTCGGTGAATATTCCTGCTCTGCGATGAGGCCTGATCTTCCCTGATGGGGCCGTTGAATGTTTTCCAGCAGAGGAAAGCTCTGGAGAGCCGCTGAGTGTGATTTACACGTTCAGATCACGCTCTTCATCGCTGCTGTTAATAACCTGCGGTGATGAGGCTCTCTGAAGACGCGCGTTTAAGTTTCTCTAGAGATGCCGTCGATCTCTGGAGTGTCCGATTGTCCCCGACTGAGTTCACCGGGAGAATATTAATGAGATAATACTCATATGTAACACATTCATGTGAGCGTCGCTTTCTGCTGCGTTTTCGTTTTTTTTTTTGACAATCGCTGGCCCGTAGAGCTCAGATTAATGTTTCAATGTTGTAAATAAAGATTATTAGAGTACATTGTGCAAGAAAATACTATTCTAGTCTTTCCACTTCAAAATGACATGTTTAATTCAATGTAATTACCATATCTTTGTAATTATTTACTAGCAAGTTCTGAGTAAATCTTACACCATTTGTTTTCTCAGTGCACATCTCCTCGACACGATTGGAGCTGAAGTTTAATACTCAGTGTTTAATTCTCAGCTGTGAGTAGTAATAGTGCTGTTTGAGTAAACAGCAGTCATAATGGTGGATGAATGAGAGGATGGACAGCAGTGTTAATTTTGTCGACGATGACGAAAAATATTAGTTAACGAACATTTTTTTCTGTGACTAAGACGTGACATTGATGAGCTAAAGCTAATATCTGATGATAAAAACTACGACGAAATGTATGCCACGTCTTCGTTAACAAGACGAGACGGGACTAGAATATTATTTGATGACTACCGGACATTCAAAATACACCCTATATGATAAATTAACTGTCTTGTCTTTCAAAATGTGCGTCACTGTCATTGGATTGCGATCGGATGAGGGGCGTTTGCATAATGCATATCTAGTCTCAGTATGGCAGCCGCAGTGGATGTACAGCAGGGCTGGATTGGTAATCAGGCATACCGGGCATTTTCCCGGTGGGCCGATGCACTTAAGGGGCTGACATATTTTTTATTATTTTTTATTTTTTTGTATTATTATTATTATTTATTTATTTATTTATGTATTTATTTATTTTTTTGCCAAGGACCATCACGCAGGGATAGCGAGCAGCCAGTGGCCCATTGGTTTGTCTCCTGTATTGACAGCGTGAACCACCCAATCACGATGCGCTATAGTCGGAGCGATGAAGTATTTTGCTCCACCTATATAAAGATCGCTTCACCCCAAATTCTTCCTCGTCGGCTTTTCCCACGTTTTCACAGCAGCTTTATCAAGAACAGGCTTGCTCTGCGAGTGATGCGGGCCAAAGAGCCAGGCAGGAGGAGAAGAAGAGAGCAGTTGAATCGGTAAAGTGCTTGATAGGGACCGAGTGTAGAATACGCAAACACTTTTTAATAAAACGTAAATTCGTCCCCCGCGATTTTTTTTTTATCAAGTCAAGTGTCTTCATAGAGGTTTCCATGTGCCAATGCGAATAAATCTAGATTGAAAAAAAAAAATAAATAAAAAAAAAACTTTCTATTCATCAAAGAAACCTGTAAAAATTATACTCGGCTGTCTTCAACATAATAATAATAATAATAATAAAAATAATAGTAATAAATGTTTTTTGAGCAGCAAATCGGAATATTAGAAATATTAGTTTCCGAAGGATCATGTGACTGGAGTAATGATTCTGAAAATTCAGCTTTGAAATCACAGGAAAAAATACATTTTAAAATGTATTCAAATAGAAAACAGTTATTTTAAATAGTAAAACTATTTCACAATATTACTGTTTTTGCTGTATTTAGGATCAAATAAATGCAGGCATGGTGAACAGAAGAGAATTATTAAAAAAAAAAAACCTGTAAAAATCTTACTGTTCAAAAACCTTTGACTGTAGTGTATATCACATATACAGTGTATATGTATGTATATATATATATATATATATAAGTGGTGGTGGTGGGCCGCCTGGACCAAAAATGCCAGAGCCGATTTTTTGGCCCAGTCCAGCCCTGATGGACAGGCTACCAAAACGTGAACTAGCGATCTGAAACAATGGCCTCAGGTTAGAGATAGGGTGACCTGACGTCCCGTTTTTCCCGGGAGTCACAATTCTTCGTCGATTAACTTAAAGTTAGTGAAGGTGGGAGATGCAGAATCACACTGATAGAAGTGCTCTCTCTCTCTTCTTCAGTTCTCACACAGCGCGCGATCAGTTCTCAGTGATCAAATACACACACAGCAGTCCAGATGTCCATCGTGTAGAGTATCTCACATAAATACAGTCAGTTATGGCTTAAGTGAACGTACACAGGTGGTGAAAACTGAATGTGTGTCAGTATTACATGCATGCCTTCCGTCTTAAAGGGACAGCATTCCTAATTAAATACCTATCTGTGTCATTAATGTTAACCAACAAAAGATGTTAAATAAATGTAAACATGTTAAGTAAACCTACTGTATCTTAAAAATTTGTTTAATTTGTATCTCAACCCAAAAATGAAAATTGTCATTTATTCCAGTTTTTCCAAATGCAATCCTTGATTCAAATTTCTCATCAGCTTAATTGATTTGGTCTAAAGAGAGAAGAATTAATGACTATTTCTGTTAGATGACTACATATAAAATAGCTACCTAAATAAATGTTGGTAACTGCAGTTTGATTAAAAGTAATGACTAAAAGTTGACAAAAATGTAATGACTTTTCGTCGACTAAAACTAGACTAAAACTATGAAAGACTCAAATGACTAAAATGTGACTAAGACTATTAAGCATTTTCGTTGGGTTTGAGTTCATTTCCTTTCATCTTAAGAGGGCATTTGTGAAGAGAGAAACATCAACTTCTCCTTCAGTGTTCTTCCAAGATGGATCCTTCCAGTTCTGAACATGAGCACAGGCGTCATGAGACTGAAGGACATCTGATCATGAGAAATCATCTGTGTAAAGCACATCAGACTGAGATGATACTAATGTTTCATATGTTTTTTCTGTTTTTGTTCAGTCAGACTCAGTGTACGTCTGTATTGATTCTTATTATTCGGATGGTATAGTAGCACACTCTCTTCCTCTATGCGCACTAGTCACTTTTCACACACACTGCTGTGTGTACACAAATCCCACAAAAAGACTCAGTAATATCAGTAATATATGTATGTTTACATGCTCATGCACTACAAATCATCCTGCACTGTTCCCCAGCCAGCTGCTTGAACTCACATTGTCTCTCTTTGCACATGTACAGTATTTATCGGAAGCATTCGTATAGTCTGTATAGTTTGTATAGTTTGTATTTTTTAGTTTATGTATAGGTAAATTTTTTTTTTTTTTTTTATATAGATAGTATATTTATAGTCAAAATCTATCAGTAGGATAGTTTGTGTATAGGTTTATATTGTTTTACTTCATTGCTGTATGCCTGTATTTATGTAGCACCGTGGTCCTGTGAGGCACGACATCTCGTTCCACTGTATGCCCCCGCATGTAGCGGAATGACAATAAAGCTCAACTTGACTTGACTTGACTTGACTTGTAATGGTTCCTCAGTGTGAGCGTCCAGCTGATTATTGATGGGGCCTGAGAGTTGTGATGTAGTTTTATTCACGCAGTAATTGAATGCAATGTAATGATCGTGAAGGTCAAGAAGGCTGTTGTTGGGAAATGAGTTCAGACATGTAGACAAGAGCCAAACCTTACACACTCCTGCAGACAATCATCTTTACGCTGTTTCCTGTATGAGAGGAAGACAGTGAAGAGAATCAGCAGAATCACATTTACCGCTGAAGACATGAGACAGAAGACTGTGTAACTCCCAAATAAAGTGGACTGCAGTAATCAGGTCTTGATGGAATAAAAGCATGCGTTACAGCCTCCAAATCATTAAAAGTTTATATAAATATTATATATATATAAATATATATATAATAATTTAGCAATAGTTCCGAATTGATGAAAACAGCCTTTGAGCACAGAATTAATTTGTCTGTCAAATATAGGGCTGAATTAAAAACGTTTCTAGCTTATGATTGCAGGTGTAAGACAGAGGTCCCACACTGCTGTTTACCATAGTAATGGAATCAGGGGAGCCAAAACTAGGACTAAGAATTATTGAACTGATGAAAATGAGCTGCCATCCAACTTTTAATATCCTCAGGACAGTTCAGAAGTGATTTAAGAGCAGAGACACCCTTAGGATTCATCATAAGATCATAAGGTCATTCCTGGCGCTTCATAAACTTTACAAAATCTTAAAGTAATTTGTCTGAGTTTACTCCTGTCTGATGTGTGATGTTAAAGTGAGTTTGCTCCTGTCTGATTTGAGGTTTGTCCGGGTTCTTGTCTTGTTTCCAGTGGAGAATCCACACTGAGCTCTAAACACTCACACGGCCGCCATCATGAAATCTTAATAGCGGGAAGGGAGACAATGCCTTGCCTCAGGAGACAGCCAGATTTATGAAAATGAATAATTCACCAGTGTTTTTTTCTTCTTCCTGCAAATGCTCTGAGGACTGAATATTTAGAGATTTCCAGCTTATTTACTCTCACATGCATTTCAAATGCGCTGCTCGATGTTCAACAGCTACTGTTTGTAGAGCCAGTGCTTACGCTGTACGCTAAATTAAGGATCTCATTAAGGGCTCATTATGATTTTAAATATCAGCTTTATTAGAAGCATGTGATTATTAGATGAGTGATTTGTCAGCAGTGTTATTCTGCACGTCTTTAATCGCGTTTGGTCGATTCATCAACGACGTTATTCTGCACGTCTTTATTTGCGTTTGGTTGATTCGTCAGTGACGTTATTCTGCACGTCCTTAGTCATGTTTAGTCGCTTCAGCTGACGTCGTCACTCCACCGGTATCAGTCATTGTTTTTCTCTAACTGAACATCCTGTTTCAGATAACAGAAGTTCAGTTAGGTCAGTATTGCAGTGTTAACTAACTCATCTTTACCCCGGTGTCCATGTGGAGCCGCTGCAGTCATGTGTTATGAACACGTTTGTGTGTTGTGGTGTGTTTTTATGTGTTGTTGTTGTTGTTGTTGTTGTTGCATGTCTTGAGCGCTGCTGCAGGGCTTGATGGGCTCCTGACACCATCTGCTGTCTGACATTAAAGACACTGGTGCTCTGCCTGCAGCGAAGCGTCTTCAGACGAGACTGACGGCCAGTTTCACTGGAGGACTCAAGCATTAGCGTGAGTGCTGATGCAGCAGATGTGATGGATGATCACTGCTAGTGCTCTTACTAACTTCTGTTTCATGTCTTCTTATTATTTTATCTCATCCTCTGAATTTTGGGATGCTTAGGTGTCAGTGAAGCGCTGAAGTGCTGCTGACACACTGATGCTGAATCCTTGAATGCTTTGTGCTCTTCTTCTGCTTCCTTAACTTTTTTTCTTCTGCTGCTTTCTTCTTTCTGCTTCTTTTTTTGTCCTCCCTCTTGCTTTTTCTTCTTTTTATTGTTCTTCTGCTGCTGATTATTTCTCTTTTTGCTGCTTCTTCTGCCTTTTCTTCCTTCTTTCTTCCTCAGATGATTCTTCTCTTTGGTCAGTGTTGATAATTATGATAATGTTGTAACACTGACATGTATTCTAGGTATATTTTTGCATCATGCATGAGTTCTTGTGGAACAAGTGAAGCATCTACAGAAATAATGTACCACTGTGTGTGCGTGTGTGTGTGTGTGTGTGTGTGCGCGCGTGCGTGCACATTTTTTTTTGACATATGAGGACACAAATTTGTATAATGTGTATTGAAAATCTAAAAATGCAGAAAGTTTCCTGTAAGGGGTAGGTTTAGGTGTAGGGTTGGTGTAGGGCAATAGCACATACAGTTTGTACGGTATAAAAACCATTACGCCTATGGAAAGTTCCCACAATTCACAGAAACAAACATGTGTGTGTGTGTGTGTGTGTGTGTGTGCGTGTGCGCGTGTGTGTGTGTGTGTGTGTGTAAATTAGAGAAAGAAAAACACAAGTCTTAATGTAAATGACTGAACTGAACTGAAGTGTATGCTTAATATGTTTTGAGTCTGTAGATCCTACTAAAGGAAACGCAGTGAACGGCCTGAGATTTAGATCAACACACTGAATGTGGCTCAGCTACCGGCTGATGATGACCAGAGACAATAAAACTCACATTATACTGATAATCAGTCTTCATTTCAGGGTTTTTCTCAGCAAGAATGCAATTCAGTTCAATTCAAGTTTATTTGTATAGGGCTTTTCATGATACAAATCATTGCAAATCGCTGTACGGAAAATTTAAGTTTCTACAATATATTTAGTAGTAGCTTATAATTGGTAACTATGCCAGTTAATGTACTGTACATATGGCAGAAAGGTACGGAAAAATCAATTAATTAATGCAGTTGATTTAATTTAATTTGCATGTCATGTACTGAATGTAGTTATGAATTGTAATAGATAGACAGCAGTGGTTGTGTTGCTGGTCAGTGTTTGCAGAGTTACAGTGGAGTTTGATGATTCTGCAGTGTTTATCTGAGCTGAACACGCCACAGAGAGCCTGTGTGTCTTTGTACTGATATTTGAAGTGTGTTGACCGTTCATTTCGTTTGACTGTAGTCATGACCTTCACACTCACACAGATGCATGAGTTTAGAGCTGTCAGCACTGAATGCATCACAAACACTCGTCCAGATCTACTCTGATCTCTGCTGCGCTCACTGTGTGTTTCCTCTGCTCAGTAAAGACTGTAAGGAATAGTTGACTAAAAATAAAACTCACTTTCTTCAGTGGAACACAAAAGAAGATATTTTGAGAAATGTGTGTGTTTTTTTTTTCTCCATATCATGAGAGTTAATGGGGTCCAGTGTAGTTTGGTTCTCAAGAGGAAAGGAAGTCATACAGGTTTGGAGCCACATGAGGGCCCATAAATGGTGACAGAATAATCATTTTTGATGAACTGTCCCTTTAAGCCAATAATCTTCTTTCTGATCATTGATTCATGTATGTCATTTTCTACTTCTGCTCTGTTTTTACACTGTTCATCCCTTACTGGCAGTTACAGTTTTTTTTTTTCTTCACTAAAACAATATATGTCATTTGTAATTTCTGCACTACTAGCATCTCCAATTGGAAATGTGTTGAAACAGAAGCTGATGAATTCAGAGCAGAATATGAACACACTACACTTATCGTTTGTGCCGTTTTAAAATATTCCAGATATAGTTTGAGTCGTACACTATTGGTCAGTCAAGCAGATAGTCCCGCCCTAAACTCATAAATGCATTTGCGATGTTGATGTCAGGAGGCTCAAACGAGCAGAGATCAATGCTGTGAAAGTGTTACAGAGGCTCTGTTCAGACAGATTTGTGACTCAGATGTTTTTTTTTTGTTTTTTTTGACACATGGAATAAGATGTTGTGTTTCTCATGTTTTGATCAGAGCAGTAAATCAGAGTCGATCACTCAGGCTTGTGGTGTGAACGTATCCAGATCCACAGATTCGGCCTGTGACTGTGAGCGCAGCAGCTGTGAGCAGATCCGGCTCACGGTGGAGTCGTGTTCTCCGAAACTTTCTTGCCAACAGTTTTGCAGTAATTAACCTAATTCAGCTGAGCTGTTAAACGTCTCTCAGGTCAATATCACAACTAGACACTGATGAATCTGGTGTATGAGAGCGAGCAGAGCGCTGAACTAGAAGCGCCTCTAATGAGCTGCGGCAGGACGAGGCGTTTGACCCGTGAGAAAGCGCTTAAATGTGAAACTCATATCTGCTATTGTCTTACACTGCTTTTCTAATGTTTCTCAGCGGGGCGTCTTGCATTTGAAATGAACCTGCCTGAAGTTTCATCTTCTCTCGCTCGCTGGCTTTGAGCGGATCAGTTCTCCGATGAAAGATTGGTGTGTCTGATTTTCAGATGTGTGGCACTAATGCAGTCTTTCTCTCTCTTTCTCTCCTCTGCTGTCCGGGAACAGAAGAGTATGCCGTGGAAGGTAAGTCGCTGATTAATAATGGTTAATGATGGTTTGTGATGGTGAGGATTGGTGTCTGCGGCAGCCAGGCCGCTCTCAGATTGGACTGCGGTTTTGGCGACTTCTGGGGGCTTTGATTTGCTGCGAAGCGAGATTTACTTTTCCTCCTTTGTTTCTTTTCTTCTTATGAGTTGGTTTGGTTTTTACTTTTCAATCAGTGGAATGGCTCAACGCTGTCAGTGCGGTTGTTTTATGGCACGTTCAGCCTGTAGATGGCTTCTCTCATGATTCGCTGAAGCAGGTGCGTGAAGTCAAAGGTTAAACCCTCCCGACGGTGTCACTCTGGCGTCTGACAGATACGATGCGAGACCAAACTCCGCTTGTGTCCATCAAGGGCCAGATGTATTTACCCATAATTCTCCCGCAGGCTGGATTTGTCTGCGTAATTGATGCCGCTGTGCTTCTCTCAGGTGTGTGTTTGGGGATAAGGCGCAGGTATCTGGATGTGTTCCCGCTATCAGGACGCTGCTGATAGATTACCCTTCTCTACCCAGCATGCCTCGGGAGGCACGTCGCCATGGCAACAGAGGAGCTGCGTGTGTGCGTGAGCTGATGATGATGATGGCAGAACACTCTTTATTGGCAGCATCCTCATGGATGGTATCCACATATTATTGTTTTGCAGATGTTTTTTTCAGATTTATTCGCGCAAATCTGATAATAGCGAAAGATGGAAATTTGCATTAACATCTGGGCAGCAAGAGCTTCAGCCCCATTCGATATCATTTTCAGGCATATCAATTTTCACATCACAATAATTGAAGCTTTTATTACGGTATTGAATTACAAAATTATTGAGTTACAAAAACATTAAGCCTTTTCCTCTTAATGACAAATTTTAACAACAGGAAGAACATTTAAATACAATAAAACATAAGTAAATACATGTTTCAAACCGATTAAAGAACACAACTATAGAGAACAATAATAATTATATAAAAAAATAATAAAAAAGTGTAAACAAATGTTAGCAAATAAATATTAAGTCTTTTAAGTGTTTGATGAACACTATAGTGAAGACAAACAGCTGTAAATACTGATTGACTCCTTGAGTGCTTCTGTGTTTGGAAAAACACGACTGAGAGTAAATGCTGGCAGAAGTTGTGTTTCTTTACAGCTGTAAGTAACTCTGGTTTTCGTCCTGCTGGAGTGTGAATCCTGACGCTCAGCAGCACATCATCAGATTGAACTCTGTCTGACATCTCAGACTTTTCTCATTCTCTGAGTCGTGCAGCTTCTGCAGAGAGGGAGAAACAGTTGATTGTTTCAGAACCTTGTGGGCAGAAATTGTTTTGTTCAGGTCTGAAACTGGTTTTGTGGCTGTTCTGATTGAAGCGGGTGACATTTGCTGGTGTTGTGTGGGTCGGTCAGTAAACTAGAGAGGCCTTGATGTGAGAATGTCAGAGTCTCTAGACTCTAGAGATCTCAGCGCTGACCTGGACTTGATCAGCTGTCTGAGCCACAGAAGCGGTCAGTCATTAAAGCATCTGCTGCATGAATATGTGCATCTGTAAGATACGGACAGAGAGTGAGATGAGCGGCACTGGAACTCACATAAACACTGAAAATACTGATTAGATCATTCCTGCAAACGCCAGAAGACTCCTACTGACCGTTAATGTGGTAATTAGTATGCAAACCTCTGATATTTGAAGAGTCAGCTCATTTTTGCCTGTTAAATGACTGATTGTCTATGATTTAACTAAACCTGCAAGACTTCATTACATTCTTACCTGGAGTGCAAAAAGGCCATTTTGTTAATCAGCTTCAGGCCTTGAAACTGTTCAATCATCTTCAAAAAGAGTTTCATTACATTTACATTCATGCATTTGGCAGATGCTTTTATCCAAAGTGACTTTTGAGAAATATCTCCATGTGTGATTTTTATTTTTATTTTTTTCCCCCATATAATGAAGGACAATGGGGTCCAATGTTGTTTGGTTCCCAACGTTCTTCAAAATATCTTCTTTTATGAAAGTCTTACAGATTAACATGAGCGCGAGTTAATGATATAAGAAAGATAATTTGTGGAGGATATTTCCTGTTTCATTTTCATGTACAAATCCTTTTTTATGATTCTAATTAGTTCCAAATCTCAGGTTTCAGTTTTATTTTCAGTTAGCAAAACCAGTTTTTGTTGTAGAATTTTTCTTGCTCAAAATAAATCGCTCTGAAGAGGTTTTGAAGCCAGACAGTCCTTTATTATCAAGTTTGACAAAGGCTGAGTAATGTTTGCTAACACCACTCCAGAATATCTGTTTAACACTCTTATATATACACCTGAAGCTGTTCACAGTATTCCATATATGCACCATTGTATTTTTGGACTGAAATCTTACCATATTTGAGTTCTTGAAAGATGATCAATAGCTGTCAAGTATTTCTAGTTCCTGAACAGATTCCTTCCATATATGAGTGTTTTTCAAGCTTTAAATAGTTTTCCTATTAAAATAAATTTCCTCTTATGTAGGTCTATAGTTCTATGTATTATACTGAATCAAGAATAAAAAAATATTCTACATTTTCAGGCACAGTGTTTCTTCCAGATTTTTCAATCTTCTGTCCTGATCTTGTCGTAGGGATGCGGATATTCAAATTGGCTGTGACAAATGTGAATGGTAAATAGTTGGATAGCCTGCTGGTTATTATGAGTGAGTTAATGAAGGTGCGTTTGAGGAGCCGCTGGTCATTCCTCCCCGGACAGACATACTCGAGCCGGGTGGTTAATTGTTGACCAACCTAGATTTTGGCCCCAGCAACCGGCTTGGTCTTGGATGCCCTATTTTCAGGGGTTCATCTAATTAGCGGCTCTGACCGGGCCTCAGAAGGTGTGGTTAGATTGATGAGATTGAGCGCCTCTCAGGTGCCCATGGGGAAGGAGGCTCTCGTCTGCCAGAGAAAAGCCCCGCAAATGGATGAACTGGGAACGCCGTGACCCCATTCCGCTCTGAAACTGGTCATGTGTGTTTCCTAAGTGCACACGTGTTTGTTGGGCAGTAATTCAGAGCTCAGAAAAGCTGTTTCTTCTGGTCACGGCCGATTGGTTTGTTTGTCTGACTGTAGATCTGGCGATCGGCTGCTGTCCTCCAGACAGAGCGTCCTTATCTGGCCGATCCCAGCTAATGATCGTTCCCTCTGGAACATTCGGGATTAAACCTCATGACGGTTGGAGGATCTTGGATATTTCCTACTCTCTTGGCCGTAAAATTGAAGGCTGATGTCCTCTGTAGATATGAGATTAAAGTTTGCCGTTATTACAGATTAGAGTGGATCAACTAAACCAGATTATGGATTAGTTCAAAACATTCTCCAGAGCAGACCGGAGTGAATTTTTGTCATTCTGAATGTTTGGGGTTTGTGCGATTTACACATGAGACTGTTTGTTGTGGTTCTTTGTAGAAATGAGAAGATATGTGTGTCTGGCTTTGGTTTGATCTAACACTGATCATAGAACTGAATCATTAATATTGATGTTTCACTCGTCTAGTCGTGTGTTTGTCATTTATAAAACAGCAGTGGTGAGCAGAGTCGTCTGTCGTTTGAAGTTCATGCAGATGTTTGATGAATGTGATGACGTGTCTTTAACTCTTTCCCCGCCAATTTTCCGGGTTTCTTTGTTTTCAGTATTATACACCCGAGGCCCTATTACACATCTCCTGAATGAGTCTAGAATGTTAATAATAGGTTATTTTATTTCAAGTAATGAAAATGTTTTTTTTTTTTATTTTTTTTTTTTATGCTTTTAGTTTTAGTTAACTATAATAACCCTGTTCACAGCACATCGATTCAAAGCAGCTTCACAGAAAGTCACACTGTAATGTCTGTGATGCTTTAGTGCTTTAATAAAGTCGAGCAGCCGGTCAGATTAGCACCGGTGATTTTCAGACAGTTTTGTTGAGTGTTAAAGCAGTAAGTGTGTGTTCATTCACAGTTATCACACACACACACACACACACACACACAAGCGTCTGGAGCGGTGAATGCCTGAATTGCCCACGTGTCTCTCTGATGAAACTCTTCAATCCGTCACTTTGAAAAGCCTTTCACACGTATTTTATGATGGTTTTAAAGCGACTCGTCCTCCATGTAAATGTCATACGCTCGCTGTAATTGCTCTGACCTTTGGACTACTTCAGTGTGGGCAAATATATCATGTGACGACCTGCAGCAGGAAATGACACGTCTCCATCCTGTGATGACCGAGTGACACGTCTGCACACGCGTGCCGCTCTGTGCTGCTTTAAGCACACTTTAAGTGTTTTACTGGGAGTAAACGTAAGGAAAGTGCAGCTGATCTCATACTCGTAAACTTGTCAGTCTTGGTCATTAGACAGAGGCGATGGTCTAATATTGTAGACAGCCCGTGTCATACTTTCCTCATTCTAGAATACATTATTTAGTCCCCATAGATCTGTACACACTTAATTAAGGTAAGACAATATCTAACCAGAGGTCATGACCATTACCGTAGAACCAAGTTGACCAGCTTAACTTCCTCTAATGGTAACTTTATATAGTCATGCCATTATTTCTCATTCTAACATACACTTAGTTAGAATAATACTACAATAATCAGAGGTTGAGGCTGACCCGAATTTAGGTTGGTCAACAACATTCTGTTGCTCTGAACAGAAAAACCCATTATTAGCCTCTAAGTATACATAACTAATGCCAATGTGTTAGTCGGAGCTCTAAAACATCATTTCAGTCCGTTACTAACCTCAGCATAGATTTGCTGTGTTATGGATTTAACGTAATCTACTTGAGTCAGTAATCTCAGAGTAATTCAGAGCAAAGTCAAATGTATACAATTCAGAGATATCAATTCAAATCAAATCAATACAAAACATCAAATTATCAAAGATAAATCTAAGAGTAAAGGATGCATACCTGACTTTCAGAAAAATGCATAGTATGGAGTGTATAGACACACTACAGGTTTTTCTGGCTACAGAAGCACCCTGATCTTCTTGCAGATTTCACTTAAGTACCTCACACCAAGACAAACATACTCCAAATGGAGACAGAATCTAACAGTTGGAATTTGCATTGATCAAGTCCTAGACATTGAGAGTTTGGGGACAGATGGTAATTTGTATGAAAGACACTGGGAAATGGCACACCCTCTACAGTTATCAAAATTTCTCTAAACTCTTAGGATCTATATTACCTTTTAGTCTACTTGTTGTAAGATTGAGACCATTGTGCCAGTTGCACAGAGGCAATTCAAATGATACCAAACATGAGTGTAAATATCACTTGCATTCATGTAGAACATTATATTATTCCATTGACCATTCTGAGTGAGCTGAGTAAAGGGAAGGAAGTGGATGAAAAGGAACTAATGCATAGGTGAGAAAGGAGTTTTCTCACATCTTCTCTCAGTGAGACGTCAAAACAAATGTCTGTATGTTAATACACTGTGTGTATATTGTCTGTATCTCATAAAATCAAAGTGTCTGAGGTTCTCCTACAAAATGAAAACACACACACACACACACACACACGTATACAGTATTTGGAAACTCAAGTCACTCATCAGCATGCATGAATTTTGTTGCATTAGATGGAAAATGTCAACGCGAGTGGCATCAGTGCTGAAGTGATGCTGGAGCTTTTCTCTTCACTAAACCTCATCTTCCTGAGCCGCTCTGTAAATGATCAGGAAGCAGCTGATCTCCAGGTGATTTTCATGGATGAATGAAGTCAGATCAAGGTTTCCTAGCAGAGGAACCATTAATGTACTGCACTTCATCAAACTGACTGAGGTTCATGATGTTTGACTAATAGTGCACTCCTAATATATTTATTTAAAATAAATGCCACTTGTTTCAATATTTTGTCATATAATGCAAGGACATTTATACAGTTTTTAAGTTGTGGTTTAGCTATCCAAACACAGTCAGCAGCTGAAACACCTGATCTGAGTCCAGTTTCCTCGAGTTTGTGACTGAGACTGAAGTGGTCTGCGATTTTAAGCGGATGAATGCTTTGAGAATCAGACAGAAGCACTCACACCCCATCTGGACCCTGAGGTGTGTGTGTATGTGTGTGTGTGTGTGTGTGTTCTTGTTTATGATACATTGTGAGGACCAAATGTCCCCACAAGCATAATAAAACCTGACATTTTTGACATTGTGGAGCCGGCCTGCGGTCCCCATGATGTAAAAAAAAAAATATTAAAAATAGTAAATTATGTTTATCTGAAAGTGTAACAATGCAAACAGGTATTCTGTAAGGGGTAGGTTTAGAGGTAGGATTGGGTTAGGGGATGAAAAATATCGTTTGGTCAGTATAAAAACAGAAGTCTATGGAAAGTCCCCACAATTCACAGAAACAAACGTGTGTGTGTGTGTGTGTGTGAGTGTGTCATGTTGTCAGGCGGTGGTTTCCATGGTAACGCTTCGGCCGCTGACCTGCGTGTCTTGTGATAAACTGCAGAACTCTTTCATAAATGCATCCGTCTGTCTCTCTGATCGCATGCATATTCATCATAATAATGATCAGAGCGCTGCTGGATATTCTGCATGTTAATGAGCTGACAGATATTTGACACATTAAAAACTCAGATATAAAATGGGGATATCTCTGAAACCAGTGTTTCACACTCAGCAGAGACTCATTCATACTACAACCTGCAGACAGTTACTGAATTACACAAACTTTAAAGACAAAACCTTCATGAAAACGTGAATCAGTGATTGGCTCATGTTGACTAGGTTTATAGTGGTTTCTTTGGATGCTGTGCAGTGACACATGACTGCTGTCACAAGAACAGACTTTGTCTATTTGTCTTTTTATTTATTCATTTATTTTCTTATTGTAATTATTTATTGCAGTAATTTTATTTATTGATTGTAATGATTTAAAGTATACAGAGCCTGCCAAAGTGTGACTCATAAACAGCTCTGCTGGTTTATTTATCTAAATGGAAACACTCCATAGACTTCTGTAGTTTGCATATATAGCTAGTTATAAATACTCTAACCTAACGCTAACCCACACAATAACGCTAAATGGAAAACTTTGTCAACTTATCATGTTTAGCTAAAATTTGTCCCCGTTGTACACACACATACACACACATATTTGATGAATATTTCACACACATCCTCTTTTTCAGTCTCTCTAAATGTAGAACTGCTGAAGAGCAAATCTGTAATCTGTTCAGTCTGCTGCTAACAATGAGGAACACACACACACGCACACACAGAGTGTGTTTGGATGTTTATCGTTATGGAGATCTCTAGTTAGAGAACAGGCAGAGGAACGATTTTATAAATCAGTGGATCTTGGCTTTAATTAATGGTGTGTTTTGTTTCCACTGGAGTCTGCGGAGAATCGAATGGAATACTAGCACACTACATACTGAACACTGCATACTAAACACTACATACTGATCACTGCATACTAAACACTGCATAATGATCACTGCATACTGATCACTGCATACTGATCACTGCATACTGAACACTGCATACTGAACACTGCATACTCAACACTGCATACTGAACACTGCATACTAAACACTGCATACTGATCACTGCATACTAAACACTGCATACTGATCACTGCATACTCAACACTGCATACTGAACACTGCATACTCAACACTGCATACTCAACACTGCATACTAAACACTGCATACTGATCACTGCATACTGAACACTGCATACTGAACACTGCATACTGAACACTAAATACTGAAAACTAAATACTGAACACTGTATAATGAACACTACATACTCCATTTAGAACTGAATTGAAAATGATTTTTAAATTCCTGTTCCTTTCCAGACTGAACTGAATTTGAATTGAGATGCAGTTTAAATTTATGTACAGGTATTTACACAATTTACAGTTTTTTTTTTTTTTTATGTTGTTGAAAGTCTTGTATGAAAAGCAGTAATATTGTGAATATTATTACAATTTAAAATAGCTGTTTTCAATGTCAATATATGTTAAAATGATTTTAATATGCTGATTTCTTGTTAACAGTTTATACTAAGATCTCATTGGATAAAATTGATTAATGCATTGAGCTAACATGAACTAGCCACACACTATATATATATATATATATATATAGCAGTTTTTGGACTGGCAGAGTAAAGTTTTTCTGAAGGTTTTCTAAGCCAATCTTTCTAATGCTTAATGCTTCATTTAAACACCTAATCATAGTTCGTAAATCAATAGGCCATTGTGGAAGAACACGTTTTCCCTGAATGCTGTTAGCTGTTGAATTTGCATTGTAATTCAGTAAATTGTACATGAGGAGAATAATAAACGTTTGAGAAGTGTTTTAATAGATTCACAAATCATTCAGTTCCAGTAGTTTTTAACTTTCTGTGTGACGAGACCAAGTCAATTCAAATTTCAAAGCATGAACTGAATCAGAGCCAGTTATGATCTCATATAATGTTCTACTATATTGCTCTTATATGAAGCTGATGATATTTTCTGTCCTGAAAACCGTCACACAGATCACACTGCATTTCTACAGCTGTGTTTAAGACTGAGTGTGTTTATTAAAGCGCTTTCCTCATGGAATGCGTTCACACACACACACACACACACACACACACACACACACAAACACACACACACACATTTTCTTCTTTTATTTGGATCCACAAGACAAGCAACAAAAAATGTAATCCAAATACCTTGGGAAGTCAGTTAACAAGATGACAAGTACGTATGGCCAACATACATTCACAAGTCCTTATATTTATACATTTAACACTCAAAGGATAGACAAAACATCTTCGTTTCCATATTTACATACTGCCTATAAAGGCTGAAACTGAAACACACACAATCACACACTCAAACACAAACACACACACACACTCAAACATACACACACACCCCTATCTCTCTCTCTCTCTGTGGTGTTGTCTGTAGGTCCTGCAGGTGCAGAGAGGTGCATGGTGGGAAGTGTAGTGTTCTGCAGGAACACATCATTGCAGCTCCAGTCTGGGGGCTGATAAGTTCATTCAGATTGTCAAAAACACACGTTTATATTTCAGACACTGAACGCAGGAGGGAATCTTATCATGATAATGAGTGTTTTTCTTTTTTTTTTTGTAGTTTAGTTTCTTTAATTGCTCCTTTTGAACTGGGAAGGATGTTTAGATGTGTTTTATAGTCCAGACGTGTTGGTGTTTTATCTTGAATCATCTTTTCTGTCGTTCAGGTGTGTTTCTGCTCTTGTCGATGACGTGGCAGGTGAATAGCTGTGAATTCTTCACAGGATTAATGCACGCGTGAGAAGCGTTCAGTGAAGACAGCGGCGTTACCTTCGGCTCTGAAGGGTCCCGTGTGTGTCGCCGCAGAAGAAAGATCTCGAGGCGTGAAGAGCGTCTGAGGAGCGTGTCGCCCGCGGCAGCTGTCGAGCTGCTGTCTTTGATAAGACTGCACTGACTAATATTGATTTGAAGCCCAGTGGTTTCTCATCACACACGTGTGTGTCACTGTTTACACGCTTCAGTCCCGATCATGCTAGACTGAGAACACGTCAAAAATAAACTGCGTAGGCCTCACGTGTCCACAGGTTCAGATGAGTGGTTTATCACTCTGGTTAATAAACTGAACATGGAGCTCTGGTTTGTGTTCTATTTTTATTATAATGATAGCTGATTTTCTGCCGCAGTAACGTCTGTAGATTCATGCATACTTAGATTATTTGCGTTCATTTTGAATCAGTGAGAGTCAGATCATGTTGTTAATGGAGTTAATGATTTTTAGGGTAACTTTGACCCCGTGTGTGTGTGTTTTCCTGGTTTAGATCATGTTCATGTGCTGAAGTGAATCATTGATTGAGTTTCTCAGTATTATTGATCTCAGCACAGGAAGCGCAGCAGCGGTTTCTGAGGTCACTTCCCCCACAAGCGTGTCGCGGCACGTCTGTCGGTTCGTGAACGTGTTTAGTGTCCCGTATGCAGGACGCCGCTGCAACATCAGTGTTTGATCAGTTTTCCTATAAAGCACAGATCAGAAACTCTGCAGTTCGTGACTCATTTATTTCTCGTTCTCTCAGTCCGGCAGAATATTGATGGTTTTGAACTGGATTATGAGTGATTCAGTCAGTCAGTCACTGACTCAGAGTGTGGGCGAGAGACACTCTGATCAAACACAGGAGAGACAGTCAGAAACCACAGCGCTTAAACCTGTCTTGCACTCTTAATATCTCACGTCCTTCTTTAAATGCTCATGAAACCCATTTCTTGAATGTGCACAAATAGATCCGGACTCATATCCCAATCTTATTATATGCTATACATTTCTTATTACATTACATTTTTCTAAATAAATAGCAGCTAAACTTCAGCAGTGATCAGCGTGCAGTGAATAGAAATAAGTGACTTTTTTTATAATATACGTGTACACATATGTACAGTATATGTCTTCTGCATGAAAATCACATTTATTATTTGTATTTTGGGGAAAATTTGATGCCCAATCTGATGCACTTCTTCTGTTTCTTACAGCATCATCATATAGCGTGATTTGTTTTCTGTAGACTTGATTTTTGATGATATACAGTCATGTTGTTGTGTCTCTGATTGAAGACAAGTTTCATGGCATGTGTTCCTGTGAATGTGTTCGGATGACATGATTGCATGACATGATGTGATTCTAGTCATTTTCTGGGCTCATTTAATGACCCATATCGCTGGACACTCACACTCTAACATTAAAGAGCTGAAAAATTCATCACATGTGAGACACATAATAACCTCACAGAAGATAAGAGGGAAATGATACAGTTACATGTTTAAATTTTAAACTTAAATGAGTGTTTGCATAAATGTTGAATGTTGGTGATGTGGATGCATGAGAGAACGCTAACACAGAAAGACTGAAGACGAAGACAGACAGACTGAAATCATGTCATTCAACCAGAAAATAAGTTCATGAGTCTGTTTTATCTAGTTTTTTTTTTTTACTGGAGGTGTTTACAGGTGTTCATCTGTCATGTTTTGTCCTCAACCGGACATGAGATGTTCACGTTCACTGCGATCACTGCGATCAAACACACACTGATTTTCATTTAATGAGGGTTAGTTGTTTGTGTCTGTGAATGAGCCGATCTCTCGCTGTTGTGACTCATTATGGCCGTTTGTCAGATGGCATTCAGTGAGGATCTCTGGATCAGTCTTCATTATTGAGCATGTTTGTAAGTGCAGATGTTCTGCAGTGGCACTGATCAGGTTTTTGTATGTTGAATTTCAGCGCTGCTGTTTCTAACACACATTCAGCGTTATATTCCTCATCTCCCTCTCTCTGCAGTCCTGTGGAATCATGGGAAGGCAGCAGATGGCTGTTTGAGCATGTGTGACTCTGTCAGACGCCGCAGAAAATAACTTTGTCTCGTCCCTCCATTTGTAAAATTGAACGAAAGCTGGATTGAGATGCGTTTAACACACGTGCAACTCACAGACGTGTTTCTTCAGTCAAATGTCATCATGTAGTCACTCCACTTTAGTCTGATTGTGGTGAGGATCCGTGTGCAGAGAGTTTATCTGAAACAGTAACAGCAGGAACACATCAGAGTTTCTGTAAGTGATACAGATGATCTGACAGACAGACACAAGCCAACTCTCCCATAATTCAAGAGTCTGAACAACCGAAACTTCATTTTATTGAACAGTGTTCTGTGAGGCTGACAGAATAAAAAAATATCATCAGTTGTGTGTGTGTGTGTGTGTGTGTGTAAGTAAGAGTGTGTGTTTGTACTTATGGAGATACAGAAGAAAACCCTTGAGGTCTGGAGGTTAAATGGACTATTTTATGATGTAGATCATCATCATCATCTCCTGTCGGTCTCTCTCTGCTGACGCTCATGAAGTGATCTTTGTCTTTAGTTTGCGTGTGTCTCTAGTGTGATATCGCGTTTGGTCATGAATCTCCGTGAGTCACTGCACTCGTGTTCACAGCTGCACATTCGGATGGGAGGAAACGGAGCTCTTCAAACCCTCATGAGCCTCATTCAGTCCTGGAAACCATTGATGAACATCTGAACATCTGCCTCTCATGAACCACTGTTGACAGACAGACAGACACACACACACCCACACGCGCACACACACACACACACACACAACTCTGTATAGCTATCTTTGTGAGGACATTGATTGACACAATGCAATCTCTAGCTCCTTACCCTAACCCTACCCATCAGAACTAAGTACCTTACCCTAAACCTACCCTTTACCCAATTATAACCTGACCCCTAAAACCAAGTCTTGACCCTCAAACAGGCCTTTAAAGGGCTCTCAGAAAGCGAGGACCGGCCGAAATGTCCTCACTTTACAATTTTGTCCTCACTCCCATGGTCTAAAACTCAAACAGGCCCTCACAAAGTACACACACACACACACACACACACACACACTCACTCCTCTCACTCTCTCTCTCTCTCTCTCTCTCTCACTCACACACACACACACACAC
>CM077221.1:330000-342500 GCA_039654775.1 Spinibarbus caldwelli
AACTGCATACTATTATCAATTCCGTTCTCTTTTACAGTTTATTGTGTTTGAACAGTCAAATAGATGCAGAATAACATCAGAATGAACATAAATGTGGATCTGTGCTTCAGGTTTTAAAGTGACTGCAGCCTAATAAACCTGTTGCTGTCTATGCCATTCATGTTAATCAAACAACAAGCTTGTACTGTTATTTGTTATTTCCAAATTTGTTCTTATTTTTAATAACAAAACTAACTGTGTTGTCATGAAATGAAGTATCTCCGGCTAACACGTCAGATGATCCCGCTCAGTTTCTCCTGGCGCTCAGCATCAGACTTGTGCAGCGTTTGTCAGTGGTGTGGTGTTTATTGGTTTGAGTAGGTCAGTGTGTCCTTTCCACAGAGCTTCATTCGTTCAGGCCCAGCGTGTCAGAGCAGACCTTGATTTTCCAAGGTTTCTGTCTCTGGTTCTGAGCCTCTTATGACTGAACAGACCTCAGATGGATTCAGGCCCGCTGGGATCACAAACACACACTCACACACACACCCGGCCGGGCCGCACCCGCACTCAGATATAACTCTCTTTCAGAGCAGGGGCTGCTGGGTAATTGGATTTAATTGGATTTAGCAGCTCACTGACCTTGTGGTCAAACTATCCTGCCCTGACAATGAGCCCATGGAGTGTGAGAGGAGCGAGAAGATCCCACACGCGCCGTATCCCACCAGTCCTGTGCTTATTAACTCATTAATATTCCCCAGCCGTCAATGTCAAGAAATTCAGACCGTCAAACCCAGTCAGACCGCTTCCTCTGTTGAAAGGAAGTTTGAGGTCAGAGACGTCACGAGTGTTCATCAGACCTCCATTCCCATACTAGTCAAGTAGCTAGTTAACCTGTGGAGTAACTAACCTGCATTATTAAAGGCCTGCTGACACGTTTCTGAAACCCAGCGTGGGGCGTCTGCTTTGAGAGCGTCAGCAAACGCGTCCGCAAGCGCTTCTGCTCTTCAAAGAATCTGAGCGCTGCTGTTTAACAGTTGCATTTACTGCGATACGTCTCATTTACCGCGGCGTGTTTCCCTCAGGCTGGGTCTCTTCACTACACGTGTTTTGTTTGATATGTGTATTTGTTCGCCCATTGCTTTTCCCTTTGATGAAGATAAGCGTGTGTGGCATACAGGGCTCCGGCTATTTGTGTTTTTCAAAGACTAATCATTTCAGTCTTCTTTCTTCTTTCCAGGTAGCCCTCAATAATTCATCGGTTGCCGTTTGTTTTCGCGGGAGAGGAGGCCGTTTGCTGGCAGCCTGTTGTTCTCTAAATGTTGTTCTGTAAATGCTGTTCGCTCTGATGTTTTCCTTCACGTCATCTTTGAGTGATTTGCTCACCTCAGGCTCTCGCTGCCCGTCTGAGTCCTGTTGACCCGCTCAGACGGATCAGAACTCGAGTGCTTCTCTTATTGACATCAGCAGATGTTCTGACCAACTAAAATTTAGGAATGGCGAAACATACTCGGTTGATCATTCAGAAGTGCTTGTGGAGAATAAATCAGAGTAGAACAGAAGCTGCTGAAAACTACTGAAATGATTTTATTTCTCTTTTTCCGTTAGCAGTACTTGGCTTTGTGTTTGTGGTTTAGTGCTTCATGTCTGCAGCTGTTTCTGAAGGTTTGATGAAGACCTAAGTTGTTAGCATAAACATGAGTGCGGTTTTGGACAGTCCAGATTTTCTGTGGTTTATGCTCAGACTGTCCTCTATTTGTGTGCCAAATTTCATAGCTTTCGCCCATAGCTTTCAATCACTTTTCAAGTGGTTCTAAAGTTCTAAATCTTCAATTTAGAGGTTTTTTTAGAGGTATATTATACAATTATACAATTTTTTTTATAGGTAAATTTTAACATAAACATCTGTTGTGCAGCACTTTTGCCAAAAATAAAAATAAATTGTTTAATTTTTGTTGAATTAAAAATTAAAAGATTGAAATGTTAATGATTTATGTCTTCATTTCCCACTGTTTTTGATAATTTTGTAATCCAGAAAATTTTGAAATTTTGAAAAAAATGTCATGGGCCCCTATTATTATAAACATTTTAATTTAAACATAATTTATTAAATGGTTATAGTTTAATGAATTCAAATTATTAGACATGTTTTTTTGATTTTTAAAATGTGTTTAAAGGAATAGTTCACTGAAAAAGGAAAATTCTGTCATCATTTACTCACTCTCCACTTGTTCCGAATCTGTGTGAGTTTGTTTCTTCTGTTGAACATAAAAGATATTTTGAAAATTGTTGGTAACCAAACAGTTGTTATTTATTTTATTTTTTTTATTTGTATTTTTTATTTTTATTTTCATTCTATGGAAGTCAGTTCACACACCTGACTCTAGTTAGTAGAGTAATTGGAGTCAGGTAGGGTAGTAGAGTCTGCAACTGAACTGGCTGTGGCCTATGAGGGAGACATACTAAATGTGTGGTGGTTGGACAGGTTTGAGAAGCACTGTTTTTTAAGTATTACATCGTCCAGAGTCCAGAAAGAATAAAATGTATTTCACGGAGCTCTAGTTTGACAGCTCCTCTGCAGAGAAACAGACACGATGAAGCTTCTAGAAAGTGATTTTCTAGAAATGTCCCTAGTTGTAATGGAGGCAGTATAATGAAGCAGAATGAGAACGATGATCACGTGTTGATGTGGCTGTAAATAGTGTGTGTGTGTATGTGTGTGTGTGTGTGTGTGAATGTCTGGTATAGGAGGAACGTCCATCTCCATCAGCAGCAGATTCAGAGAGATTTCACACTCATGAGACACAAACTGGACCAAGAAACAAAACCGTCCTGATCTCTGCCAGAACGACTTCAAAGGCGTCTTCTATCACTAATTTCCCTAATTTTTGCGGCAGAGATGCATGAAAACAGGTTTTTCTGTGAGACAAAGGTGCCGTGTGGAGATGAGTCCCTCTGGAGCGCCAGATAATCCCCTTTCCTGCAGGAACGCCACCGCCTCTGGTACTCTGGCATACAGTGAGAGAGTGTGTATGTGTGTGTGTGTGTATGTGTGTGTGTATTGGGAGGGCAGGGAGTGAGCGGTGGGCGGGTGCTGGCATGGGTGGTGCTGCTGGTGACTTCACCTGTGTTCAGGGCCGGATGTGTTCGTCCGGTCAGCAGCAGTGCATTAACACACACAGCGAGCGCTCCCTCTGATCTGCGCAGGTGATCTCAGAGCGTCTGAAAGCACAGCAGATGGTTTGACTTGGACTCACACATGATCTGATGACCTGCACTCACACACAGACGCGCCGCAGGACATATGCTGTTTATTCGCTCCACACGCTCATGCTATTTCAGTGCAGTCATTTAGAGAGACTCGTGTGTGTGAACAGACATTTAGTGCTGCAGAACAAACAGCTCTCTAACAGACGTGCACAGATCTGAGGAGATTAAGATTACTCTGTGTGTGTGTGTGTGTGTGTGTGTGTGTGTTTGCGTGTGTGTGTTTGCGTGTGTGTGTGTGTGTATGTCAAAAAATTGGAATAAGATTTGGTAATGTTTCTGAAAGAAGTCTCTTCTGCTCAAGGAGGGGTGAGGTGTCCAAGTCGCAACATCTAACTACTGGGGTGCCTCAGGGCTCAGTTCTTGGACCACTTCTCTTCTCTGTCTACATGGCATCACTAGGTTCTGTCGTTCAGAAACATGGCTTTTCATATCACTGCTATGCTGATGACACTCAACTCTACCTCTCATTCCATCCTGATGGTCTGACGATAGCTGCTTGCATCTCAGCTTGTCTAACAGACATTTCTTGCTGGATGAAGGATCATCACCTTCAGCTCAACCTGGCCAAGACAGAACTGCTTATGGTTTTAACAAACCCATCACTTCATCACAATTTCACTATCCAGCTAGGCACATCAACCATAACTCCTTCAAAAACAGCAAGAAACCTTGGAGTTATGACTGATGATAAGCTGAATTTCTCCGAGCACATTGCTAAAACTGCCCGCTCCTGCAAATTTACTTTATTCAACATCAAGAAGATCAGGTCCTTTCTTTCGGAACATGCAACACAACTCCTTGTTCAAGCTCTTGTTCTGTCCAGGCTGGACTATTGCAATGCTCTCTTGGCAGGTCTTCCAGCCAGTTCTATCAAACCTCTACAATTAATCCAAAATGTGGCTGAAAGATTAATTTTTAATGAGCCGAAAAGAACGCACATCAGACCTCTGTTCAATTTGCACAGGGTACCAATAGCTGCTCGCATAAAATTCAAGTCATTGATGTTTGGCCACAAAACCACCACTGGCTCTGCACCCCTTTACCTAAATTCAGTACTTCAGACCTATGTGCCCTCTAGAAGCTTGCATTCTGCAAGTGAACAGTGCATTATTGTACCATCCCAAAGAGGCACAACATCACTTTCAAGGACATTCACTTAAATTGTTCCCTCAAGGTGGAATGACCTGCCCAACTCAATCCGAGCAGCTGAGTCCTTAGCCATCTTCAAGAAATGGCTAAAAACACACACACACACACACACACACACACACATATATATATATATATATATATATATATATATATATATATATATATATATATACAATGGCTAAAAAAACATATATATATATATATACAACCCAATTCCAGAAAAGTTAGGACATTTTGTGAAATGCCATAAAATCAAGAATATGTTATTTGTTCATTCTCTTTAACCTTTATTTAATTGATTAAAGTACAAAGAAAACATTTCCAATGTTTTCACGGGCCAAATTAATTTTATTTTGTAAAAATAACAAATTTTGATTTTGATGACTACAACACACCAAAAAATTTGGGACAGAGGCATGTTTACCACTGTGTCAAATCACCTTTCCTTTTAATTACACATTTTAATCACCTGGGAATTAAGGATGCTAATTTTTAAAGTTTTGCAAGCAAAATTTTTGCCCAGTCACACTTGATACAAGACTTCCGCTGCTCAACAGTCCAACACATTCACTCTGTCTCTACGAAACCACGCTGTTGTAGCACATGCAGAATGAGACCTGGCATTGTCGTGATCTAATAACCATGGACTTCCCATGAAAGATGTCATCTTGATGACAGTATATGTCTCTGTACAATCCCAATATATGCCTCCACGTCAATGGTACCTTCACACATATGCAAGTCACCCATAACATGACAAGTGTTCAGTGCAGTATCAGTCACTCCTCAGGAATAGAGGAGTGACTGATACGCACTGAGGTCAGTAGTGTTTTTTGATTTGTGCCACTTCCTCTCTGCAGCCCTTAGTTTAGTGCGATGTTCACGGAGAACATCAGACAGCCAGGGGGCAGAGTGGGTAGTGCGTGCTGGTCTGGATGAAAGGGGGCAAAAGTTGTCTAAGCGAGATGTTAGAGTGGAGAAAAGAGTGTCAGTAGCACTGTTTGTGTCCAGTGCTGAAAACTGAGAGGGTGAAGGAAGTGCAGATGAAACCATTGAGGATAGGCAAGAAGGAGAGAGTGAGCATAGGTTATGGCAAAAGGTGACCTGCGGAGGAGTGTGTGCTGTGTCAGGAGTTAGTGTGAGGTTAGAAGTGATGAGGAAGTGGTCAGAGGTGTGCAGTGGAGTAACTAATGTGTTGTCAGTGGAGCAGTAGCATGTGTAGATGAGGTCCAGTTGGTTACCTGATTTGTGAGTAACCATAGTAGACACTCGTTTGAGGTCAAATGAAGTGAGAAGAGTGTTGAAGTCAGCAGCCTGGGGTTTTTCTAGGTGGATGTTGAAGTCACCGAGCAGTACCAGAGGAGTACCATCCTCAGGAAAGTTTGACAGTAATACATTCAACTCCTCCAAGAAGTTACCCAGTTGACCTGGGGGACGATACACAACTACAAAGTGGATTTTAACAGTGTAGGTAATAGTAATTGCATGAGATTCAAATGAACTGTTGCCTGTAAGAGATGGTAGAAGATCAAATTTCCATTCATTTGAAATAAGGAGACCCGTACCTCCACCCCTCCCAACCATGCGAGGGGTGTGGGAAAAAGTGAAATTAGTGGAAAGGGCTGCAGGAGTGGCAGTGTCCTCAGGTTTGATCCAACTCTCTGGATTCCTGTGGCTCAGTGGTAGAGCATTGCGTTAGCAGCGAAAAAGGGCGTGGGTTCAATTCCCAGGGAACACACATACTGATTAAAAAAAAACAAAAAACAATGTATAGCCTGAATGCACTGTAAGTTGCTTTGGATAAAAGTGTCTGCTAAATGCATAAATATAAATGTAAATGTAAGTCTCAGTTAGGGCCATGAGGTTGAGACCGGAATGAGTAGCAATAGAAGGAATAAAGTTTGCTTTGTTTACAGCAGACTGGCAGTTCCAGAGACCAAATGGAATAGAGAGTAAAGTAGTAGAGGACAGAGGGACAGGCTGTAGATTATTAGGATTGGCCTGCCTCCAACGTACAGTGCATGCTTTCCGAGTGTTAGTAGTAATAGTAGAGATTTGAAAGCACATAGTGAGTACAATTGACTAAACACGTAGATGAGAACAAGTTGTACAAAAACTAAAGAAAGGGGAGAAAGCAATACTCAAGGGCCTTGTCTTTGTTCTTGCTCGGTGGAGTTGCGCAAGGTAGAGTCGATTATCTTTACATTCGTCGGTCTTCACACGAGGAGGGCTTCACACGAGGGCTGCCGCAACCGCTGCCGCGGTATACAATCCAGTTTTATACTTGCCTAATTATTCAGGATAATTATAAGAATAAGAATAGTTATTATAATTATTCAGGAGTGAAATCATTTCTAGTGATCATAACTTAAATAAGAGAGCTGTGTGTTTTATGTTGTCAGAACATGATGATAGTTTGTTTCTCATCCTGCATTGCAAAGCTAAAGGCTTTGCAATGCAGGATGAGAAACAAAAAGGCAATGTGGCCCATAGACTGAGTTTCAGAGGATCAGCAGGTCTGAGATCAGAGTGACCCGCTGCTCAGTCCTGTTTAAAGTCTTCAGAAGAGAGCTGGCTGATTGAGACTGTAGTGTCTCTCTGATGCTGTAAATCAGAGGCTGTGCTGTAGAAGTGTGGCATTATGGGATCGCGAGCGTCTGCTGAATGAGTGACTGTAGTGCTGTAGTTCAGCGCTGCCTCTGATCTGAGCCTGTTGCCATGACGACGCCGTCCGCCCTGATTGACACTCACTCCAACCAATCAGAATGCAGGATTCAGTGTAATGTTGGCGGCTCAAGGTGAGGCGCAGCTCTGACTGCAGGTGCGCTTTAATGCAGAGGCACATCTCAGCGGCTGCTGCTTCTCTTTCTCTCTTTCATTCTTTTTTTTTCTGAAGTCTCCGGCTCGTAAAATAAGTCTCCGGGCGACGCTGCAGCGCTATTTCACAGCACACTGACCCTGTCGGCTTGTAAAGTCGGTTAAACATTGTTGAAATATTTGTTTACAAGGTTCAGTGCAGTTTAATTTTCTTCTGATCAACTTTTTTTTTTCTTTGCTCATCCCAGCAGTCTCTCTCTCTCTCTCTCTCTCTCTCTCTCTCTCTCTCTGCAGAAGATTGTGGTTTCTTTATGGCCATTTTTATTTCAGTTATTATTATTATTATTATTATTATTTGTTCATATTAGTGTTATTTTGACTATCACTGAGATAATAGTGTTATAGTTTATTAATATTTAATTTTTTTAATTGTTTTTTTCATTAATAGTAGTCATTTTTCTTCAGTTTTAGTCCTTTTTTACATGCCTCTAGTTTATTATTTATTTATTTATTTTAAGCTATAGATAACTATAATGGCAATGCTGCTGCGTCTTCTTCTGTTTTCGGGCCTGAAGATCATGTAACTCATGGTGAAAATCCCCCAGACTCGCTCTGAACGCGAGAACATGTTCGTCTGGTTGTAATATTATAGTTGCATCGAGTGGAAACGATGTTCTGTTGTTCTTCCATGTTAAACAAAGCACCGTTTTCAGTCGGGATTCGCTCTTCAAACCGAATCCTAACGGCGTTCCTGACGCGTATTCTCTGAAGGTCATGATGTTTAATTAATCTCCAGCCGGGTGAGATGTATGTTTTATTAAATCGTTAGCCTTCACTGTGATGGACAGCTTTAAAGGCCCTCCTCCAGATGAAGACGTCTTCTGTTTTTTGCGTGCCGCTCTGCGCTTGTCAAAGGAACCGAAATAATGAGCGCAAACCTCGAGGGAGCGTTTGAGAGGAACGCGCGTCTCCACTCAATCAGCGCGAGATGCTGATGCTTTCAGGCGCTCTTCACTCCATTGATTCTCGTGCACACAGATTTATTCATATTCTCGACAAGAAGTCGCTCGGTTTGGTGTTGATGAAGCTCCAGCCGCACGTTATCGCGGGTGCTGACCGCATGATGAATGCGTCCTCTATTGTTTCCACTGGAAACACCAGCATCTTCTCTAAGTTTTCATTGTGAGTTTATCGTGCTAATTGCTTTCGGTTAAGTTACTGGGTAGAGCGGATTTGCGTGGCGTCTCTGCGTGAGGACATTCATTCCTCATTACTGTGTGTTTGGTGCCGCACCTGCTGCGCGTCGCGTTCCTCTCGCGTTCGCTCGTGGCGCGTTCAGGACATTAAGCAGAGCTTCATTAGCTCCAGTCTAATGAGAGTGTTAAAATATAACCAGCGAGAAATCATTTAGATGAGATATTAAACACAAACGCTGCAGGCTGCACGCATTCACGATGGAAACGGCGCTTTTGTTTCGTAAAACAAGTGATTTGAGAAGCTCTGGAACGTCAGTGTTATTTATCAACTGAATGGATATGAAAGGTGTCAGTGTTTGTTTGTTTGTTTTTTCCTTTCTTTTTGTATAATTGAGATACTATTGTAGTTTTTATTAACAGTTTGAAAAATTGAAAAACGTTTATATATATATATATATATATATATATATATATATATATATATATATATATATATATATATATATATATATATATATAAAATATATAAATTTTCCTTTTCCTTTTTTTATCCTATTATTTTATTTATTCATTAATATGTGTATTAAGGATGAAGCGGTTATTGGGAATAAACCATGGTAAAATTCCAAACTTTTATTTATTTTTTATTATTATTATTATTATTATTATTATTATTATTATTATTATTATTTGTTTGTTTGTCAAAACTTCACTCAACATATTTTGTTAATTTAAAATCATCTGGCCATTAATGTTATCATTTTAATATTTATGCAAGTAATATTTGATATTTGTTTTTCTTTCAATACAAAATTTAGTGAAGTGATTTTATTGTGTGCATCAGTACTTTCTGAACATTTCAAGCACATTTTAACAGTACTCTGATAATATTGATAACTGTAATCATTTTGGTCACTGTTATTGTGATATTATTATTTATTTATTTATTTTTATTTTTTGTAATATATATTTATTTTAATTTTTATTTCAGTTGTAGTATTTAATTATTTTAGTACATCATGTTGAAAATGAGAAATGATCTCTTGACAACTACCCAGAATATTTTCTTAATTTGAAATATTTTATTCAGTATTATGGAGTGTTCAATTAACATTTATTGTGTTTCACCTAGCAAACGTATTAATTTATTTATTTACTTATTTGTTTGTTTATTTGTGGTATGCAGATGAACAGTCAGCTATAGTTTTAGCACACAGGCCGTTCACTAATTCTTTATTTATTTCTATTTTATAGTGTATTTAACAGTCCATGAATGACCCACATTTGAGCTAAAGTTTATCTGCAGTCTCTGGGCAGGAAAAAGCAAACTTCATCAGCTGATGAATAACACCACACCCAATGTAAATACATGGCAAGTAATAATAGTGCAAATATTGCGAGTTGCACTGTGATAAATGATGTTAACACTCAGAAATGCTTGCATATAAGAAATATGGCTGCTTTATGCGACCTCCTGGTGTCTGGATGCTGCTTTGAGGAAAGGCTGGTTGTTGGATTTGCCATAATTTGCCGGTTTAGCGGCATCGGAGAGAGTTTTATCTGAGAAACTTAGTAGCACAAGATTCACAGTCGGTTTTGTCTGTGATACAAACATTTGCAGAGTGGTGTTTCTGGAGAAACTCGCGAGTTATTATCGAATGTTTTCGGTGACAGTCACTGTGATTCAGACTCTTCTGCTGGCGGTTCAGAAATGAGCTGAAAGACAGCAGATGTTCAGCGTTCGTGTGAGTCGAGCGGTGACGTCAGGATGGCTTTCAGTGGTGATTATGGGTTTGAGGATCCAGAGGAAGTCAGTCGTGAATGCTGTTCTTCTGTCCACTGATCCTCAGCACACGTGTGGACTCTTGAAGAACACATGGCTCCACAAGATAACTCTCATTACCGCGCCATTAAATGTAAATGCAGTATTTCTGTTTGATTGCAGCCTGTGATGTGTGGCTCAGGAAGGCCGTGAGTTATAATAACCTCCACACCATGAATATTAGATGAGAGAGCAGCGTTCCTTACAGTCGCTGAGAGCCTGCTGCACGTTTACAGTCTCACATACTGTAATAAATACCAGAGGAGAGAGCGCTCGGCTAATTGATAGTTTGTTTTATGAAATTACGGGCATTATTAATGCTTTCTGCCGTAGGTTGATGTGTTGGGTTTCACACGCAGATGAGAAAACGCTGAAAATCCTCCGACAGCAGATGGAGGCTGAACTTATTTATGAGCGCTTTAATGAAGATGAAACGAGTGTAAGCGATCTCTCCTCCTCAGCCGCTCCGCTCCGAAGGTATCTGCCAAAATAAAACGCGTGTTGCTTGTGAAACATTGAACGATTCACAAAACTACTTCAATTTCATTATATTATTGTTACAATAGAGGCAAATTGCTTTTCTCTGCCTGAGAGAATCAAAGGAGGATTTTATTATTTTATGCGTTCATTTATTCACACAGTACAAGCAGTGAGTCTTTTGTCTGTCTATCTGTCTAATCTTTAAATTACGGTTGTTGAATTATCTTTTCATTTAGATTGTGATGTATAAGAGAGAGAGAAATATTTGAATCAATTGAATAAATGATTATTTGGCTCATTTGACTCAGTGTTTTTGAAGGAACCAGTTGGATGAATGATTCAATGACTTACTCATAAAGACAGCCACTTGATTTGTTCCTGAATAAATCAATGTTTGAATGAACTGATTCAGTGAATCAGTTCATAAAGACAGTCACTTGTCGCCATCTACTGGTGTAACGATGCAGAAAGTGTGTCTATGGACTTACTGCGAACGAAACACACTTTTATTAACAATTTAAAGCAGCAGAAATCCATGACCACTGGAGACATGTTTGTTATTTTTCTGAAACATCATGAACATTGTAGAAATTACTTTTTTTTTTTTTTTTTTTTAAATAAAAAAGTCCAACTTCTTTGTCTAGTTAGAATTTTTTTTAATTCACTGAATTCAATTTCACACTTTTTGCATAAACTTTTATGTTTTACAATGAAGTCAGTCAGTTTGGGTGAAGTTCGGCTTAAAGGTCTCATATCTGTCTCTCTCTCAGTTTGTTTGTCTGTATTTATCTGTCTGTGTCAGTCAGTCTCTTTGTGTCTCATGTGGTCTGTAATCTCTCTATTAAAGCTCTGATGAATCGCTAATGGACAGGTATCCGTGTGCGATCGGCAGAAATATGAACGATGTCAGTGATTCCTGTTGGTTTGCGGTTCATAATGACGGACCTCACAAACATTTGATCACAGAGGGCCGTAAAAGCACCCGCTCGCTGTGTTTAACAGCCGCTTCTGATAGAAGCCTCGACCCGCTTTAATTATTAAAGGCGAGGAAAGGACCGCTGCGCGTCTATCATCCGCGCACTATATGTTATGATAAGTTCCCTCTCCTCCCTCAGAAACCCTCCTGAATTATTAAAGCTCCTCAAATTCAGCATGAAAGGATTCTTCTGGAAAGACGAGGGCTTATTCTGTACATGTCCACACAGACGCTGATCTACTGATAGAGACCGTTTCTTCTGTCTCACAGAAGCGCTTTTCCAGTTAATAGTGAAGTAAATCACTGCTGTGTCATTGAGCAGATGCTGTAATCGCTGAACGGAAATCATTTGTATTCTGATCTGTCAGAAGAGCTGCACTGCCAACCAAATGAGCTTCTGCTTTGCCTTTGCTTGAGTTTATAGATTAACAGTATTTAAATATAATTAAGGCGGGACTCTACAGGTGAACAGGGTGAAAGAAATAGCTAATAGATCTCACCAAACTTCCATACAGATTACATTAAGAAATGCAAATATTTACTGTATTACAAGTTTTCTGAAATGTTATATTTTAATATGCAAATGATGCTTTTTTTTTTATTATTAAATAAATATGTGTTAATTTGCCTATATTTCCAGAACATAAATCTGAACATTGGATAAAGTCAGGATCATAATTCTTGTTTGATTTTGTTGTCATATTAGAGTTAAAGGTTTTTCCAGAGGGGATTCTGGATTTCTCTTTTTACCGCTCCATAAATCAGAAAATACTGTCAGCAGACAGAAACCAAAGACATTTTCACCATGTTT
>CM077221.1:347500-355000 GCA_039654775.1 Spinibarbus caldwelli
CTGTTGTTGTGTGGAGAGGAAGATCAAAATGATGCAGAACATTTGGATGGCTGCATCTCATTATCCGAGGAACGTCAAACGCTAAATCAGCTGGTGTGAATGCACAGACCAATCCACAGTTCATCGTCTCAGAGATGAAAGCGCTCAGTCAGCGGCGCCACCTACACACTACGCTCCTGGTTTCTTGTTGTTCAGAGCGATTTGCTCTCCAGCGTGAACTGCAGACTCATTATGTCTCTGATGTTGCTCATTAAGTTCACAACTAATTAACGTGGTTTGGAAACACAAGATATGATGTGAAAGAGAAGATGGTAACCTTGTTGTGCTAACCTGTGAATTAAAGAAGAGTTTATCCAGAAGCAGATATTGTGTCATCATGCTCTTGGCTGCATGTGCTTTCAGACCTGTGTGGCTTTACTCGATTGTTCATAATGAAACCAGACAGTGGCAGAAAGCACAGTATAACGAGTCTGTTCAACATGAGCACTACTGTACGCTCCGTCTGTGTGTTTCATAGAAGACGTTCTTTATGGAGTTTGAGGAGCGGTGGATGAAGAGTTTTGGGTTCAGCTAATGCTGTACATCTTTCAATTGAGTGACGTGTGTTAAGAATCCCCATTCAATTCATGAATTTTAATTGACAGGAACAGGATGCAAAATTACAGTTTCAATGTGACTTATAAGGTTGAATTAAAATGATTTGAAATTCATATGATGATTTTAACACTAACTACAAAGAAAGCAGTTTGCCTTGTAGAACTTTGAATGTTGGGTTAATATAGTCTGAATTTAAAATTTTGAAAGATGCTTAAAAAGCCTTGCATTTAGGATAGATAGATAGATAGATAGATAGATAGATAGATAGATAGATAGAACGATAAATGGATGGATGGATAGATAGATAGATAGATAGATAGATAGATAGATAGATAGATAGATAGATAGATAGATAGATAGATAGATAGAACGATAAATGGATGGATGGATAGATAGATAGATAGATAGATAGATAGATAGATAGATAGATAGATAGATAGATAGAATTAACTAATGGGACTTTATTTCCCAGAATGCATTAGCTGTGTTGAATTGATTTGAATTACAGTTTCGTAAATTAATTTTCTTTTCATTCCAGCTCAGATTCAGATTTATGAATCAAAGAAGTCGATTCTTACGGTCTGAATCTGCTGGCAGATGGAGAATTCAGCTCCAGCTGTCAGGTGATGGAAAAATATTATGCACATAATGTACAAATATACATTCATATTCATATAATAAATTCTAAATAGAATACCAATTGGAGTTTTACTAAAATATGATAAAGTATGATGAAGTAAGATAAGTTTCCGGCACAAAACAACTTTGCTTTACTGGGAAAGGATAATTCTATTCCAGACGCGACAACAGACAGCAGAACCCAATAATCAGTTATGTTTCATTTAGCAGAAAAGTGTAATCCAAAGCGACAAGTAGAGCATTTAACACACAGTGGATCCGGCACAATGTGACAAGGTTCTGAGCTCTATTGTCTTTTGTTGCGTCGCATGATCGCATCGCTCACATCCGGTGTAGACGCGGCGTTACTGTAGGTTAAATCATAACATGGAAATTTGATCACGTGATTCGTGTCATCGCGACATAACACATAGGCTACTAACAGTGTGTGTTTAAAACAAGGACGTTATCGTCCTCTGCTTTTTTCTGGGGTGCATTTTACCCCAGACCTCCAAAGAGCAAAGAAGTGAATGAATGAAAGAAATCGCGAGAGGAGATTTGAAGCTCATGGCAGACACACCCAAGAGATGATTCGCCTTGTGATTGGCTGAATGTTAGTTCACTCAAATCAGAGAACACAGGCGGAAATATTGGCGGTGGGTCAAAAAAAGTGTGGGGGACAGAATCGCCTGTTTCTTACAGTTGCTGCTACGCCCCTGGGAGAATCGTGTCAGGATTGTCAGATCAGCACAGGAAAAGGAAGTTCTGCTGTGTTTTGATTGGAAGCACACACCTGTGCTAAGTTCAGTTAACGTCTTTCAGCTAAAACGCACTGGTAAGGGTTTGACCGTGTGTTTTTAGTAAGAGACTGTTCTTCGGCTCGTGTCGTCCATTAGCACCGTTCTGCTGAAAGAGACGAGTGTTTCTCCAGCAGTCCTTGACTTGCACTCGACTTACTGGATGAAATTGTTGCATTTCAGCACATGCTGTGCTCTTGCAGTAATTCTGTCCGTATGCTGCCGTTTGACGGCTGGTTTGAGTCGACGCAACAGTAGCGTGTTATTTTTGACATGCATGTTGCGTAGAAAACAGCTCTTGCTCTTGAGATATTGCTGTTGTTTGGCTGAATGTAAACGCAGTGAGTGTGTCGAACACTGAATGTTCCAGATGATTTTTTTGTGGTCTTGTGCCTCTAAAGGTGTTGGATGTAGAAACCCTTTTGTGTTGCAGAAGACGTTCTTTACCTTCATCTCCGGTTTTCTGGGATCGCACAGATCTTGAGGTGGATCGTGACTGGAGAATGATCTCAGGTTGGCTCTGATGGGTCACGCACTGGGAATAATAACGTGTGACCTTTATACAGCTTGTTTTGTGTAACAACAGATTCTTTAAAAGAGTGTAGAAAACACTTCTGTGTGATTTGTTGTTGATATTCAGTCAAATTCTGCATTTTATTGGTGCAATTCATCTGTTGCTAGAAACTAAATTAGGTGGATGTCCACATGGACAGCAGGCTTGTCTTCAATAAAACATCACATTTGTGTTTTATTTCTGGGTTAGTCGCCACTTGATCAAACCCTGCCGTGTTTACATCAGTCCAGTCATAACCGTGGGTCAGAAGGGTTATTGTGGTTTGATCATAATGTGTAAGCAAACAGATTTTTACAGCCTTTCATTTAGAAAAGAATTAAAGTTCTGCACAAGGCAAAACACTACAGACAAAAATATATATTTTTTTTTCATGCACTGGTCAATTATGAGATTTTGGACAGCTTGGACACTTTTCACAACATGTTGTTTCGGATGAGAGTAACATTAAAGTGTTTATTTTATTCCACTTTATCTATTTGTGTCTGTAGATTTCAATTCCACTTACACACACCAAATGTAGTCCTCTCTATATTCTGAAGGTTTGTTCATAAATCATTTACACTAGTTTATACAACATTTACTCCTGAAAACATGGTGAAAATACACAGCAAACATAACAATTTTATTCCTATCTATATTTTGAGGGTTTTTATTCCTAAAAACATGGTAAAAATGTGTTTTTCTGTCTGTTGAAAGTATTTTCTGATTTATGGCATGAAAGAAATATCTAATATTAGAAAACTTGGCATATTAGTTGGCATATTAGAAAACTCTAATATGCCAATAAAATCAAACAGAATTATGAGCCTGGCTTCATCCGGTTCATTGTAATGTAGTCAGGCAGCTAGGAAAGTATGGTGAGATCTGTTAGTTGTGTTTTGTACCCCGTTCACCCGTCTTTCTTGGGTTCAGTCTCAGGCTGGAGTCTCGAGCAGTTTGGTGTTTGTCTTCATGAATCGGTGGATAGTCACACATGGATGTTGCTGGAGCCGTTTTAGTTGAATTCGTCCAGTGTTTTTGTTCTGACAGAAGTGTATGTTGTGCTCTAGATGAGAATGGGCGAGACGCCTCTAATCCAGACGCTCTTGAACTCTGCCAAACAGTTGTGTGTGTGTGTGTGTGTTTCCATAAGACCAGAGGGGAAAAAAAAGCATTTGAGCGAGCAATGGCCTTCGGGGGTTGCACTGAATGAAATGCTTTTTTTTCCAATCCCCACCTCACTCAAGAAGCGTTCGTTCGTTCGTTTGTTTTCTCAGCCTTTATTTTCTCTCTCTCTTCTTTCTTTTCCCTTTTTGCTTTGAGTTGATCTTTGACATCCGAGCGTGCCCCAGGATGTCTGTCACAAACTGCAGTCCAACCTTGTGACAATGCTTGCTTTTTTCCCCGTGCCTTTTTATGACCTTCTTCTTTTTTCATTTCTTTCTTTTTTTCTGTTCTTTCCTTCAAGGTCTGGCGCACCTGACGTTAAACAGCCAAGGTATGGTTCATTCCCGTTTTCCATTCTTTTATTTAGTGAGGAAACAGATCTGTCCGTCTCTCCCCTTTCCTCCGTCTTTTGTCCCGATCCCTCCAAACACTGTCCCTCCTCCCCATCTTACTGTGTTGCTGTATTTCCACGCTGTGCGTCCTGAAGACTGGCCTCTGACCTCTGACCTCTGACCTCCCAGACACAGGTAACGCTCTTCTGCTCTCGCTCTCGCTGCTGGGTTGAAATGATGCTGCTGTTGTCAGATGTCACTTGTGGAGATGCTTCACTCACAGATGAAGGGTGTGTTTGTGTTCAGAATGCACAGAGTCTCATTCTGTGGTCATTCTCATTGTTTGGCAATTACTCACGCTGTTAATTACATTCAGTTACTCTCAGATCTGCTCTATGCCAGTATGACACTCAGCGCTGAATGACTGACTGACTGAATGAATGTTTGTTTTAATGCTTTTTCTGATGCAATGTGTCTGTTTTATGTCTCTGAATTTTTTTTTTTTACTTAACCAGCAGCACTCAGTACTGCATTCTAACATTTTACAGTGAACTTTCTGTTTAACTAAAATCATTATTGTCTCGTTATTTACTCGCCCTCACGTCAAGCCTGTGTGACTTTCTTCTGCAAAACAAAAGATATTTTGAAGAATGTTTCAGTTTTTTTGTCAGTACAGTGGACGTCAATAAGTCCAAAGTTGTTCGATTCCCATCTTCTCTGAAAGTCTTTTCTGAAAGTGAAGTTTGTATTGCAAGCACTTCCTGCATTCATTTGCCTCTATGATGAATCCCTTATTGTATTCCTCAATTGTAAGTCGCTTTGGATAAAAGCTTCTGCTAAGTGAATAAATGTTAATGTTAATGTAAGTCACGCAGGTTTGGATGACATGAGGCAGAGTAAATGATGACATTTTTGAGTCAATTATCCCTTTCAGATGCTATTTAATGACTGGTCTTCATGAGGACTAGTTAGAGCCCCATAATGTTGGTGATTTCAGGTGTTTCTTTCATGCGGGTGTGCTCTCATACACAAATATAGTCCAGTTCTTCTGTAGATGATGTGCTGAGGATTCTGACAGATAAATCCTTCATTTGGTGTCTGTTTATCCACCCTACTGTTGAAGGCCTGTATGCTTGAGCTCAGCTCGTTTCACTGGTTTTAAGCTCAAAGACACTGGTTATCTGACTAATCTCACACTCGTTTCCCTCAGTTGTCTGTTTTGAGTTGGTCAGTGAGTATAAAGCAGCAGAAGTGAGCAGTGAGAAGTGTCCTCCATGTTCCTGCTTTACTTTGATCTTCAGCTCTGTTTTGACAGGACTAGTTTTCCCTGGAGATTCGTTTGTTTCACAGACTTACTTTGTCATTTAATCCAGTCCGAATCCATCTCTCAGAGAGCTTGTAAAATTCAGAAAGCAAATCTCCTCTGGGAAATCTAATCTGGGTAGCAATGTCTGTGACGGTTGTTTATTTATTTCTTTTTTACAGTGATTCAACAGATGGGTTTGACTTTTGTAAGTAAAGCTGCGTTTGTTGTTACGTGGTTAGTTGCACTTTCGTTACTGATTTAGACCGGATTCCTGATGCTGCGTTCGACCTAGAACAGAAATGACAAACAGAGCACAGTAATCACAGCATCAGACACCATCCTCCCTTCCCATTATTAGAGATCCACCGATATTGATATTTTAGAACCAGTACCGATTAATTACGTTTATGTGGCCGATGACCAATATGCAGAACTGATATTTGTTTACTTTTCTAGTATCTTTTGTTTCCAGATAATCTTACTTCTACCAGATAATAAACTTCTTTAAAGCAAAATATTTGGGCACATTTCGGTTTTTATGAAAAGAACATGAATGAATGAGAAAATAATGTGGAACATGCTTGATATTAAAACTAGTTTTTAAGTGCAAAAAGATCTCAATTTGTTACTCGCGCTGACTCACACCTGAAGTGCATGCACGGAAAGCCGCCTCTCTCTGACTGCATGCAACTCTGAATTACTTCAAAATATATCTGTTTTGTGGAGTATTCACGTAAACATAGACAGGTATATCTTCAGTGAACCTTAACAAAAAAAAGGGAATTACTGCTTTTGACTGAAGAACTTTTGTAGATTTAATAATAAATTTATTTGTAATTAATACACTAAAGACTATGCAATGGTTATATTTGCATTTGATTATTCGATTTCTGTATTATTTCTTACTTGAAAGCTTCTGCAAAATAGATGTAAAATGAAAAAGAAAATGTAAAGCATTGTTAATTTCATTTTTTTTTTTCCATAGGCCTATATTGTATTTGCTCTTTTTTTATTTTGTTTTTTTTATTTTTTATTTACATCTTTGTTTTTATTTTTAATAACAAAGGTAAAAAAAGAGCTTTATTGTGATTATTACTATGGTAATGATTATTAATTAAATAATTGGAGGAAACGATATGCATCATAATCGAATCAAATCGTGAGGCAACTGAAGATTCACATATGTAATTTGGCCATAAGGTCTCAACTGTGGTTCAAAGTTTTACTTGCTCTGCCACAAACAAATAAAATAGTTTCGTTATCATTGTTTTTGGTGCCAAAATTATAAATATCCGTTCAATTTTATAATTGAAGAGTCAGTAGATAAGAACAAATTAACAAATTATAAGCACAATAGCACAAATAAATAAACAGAACAAAGATAAAATTAAACAGTGCTTTAGGTTTTTGAGTTTGTAGGTGTTAAGATACAGAAATTGAATAATCAAATGTAAAATAACATTGCATACTTTTGTATGTATTTTTCTGTTCAAGTGCAAGAAGATGTGGAAAGAAGCCTTAAACTCCCTTGAATGCAAGCAGATGATAAACTTTCGGGCAGTCCTTATTGTCAAGCCAATGTCCTTAATTTTAATTAAAAATGTTAAAATACAACTTTGATGATAGACACATTAAAACGTATTGTAGCACATTACAAAGGTTTCACTCGTTAATATTAGCCTAGTTATTGCATTAGCTGTCAAGAATAACTGCCATGATTAACAATATTTTACATCTTTTATTTCTTTTGGTTAATGTTAATAAATTATTTCACTATTATTAAGGTAAATTAGTGATTTAAACAATTGCATGTGTAGAGTAAGATTTGTGAAGACATAAATGAACTTACAACCCTAATGGAAAGATCCACAGCCGAAAGATGTTTGTGAAGGCGCGATTCAATGTTTGTAAAGGTGCACATTTACCTTCACTAATTTACCTTCCTCTGTTCTTCAGTGTTAGTTTATAAAGCATTTTACCAGCGTTAACACTTACAATTTAATGCAACATGTTTTATATAGATATCTGTGTAGAATGTCTGAATCCGCGCATATGTGTAGTTTATGCAGTGATATTTGTGTATATTTTATGTGACAGACATATTTCAACACAGTATTTCCCCGTTTAATA
>CM077221.1:360000-365000 GCA_039654775.1 Spinibarbus caldwelli
GGTTCATTAGCATGGAGGAGGATATTTGAGATATGAAATTAAATCAAGCACTTTCTCTCTCTTTCGTGTTGCAGGGATAGGCTGATGCTTGCGAGCGTCTCTGGGTTCCTCATGTAATTAATGAGCTGCAGTCACACACACAGACTCACTGGAGCGATGAGCATCCGTGAAGCACAGAGAGTTTCATCTCTCGGACCGAACCCTGGCATTAATGCTGCGGGGTCTGCAGTCGATTAAACAGAGACATCCCAACAATACGAGCCAGACTGAGAGGACATGAACACATCAAACCAATTAAAGCAGACAGAAGAAAAGCCAGAGAAACACAGAAGGCCAAAGCCATCGCCGCTCAACCACACACTCATTACAGAACACACATACATTACAGAACACACACACACACACATGCACACACACATTACAGAACACGCACACACACAGACACACTACAGAACACACACATATTACAGAACAAGCATACATTACAGAACACACACACACACACACACACACACACATTACAGAACACACACATGCACACACACAGACACTACAGAACACACACAAATTACAGAACACACATACATTACAGAACACACACACACACATTACAGAACACACATACATTACAGAACACACACACACACACACACACACACACACATGCACACACACAGACACACTACAGAACACACACACACATTACAGAACACACACACACATGCACACACACAGACACACTACAGAACACACACACACATGCACACACACAGACACACTACAGAACACACACACACATTACAGAACACACATACATTACAGAACACAAACACACACACGCACACACACAGACACACTACAGAACACACACACATTACAGAACACACACACATTACAGAACACACACACACACACACACACATTACAGCACACACGCACACACAGACACACCATAGAACACACACACACACACACACACACACACATTACAGCACGCACGCACACACAGACACACCATAGAACACACACACACACACACAGAGACAGAAAGACTGTGATGACATGAGAAACATGAGATGAGCCTGAGATCACACACGTGTACATATAATCCTGTGTAATATTAGTCATGTTTAGTCATTCTAATGATTACATATGAGATCATGTTTACAGTGTTTGATTCATGAGTGTGAAACAATCCACATTTAATCACACACTACCATACAAACTAGAACAGAGCCAATCATTCATCTTCATGTTATAAACTAAAGATTACAGCTTTCATCAAGTCATTATCTTCATCATTAACGAGCCAGATTCTTATCAGTGTCTGCAATTAGACTGAATTCATTCGTCACACGTACATTAATAACGGCAGTGCTGAATATTCTCTCTGTGACGGTGCTCACTTGCTGAACATGTACAGCTTAAACACTTCTGTTTTGATATTTTGAAGTGATAATGAGTCTGAAAACGATGCAGATGTGTGTCTGAACTTCAGAAACCAGTCACCAGGTAATGAAGAGTTACACACACAACAATCCCACATCACCAGCTGATGGAGAAAGACCTTCTTAATCGATCTGTTCTCTATAAATGAAGCCCAAACGGCTGTTTAACAACAGTCGAGGCATTTGAAATATTGTTTTTAAATGGCAGACGGCTCGTCACTTATTAACTGTAATGGTTTTACAACATTTGATCAGTAGATGAATCTTCACAGAGAGCGTTATTCAGCATTTGAACAGTCGAGATATGACCTCACTTCTTGTTTGTTTTCTTCACTGTCAGATTTGTTTGGACAGACAGTCAATCAATCAATCTTTATTTATTTATCTATTTAATAACAGGTCTTGCTAAGTACAGTCATTTTAATGAGTTTTTGAAGGTTTGCAACAATTGGAAACAAACTGAGAAGAAAAGCAAAAACAGATGCACTGAAGAAATTCCTGGTGTGCAGGTGAAACGATGAACATTTAACATGAGATCAGTGAACTGCACGACCCGAGGGACACGAGTAGAACTCACATGTGTGTTTTTCCTTTCATTCGCATTTGACTTTGAGACATTGATGCATATAAATGAAGCTCAAATGGCTGTTTGAAGACACATTTTGTGTGTTATGTTGGAATATTACAGTAAACACATTCTAATTCTGACCTTTTAGGACTTTCCTCAAATCATGATTGGACTCCCTGAGCCTGTAATGCACCCGCACACGCTCTGTGATACAGGAAGTGTTCAGCTGAACTTCCTGTGAACACGTGTCGGTTTCAGGTGTGGTTTTCCACACTTCAGATGCACTGTAAGAAAATTCTGTAAAATAAACAGTAAAAGACTGGCAGCCGTGGTTGCCAGAATTTTACCATAAAAAATATGATAACAACATTTTAGGTTTTACGGATTTAACTTAACTCTGCATTTAAATACAATAATTTCATTAACTGATATAATGTTAATATACCAACCTGTGGAAGTACTGAAATCTGTTGTGTACCTTTTGTAATACACTGATAACCACCAAAAGCAGGTGGTGATGAGAAAGTCACACGATGAACCAAAGCCCATCACAAGCAGCTTTTAAATAATGAACATATAGAAGGTACTCAGTGTCATTCACTCAAACACTAAACACCATCATGGTGACACCCATGAAACTGAATTAATGCAATAAATAATAATTTAACACGATTTGATGTAACATACAACCCTAATGTACACACCTTAGAAAAAAACTAAGAAGAAACATAGTTATTTCAACGAAAAACATCAAATGTAAAATGTAACACAGGGAATTCTGGGAATGTCAATTTACTGTCAATCAACTGTAAATTATATGGTCTTTTCCCACTTCCAAAAATGGTACACTACCGTAAAATTACATGTAATGTCCAATACAGTTTTTCACCGTATATAGTAGGGGAACTTACCATTAACCAATTAATAGGTTTTTACTGTAGCATTTTTACCGTCTTTATCTGTTAAAATCACGGTCATTTTTTAAAGTGTGTCCTGATGGAGTCCAGAGTGAGAGTTTCTCCATTAGGAGTCTTCAGTACCTGTTTGACCTCATTGCTTTCTCCAGCGGGTCGCTGAAACACACACCGGCCGTTAAATTGAGTGAATAATCTCCCTACTTAAGCCATTAAAGGAACAATTATACGTGTGAACCGCCACGATTCCTCCGAACGCGAGACAACCGTTAGATCTCGCTAACGTGACACTTTGGACTAAATTGTTGAAACGGGAGCGACCGGCGCGCTTTCCCTTTGTTCTGAGATCCTCTGAAACATAAATGTGTGTTTAACTAATGAGGCACATAAAAGCGCATCAGACAAAGAGGCTGAATTAATCCTGAGGTCTGGAGCGAGCGTTTGTAGTTTCTGCAGCGGGACAGAGGTGTTTTTGCGCTCGTCAGAGCGTGTGTGGGGTTTAATGGAGCGAACGCGAGGCCATTAGAGCGGCGTTTGAACCCGGCCAGAGCTGCTAACGGAGCCATCGCTCGCTCAGGTGAGGCTTTAATGAGAGACGCCGTCAAATGCAACCATCGCAAGCTAAATATCACAGCAGCACAATCTGATGAAATGATGTGATAATATAGAGCTGCTGATTCCTGCTGATGGAAGAAAGTCACGCGGGTTTGAGCGACACGAGGATGAATGATCATTTTTGGGTGAATGATCTCTTTAAGCTGGTTTAGATGTTCTCCAAGCCTGATACAACCACCGTAAAACCGCCAAAACAGACCCATTTGACTTTTTAACGCTATATTTGATCATGAGTGTCTAAGGCTCTCAGTGATCAACATGATCAAACTTTGCTTTTTCACTCAATCTCCTCCATGTCTTCTGTCTCTGAGTGATAGTTTAGAGTGTTTTATCCAGTTAAAGCTCTTTTAATGTAATTGTACAAACGTCCTCCTTCAGCTGCTGCTTCTCATCTCAAATCTTGACTGATTTTTCTCAAGTAAGCGTCAGAATAACTGCAGTCATATTTCCAGATGAACACTTACTGGACTGAAGCAGCTCAGCTTTACTTGATTCTCCATCAATCATGTTTTAGTCTCAAATCTGATCATCAGGATCTTTTGAGGAGCGTTTGTGAAGTGAAGCTTTACTTTCACTGTTCCTCAGCGGAGGAATGATCTTCATCTCACATCTTCTGAGGAGCGTTTATTTCTTCATCTCTCAATCAGCATTGTGGGGAAGTCGTGGCCTAATGGTTAGAGAGTTGGACTCGTAACCTGAAGGTTGCGGGTTCGAGTCTCGGGCCGGCAGGAATTGTAGGTGGGGGGAGTGAGTGTACAGCGCTCTCTCCACCCTCAATACCATGACTGAGGTGCCCTTGAGCAAGGCACCGAACCCCCAACTGCTCCCCGGGCCCCGCAGCATAAAATGGCTGCCCACTGCTCCGGGTGTGTGTTCACGGTGTGTGTGTGTTCACTGCTGTGTGTGTGCACTTTGGATGGGTTAATTGCAGAGCACACAAGTATGGGTCACCATACTTGGCCACATGTCACTTCACTTTCACTTTCACTTTCATTATATGTTTGAATCATTTCAATCTCATCTTACTAAGACATATTATTGGAGATATAGAGTGACCGCTGATATTTAGATCATTTTATGTCAGTATCTGCTGCACTGTTAGAAAGGTCTCGTTGATTTATATTACAAGCAGCAGAATTTCAGCGTAGAAATATCAGCATCTGCAGCAAATTCATATTTTTGCTCAGCTTGAGCCTCTAAATAAAACTGAGCTGTTTTTTTTCTCCATATTCTCACTGTATCAGACTATATTAGCCATAAAATACTGATTAATTAAATATGATAGTCAACAAAAATATATTTTGTCTATAGGTTGAATAAACTGTACCATATTTCTGATTATGATTTCATACGAATCACATTCACTGCACTAACGTCTGGAGGCTCAAATGAAAACGAGGCGTATTTGATTGAAATATTTGTATTCTCTCTGTTGTAATATTATCATTAATATTT
>CM077221.1:370000-375000 GCA_039654775.1 Spinibarbus caldwelli
CTCCATTTTCTCCTGCGCAAATTGCTTTCTGATCTGAAATTGAAAAGCATTTTCTCACATCAGCATGGAAAGAGACGTTTAATGAAACGGCGACCAGAGATTCAGCCGCTGACAGAAAACAGTGTGTGTGTTATCTGTGAGGGAGACGCGTGACATTTATCTGCTCGCACTCTGACACTTGACCAGAAATATAAAATAAAATAGTCTGTAAACAACCTGTCCGTCCTGCGGGAAAAACACTCCCATTCCAGAAATTCCCCTGAAAATAATGAGATATCGCCATGAGACGGACAGACGGGTGTCCAGCACTCAGATGAGAGCGGCGGACGCCTGGAGTGTGTGTTGTTGTGTTCAGGGGATTATGGGAATTAAGCATCGACACTCTCAGCATCCAGAGGTTGGATTAACACCCGCAATGGATCAGAAAAAACAGGAACACACGCGGTCAGTCACACATTAAAGGCCATCAGGGTCAATCACACACACACACACACACACTCTATGAGCGCATGTCAATGAATGTGAGGAAGAGCTGATGGATCCACACACACACACACACACACACACTCACACAAACACAATTAACATCAACATTTCTGAAATCAACTATATATATATTTATATATATATATATATATATATATATATATATATATATATATGTGTGTGTGTGTGTGTGTGTGTGTGTGTGTGTGTGTGTGTGTGACCTGTGCTGACAAAATGAGTCTCCATTAAAACCATTAAAAGACCTTCAAAATGATGTATAATTTGATGTAATCGGACAAAAAATGACTGAGATACATCTGTTTGAAGTCGATAGAGTCAGCAAAGTCAGTTCTGAGAAAAAAGTTTTCTGAAGTTTTCTGAAGGTTCCAAAGCAAAATCACCAGCAATGTTGCATCATTTCCTCATTTCCTTTCTTAATATTAAGTACTACATTAATAATCACAATATAGCCATTTTTTTTATTTTATCTTTATTATTAAAAATAAGAACAGATGCAAAAAAAACAACATTAGAAAAAAAAAAACAGTGCATTACTTTTTTTCATTTTAAATCTAAACAAAAGCATTTAAGTAAGAAAAACAAATAATCAAATGTAAAAATCACTTCAGTCTGTTCATTACAAAGAAATTGATTATTAAAACTACAAAAGCAGTTCAATCAAGAGCAGCGAGTGATTCCCTCTTTTCTTTTATTCTTAGATTAGCATTAATGTGACAGACGGCTATATTAAGAAATAGTGTGATGCACGGATCTAATATAATGTTACACATCAGATATTTTTCCCCAACAGTTCCCCAAACGTTCATTTAAGACACAACAGATTATGTTTGCGTGAACAGCCTACTTGAATACTGTAATTCTGTGTATACAGTATGTGTATATTTATCAGGATTATGCGCTGCCAGAAACAAGAAGCGAGCGGAGAAAAAGGTACCTCTCAGAAAACATACAAACGTAAGATAATTTTAGATGTTTAATTACTATTTGGAGCATTGGGATTTCTAGACAAGAGGTTAATGAACTATTTTTTGTGAAAACATCACATTCAACCAAAATCAACATTTTCACCTTTTTTTTGTGCTTTTCCTGTGTGCATTCACACTCATTTTGCCAGCATGGGTCACATATATAATCAAAGGGTCTCACTGTATACAAGAGAGGCAGAGACAGAATTATGCTCTCTCTCTCTCTCTCTCTCTCTCTCTCTCTCTGCTGTAAGGTACATCTTTTCTTTCTCAGTGTTGCCGTGGTGATGGTAACTGTGCCATCATTCCTCCAGCCTGCCTGTTACGGTTACCAGGCAACAGGCTTCTCTCCCGGCAACAGCTGTAGAGTTCTGCTGGCGGTACTGAAGTGTAATTCAGAGAAACTCAACACAGCTGATGCATTCTGGGAAATGAAGTGTTCTTCCACCTTGATTCACAAAGGTTTATTTATTAAATGTGATAAAATATAGAAACATATTTAAAAAATGTTCATTCAAGACTTTAAGTCTCAATGTGTGTTTCCATCATCAGTCTGAAGGTCTTCTTGTGTTCAAGAGTGACTGATCTTTGATCAGAGACTGTGATGCTGTGGATTCAGAGCGCTGTCCTGCTGCAGAGACTCTGAGCGTCTGCTTCTGCTTAACCTTTGACAGACGCCCAGTGTGCTTTATTCCAGACTACAGAGAAGTGCTCTCCACAGAAATAATACAGTAAAGTATGCCAGTGAACAGACCTGAATCAACAGTGTGTCAGTGACATGCTGATCTTTTGACACAAAACTGACATTGCAATATTTTGTAACATAAAAAAATGCAGTAATTTTCATCAGCTGACTTGAAGAGCTTTATTTTTAAACAGTGAATCTTTTAAGTGCTGGTGGGGTGATTCTCCTGATGAGTGCATCTGCATAGAAAAAAATAAAAAAATAAATAATATATATATATATATATATATATATATACTTTTTTAAAAAGCTAAAAGACTTGAAAGATGGGCATAACAATTTGGCTAAATAAATAAATAAATCATACGTGGAATATTCATACTTGGGTTTACTTTTTACAAGAACCACCCCAAACCTCTTTCAGTAACTGTGTTTTATGAATATATAATAATTGTCATGATTTTATTTTAATTACTTTTAAATACAAAATAAACAAAATATATCAAATGAATTGTAGTAATACTGTAGAATAAAAAAAAAAAATGCTGTTTTGAGAGTGAAGTTTGGCTCTGTGTTTATTTACACAAGTGAAGCTCATGATCTCAGATTCACAGGAAATGAACCATGAGAAAAACTGAAGAAAAAAAAAATATTAGGAACTTCATATGTGTAAATGATGATGGTAGAATAGGTTTAATTGTGTTGTGTTTCATTTAACATTATCAGCGTCTCAGAGACTGTTGTGGGATCTTAACACTTCGTGTTTGATGCCGTTTGACAGCATTCATTGTGCTTCAAGAGGAACATCTGTAGAACAGAGACATCAGACGATGCACTGAGTACTGCAGTAAATGAGCAAACATGACCCTTAAATCCAGCACTGATGTGTTGTTTTTGGAGGATGAGCTTGTCTGTGTGCCTGATTTGATTTTTCTACCAACTGACTGATGAGTTTGTATTCATGACTTTCAATAAGCGAAGGAAATAATGGTCTGTATCTGTCTATATCTGTCTGTGCTCTCAGTGTAATATCACCCATCAGTCATCCTCTCACCTGTTGAAGCGCTCTGTCTGATATGAGATTGTGTTGTAGTGAATGTTATTTATAATGTTTGTGTCTAATTAAAATCACAGCAGGTTGAGAGTGTGTGAAATCTCTCTTTCTTTAGCTGTGAAGAAACCATATAACACACAAACATGAGAGAGGCTGTGTCTCGATTCTTCTGCTGCACATTAAATGTGTGTACATTACTGACGACGATGATGATGGGAAACACTTGAAAGGAATAGTTCAGCCAAAAATGAGGCTATCCAAGATTGTTACTTCATCAGATTTGGAGAAATGTGTCATTCCAACACAATGAATCCCAGCAGGCACCTTGATTTCAATTTGATGTCAAATATTAGTCAAGACTTGATCAAGATGCTGTAACATCATTTTAAATTCAGTTTGAATAGCAGTTTCTTCCAGGGGTAATTGGGTGAAAATAGGAAGTTAATCCCACACTGAAACTGGTTTAATGTATATGTAGTTAATGTTAATGTAATGCCAATATGTTTGACCTTCAATTTAATTCAATTCAATTCAAGTTTATTTATATAGCGCTTTTCACAATACAAATTGATGCAAAGCAGCTTTACAGGAAATTAAGTTTCTACAATATATTTATATATTGTAGAAACTTAATATATTTAACTTATGGCAAAATTTGGTAGTTCTGTATGTTGTCTGAGGGTATGCTTCATCTGAGGTCCTCTGAGGGGTTGGCATCATCTCTTCTCAGGTGTTCTGGATCCAGACTGAAGCTTGTGTAAATCCTAGTTACCACAGGATGTTAATCCCGTGGCAGAAACAGAGAAACAAATAGAGACATAATTAACATAGCTGCTGTTCCAACCAAGCAAAAATGATTTTTTCAATCCAAGCTAAAGAACAATAATGTGTGTTTGATCAGACATAACTGCAGTACAAGATTATGAGATGCATTATGTGAATGCTTGGCTAAAGAGATGTGTCTTTAATCTAGATTTAAACAGAGAGAGTGTGTCTGAACCCCGAACGTTATCAGGAAGGCTATTCCAGAGTTTGGGAGCCAAATGTGAAAAAGCTCTACCTCCTTTAGTTGACTTTGTTATCCTAGGTACTACCAAAAGTCCAGAGTTTTGCGAACTTAGGGAGCGTGATGGATTGTAGCATGGTAGAAGACTAGTTAGGTACGCAGGAGCTAAACCATTAAGGGCCTTATAGGGAAGTAATAATATTTTGTAACTGATGCGGAACTTAATAGGTAGCCAGTGCAGAGACTGTAAAATTGGGGTAATATGATCATATTTTCTTGACCTGGTAAGGACTCTAGCCGCTGCGTTTTGGACTACCTGTAGCTTTAATTTACATCAAATCATCATCATGTCAAGTTTTCAACAGCAGTTTGATTTGCAAATTCGTCCTGTTTTTTGGTGTCAGTTTGATGTCTTTTCAACATCAGTGTCTCAGCAATGGATGCTCTGCAGTGAATGGGTGCCGTCAGAATGAGAGTCCAAACAGCTGATAAAAACATCACAATAATCCACAAGTAATCCACAGCACTCCAGTCCATCAGTTAACATCTGGAGAAGACAAAAGCTGAAACAAATCCAGCATTAAGACAGTTTTTAATTAAAATCTGAATCCATAATCCATAATAACAGTGAAAAAGTCCATCTCCTATTGTCACTCATCAAAATCCAGCCACATATTTGTTTAGAGCTGTTTTGTCTTGTAAATGCTGCATGATCTGTGGAGAATTTTCTCCTGATTCAGAACAGAACACTTTTTCACTGGAGGAAGAGTTATTATGGATTAT
>CM077221.1:380000-395000 GCA_039654775.1 Spinibarbus caldwelli
GAATATTCACAGAAATGAGATCCGGTGTGTTTTGTTGACTGTGTCCATGTATTTACTGTAGTTTCATGTGAATCTGCTTTGACCTTGATGTTCTGTTTGGGGTCTGAGAACCTTTTAATTGCTTAAAACCATAATTAATATTGATGTATCAGGTTGATAATTGTATTATTTATTAACAAAAAAACTTAAGAGATCAAATATTAGATGAGTTTATTTGATGTGGGTTTTGTTGAGGACATGACCTAACAGCAGGTGACATAAGAGTGTGATTTCATAATGAGTGTTGTATAGAGTCTGTCTGTACAGACATCAGGGTTAAATCTGACTCAACCTCATGAAAATATGTGAAAACAGCTTTGAAACTTTGATGATTCTGGTTCATTGATCTCTGATCAAGTATCTGTATGAGCAGTGAATGTTTTCAGGTGATTGTAAGTGCTGATGAATGAACATGAGCACTAAACCTCTCTCTCTCTCTCTCTCTCTCTCTGTCTGTCTGTCTGTAGGTGACTCGTCTCTAGTGGGTGAGTTCAACATGTTTCTACTCTTCTGCTGATATTTATAAAGATGTCATGAACCACTGAATGTTGTGAGCGTGACATTCATGTCAAACCGCATTATTTTGTCTCGCTTTCTGTTGATGATGCTGAAGTGTAACCACAAAACAACACACTACAACAGAAAAACTGCCACAGAATGTTGGCTTGGCTAACAGTCAGCTTGATTTATTGATTATATGCAGTTTTTAGTTGATATCAATTAAAAAATTACTTTTTTAGAGGTTTTACTTTAATAATCTTCTGCCTCCATTGTTCACAGTTGAGTATCCAATTATCTAATCAAGATTTCAGTCATAAACACACTCAGAAAAATAAAAGGAGGAAAAAGAAACGCATGTTCATATTATACATATATGTGTAAAAAAGCAAATGGCAAGGTAAATTAATACAGAGAGCAATTGTAAATGGAAAAGAGCAATCAGTGTTTGTCCCTCATTTGATGAAACATACTGCGCTGCCAGGTGGGTGCACTGTTAAGAATTAATATGAGCAAGAAAAAACTAAGAAAAATGGTCAAAAGAGAATGGATAGTATAATGGATAAGTACAGTGAGTGAGTTTGCACATAAGTGTACAACAGTTGGAGTTAATGTGTGTGCGCGTGTGTGTGTGCGCGCGTATGTGAGCGTGTGTGTGTGCGTGCGTGTGTGCGCGTGTATGAGGTGTGATTTATGCACTTGCTTTGCTAACTAAGCAATCAGTCGTGTCGATCGTCGCGTACCTTACCGTGAGCAGAAGCCGTGACCAATGATGTGTGATAAGAAGCGCGACACTTTCGTCGACCCCCTTCTCGCCTGAGAAGCTGCGTGACGTCTGCACAAAACACGTAAATGTCCCGGATGTGACTAATGACACAGTGTTAATGGGGTTTAACTCTCCAACCAGAGGGTGCTGTTTATTCTAGCTGTGTTAATTAATCGAAATTCAATAACATAACTTTAACTCTTTAAGTAAGATAGCGGCTAAACTTTTCTCAGAGACGTTTTCTTTGACTCTCGGTGATTTGCCAAATTTTCAACTACCTATAGGATTACTTCATGACAATTTGGCTATTCTAAGAACCTTGTTGACGCTCACTGCAAGGATTAAAAAAATAAAAATAAAATAAAATAAATTAGGCCTATACCATGCACTCCCGTGGAGTTATTAGCAAAAAACGAATTTGCTTATTACTGAGGCACCTTGTGTCTGTTCACCGAATCCAAAGTGCACTTGATTTCACACAACACATGACTGTACTCGTTCTCATAATGGTAAACCATTCGGATTACACATCATTATGTGTTATAATGACTAACTGCTGGCCGCTAAATCAAAAGTAGGAAGTAGTGGGAAAAACTTTATGGCTAAAGGAAATCAAATATGTAATTACGTCAATGATTCTGCGGAACAATCATTTTGTTTCTAGCTCTTGTGGTTCAAGGGTTATTAACAGACATAAATACTTGAGAGAGTTCAAAATCCTACACAAATATTGTACACATACATTACAATTACAGTAGGCCTACACACAAATAATACTTGATGTAAGATGAGAGAAATTTACATATTGTACATACAGTAAACTATCACGTTGCACTCCCTTTAAATTGTGATTGTATTTATTTGTAGACTTTTTTAGGTACTGTACTTTACCAAATAAAAAAGGCAACATCAATGTTTTGCAACCCTGTTCCTGGAGGCACATCAAACACGACACATTTTCCAATTCTTCATAATCGCATCTCAATCAACTCATCACCTCTTCAGTACAGACTCCAAGACATAAAGCAGTCAGATTACATTCGATTAGAAAACTCTATTAATCTCTGTAAGGGCAAATTCATTTGCCACTATTACACAATATAAACAACACAGATAGGCAACTGAACATTAAAAAATAATAATAATAAAAAAATAATAATACATGCAAAGATTTACACAACTTCATTAAAAACCTAACTGTAGTAAGAATAAAAGACCTTCTAAATAGCTCTGTAGAGCACTGAGGCATCACTAATCTTCCACTGAATGAAACAGTGTAGTGGATGACCTTTGTAAAACAAATTCATTTTAAATTTTGCCCTTGTTCTCTTTTCCACAATTACCTCAAGTGAATACGGATTAAGGCCAATAACCGATCCAGCCTTTCAATCAATTTATTAATCCTATTTTTCTCATTCCAGTTTAATTTACTGTACAGATGTAAACCAAGATATTTATAAGACTGAACAATCTCTACTTTCTGACCTTTAATTGTCACTGGTACCACTTCTTTATTTCTTCTAAAATCATTTTTTTAAACTCCTTAGTCTTCTCCACATTCAGTTTTAGGAAATTTTCATCACCCCATGTAACAAATAACTCTACCTCTCTTCTATAATCCACATAATTACTTTGATTAAACCCACAAGGGCAGCATCATCTGAAAACATTTGAATACAGCAAGATGTCTGGGTGTGCCTGTAGTCAGAGGTATACAATGAAAATAGAAAAGGTGATAAAACTGTGCCTTGTGGGGATCCTGTTTTAGTCAAAATAATGTCAGACATTTTATCACCCAGCATAACAAACTGGGGTCAACATAGAAGATAATCCAATACCCACATAATAGTTATACTATGTGGGTTAAAACACAACAATCTGTCAGCCAGAACATGTGGTTGTATTGTGTTAAAAGCACTAGAAAAAATATAAAACATAATCCTAACTGGCAGTTGTTTCCAAATGACTATAAATATTATGCAACATAAAAAGTATGGCATCATCAACTCACACATCTTTTCTATATGAAAATTGTAAAGGATCTTGACAAACTGACACTTGACTGCCCAAATGACAAAGGATAATCTTTTCAAAACATTTCATTAGATGTGATGGGTCTCAAATTATTTACACTACGACCCACATTGCCATATTTTGGAATAGGAACAAGACACAATGTCTTCCACATAACAGGTCATTTTGATGACGACAAGGAAAAAGAAAAATTGAATGAAGAACAGAAGACAACTGATCAGCACAAACTTTAAAAGTACATGTGTGGACACCATCAGGGCCTGCTGCTTTGGTCTTTAGGCACTTTAACTGCTGACAAACCTTATTCTCATTAATAATAATTGCTGGACTGCAGTCCACATAACCACTCTGTACATGAGATTCTAATATAATTTCATGAGAATCAGAGAAATCAAACTCATCAAACCTTAAAAAAATATTTACTTTCAATCCAGACCAGCAAATGCTGATATTTTTAGTTTCATAACCAGCAAGAGATTTCAAACCATTCCAAAGGCCCAATTAGACATTTGTTCTTCAAATCTTTCCTTATGAATTTACTCAGTTTAATAACTCTTTTTAGCTCCTTTTGAGCATTTTTAATCCAGTCCCTGTCACCACTAAAAAAACACCTTTTTTCCTATTAATAGCTGCTGGTCACCCACGGTTTATTATTAGGAAAAATTTTAACTTGTTTACGTGGAATGACTGACTCAACACAGTAATATATAACCAGTGACTTTGTCATGAATACTGTCCAACTCATCATCGTCAAAAAACACTGACCACTCTGTACAATCAAATCATCCTTTTAACATTTCACAGGCGTCCTTTGACCACACACAGAGCCAACTGGCTGATTTGGAATTACAGGAGAGTATCTAGATGAGGGAGACATCACAAACACGCACTGCTGTTGTGCCTCCAGGAACAGGGTTAGGAAACACTGGACTACATGTCTAAGTGATGATCAGAAAGCGTTTTGTGACAAGACCAAGAAAAAATTTCTTCTATGTTTTTAGAAGAGGTGAAAAATTATACATTCACAGTAGGCCTACATTCAAATGCAGTGTTGTACATTGCCCTGCATATTTATTCTAGACTATATATGCTTGGTTGTGGGCTGATGGAGTATAGAACAGGGATTCCCGACCCAGACTCCTGGAGGCCCCCCAGCACCACACATTTTACATGTTTCTTTTGTATGAAACGGCCAGTAAAAGTCTTTAAGTCCCTATTAATGAGCTGATCTGAATCAGATGTTTTTGATTGAAGAGACATGCAGAACATACAGAGAAACCCATAAAACACTCAATTTAACAGGTAAGTTAAAATCAGTCTATGACCAGTTAATAAATAAATAAATATGAAACATGAATTTGAAACATGATTACCTTTTTTTTGTACTTTTTTTTTTTTTTTTACTTCTGTTTTTATTTTTTATTTTATTTTATTATTATTATTATTTTTATTATTAAAATGGCACAATAGTTAAGATAATAAATAGAATTTATAGCACTTAATATCAGGCGCTGATCCACACGTACGTTATCCAGACGCAAAGTAAAAAAAATCCTTTCTTTGCTATGTCGCCGCCGCGCAGTTTGAGCGCAGCTCCGACACGTGACTGTGACGTCTTATGTCTCATATCTTACGTCTGACGCCTGAATACTATAGGATTTTGGCCAGATGGCTGGCGAGCGTATACACTTTAGTTCTCCTCTCAGTTTGCTTAGCAATCAGCAAAAACGTCACGCGTGATTCACGTGTAGCAGCGAAGGGTTTTTTTATTTTAATTTTTTTCTGCAAACACCTATCATAACACGCTGCTCGCAAAGCTCAGTGCAGTGTATAAGCGAATGCACAATTTACTTGCCCTTCATTCATTCCTCTCAATGGACGTGACATCTGCGTCTGACTTACAACCATAGACTGTATAAAAACATGGTCGTAGTGTCCGTGACGTCACCCGTAGGTTTATGAAGAGCGTTTTTGAAGCTCAAAGTGGGCGGAGTCGGCCGTCGCCATCTTGGCAGCGCGTCACCGCGCATCACTCCCGGATAATCGAAAATGGGCAAAGAGGCGGGAGTTGGTTGCTGAAACCACGCCCACTTAGCTCGATGGTGGTGACAGCAGCGGCAATCCACTTGTCACTCAAGTGGCCACGCAGAATTTAAGGCTTAATATAATTTAAACGGAAGACTTATAAAAAAAAATTCACCCCCCTCACAGTTGTCATGAAGGGCAAAATTTGTTATATAGACCAAAACCACTTTTTGTACCAGGCTGTAAACATGTTTTTTTTTTTTTTTTTTTCGGCATTTTAACATAGGGAGTCTATGGGACTGACTCCCTTTTGGAGCCAGCCTCTAGCGGCCAGTTGAGGAATTGCAGTTTTAGTCACTTCTGTGTTGGTTTCACGAGAGAGAGCGGGACCGCTTGCTTATAACGTGAGGTCTGCATCTGTTTTTTTTTTTTTTTTTTTTTTGCAGTTTTTAGTGCGTCTGTCTTTTTCCCGGATAACTTATGCAATATACATTAATTCTGTGCATATTAAATATAAATATATTAATATATAATAATATTATAATTTAGACATATTTTAGACTTTTTTTTTTCATTACACTCTTTGTAAAATTATAAAGGTAACATAAAAAGTATACAAAGTCTATAACATATAAATAACCAATTTCTCCGAAAGGAATCCTTTATTGAAGTTTGTGTTGCTGATAGGTATACTCGTGGTTTTTTTTTTTTTTTTTTATGAAATCCTTTTTGATTTTTTTTTTTTTTTTTTTTTTTTTTTTTACATTTGATGGTTGTGTTTTTATATTTTACATTTTCAATGTAACCTACAGCACATCAGTGATGGCCAACCTGTCAATCGCAATCATCTGTTAGATTTGAGACTGTTGCTGTAAAATAATAATAAAATAATAGAAAAATAGAAAAATACATTATGCCTGATTAATGTTCAGTTTTTCAAGCGCCTCTCTTCTTTGCTTTATTTTACGTTTAGTCACCTTTAGTCACCTTTATTTGTATAGTGCTTTTAACAATACAGATTGTGTCGAAGCACTTAACAGTATCAAATTAGAGGATAGAGTGTCAGTAATGTATAATAATAAGATTAAACACTCAATTTTCAAAGACATTTCATTATTGAATTCAGAGATGTCATTGTCTAGCTCAGTTTAGTTTAAATAGTATCTGTGCAATCAAATCGACGATAATCGCTAGAAATTAAGTGTCCCCAACTGAGCAAGCCAGAGGCGACAGTGGCAAGGAAGCAAAACTCCCTCTGTGACAGAATGGAGGAAAAAAAAAAAAAAAAAAAACCTTGGGAGAAACCAGGCTCAGTCGGGGGGCCAGTTCTCCTCTGGCCAGACGAAACCCGCAGTTCAATTCCAATCGCAGCCATGTCAGATTGTGTAAAGGGCTTATCTGATTCCTGTGGTCTTGTCCCGATGGGGCATTTTAATTTATAATTTAAAGCATTTGTTATATTTGTGTTTTATTCATTATTTGAAATTTTTCATTTATCTGGTTTATTCATTTGCTATAATTGTAATGTATAGTTTAATGCATTTATTGTTTATCGGTCTATTTTTATAATATATATTTGTTTGTTTATTATAATTTAAATTTATAGTTTAATTCATTTAATATATTTCTGTTGTATATATATATATATATATATATATATATATATATATATATATATATATATATATATATATATATACTATTTATTATTTTAGAATGTATTTATTCATTTTTTGATATTTGTATATTATTATGTTTTAATTAAAATTTTAAATGTATAAATGTATTATATTTCTATTTTTATATTGTTGCAATTTCTAACAATAATAGCATTATGTAGTTAGGTATTTTATTATATTTTTAGTTATTTTATTATATTTTTAGTTTTATTGTAATTTTAGTCAAGGTCTTCACTGGAATATGTCTCTGGGGCTCATCTAGGTGTCCTGGTCTCTGACAATCAGGGCTGTAGACATCATCTCTTAGTGCTGATTCACCATCTGATCGGATACGAACTGAGAAACAGAATAAGAAAGAAACCGACAAATATTAGCATAGATGCCATTCTTCTTACGATGTAACGAGTACATCGTGTGTTATGAAGAGTGGTCCTGGTTCCGGCTGATCTAATTAATGCAGCCTAACAATCCTTTAACGGATTTGAATAATAGAAGTGTATTAGTGTGTTATGTGTAAGCCAGGTTAAAGAAATGTGTCTTTAATCTAGATTTAAACTGACAGAGTGTGTCTGCCTCCCGAACAGTGTTAGGTAGATTGTTCCAGAGTTTGGGTGCTAAATAGGAAAAGGATCTGCCACCCGCAGTCGATTTTGATATTCTAGGTATTATCAAATGGCCAGAGTTTTGAGAACGCAGCAGACGTGGAGGACTATAATGCGATAAGAGCTCGCTCAAGTACTGAGGAGCTAAGCCATTCAGGGCTTTATAAGTAATTAACAAGATTTTAAAATCTATCCGATGTTTGATAGGGAGCCAGTGCAGTGTTGACAGAACCGGGCTAATATGGTCATACTTCCTGGTTCTAGTAAGGACTCTAGCTGCTGCATTTTGGACCAACTGTAGTTTATTGATCAAGCGTGCAGAACAACCACCCAGTAAAGCATTACAATAGTCTAACCTTGAGGTCATAAATGCATGAATTAGCATTTCTGCATTTGACATTGAGAGCATAGGTCGCAATTTAGATATGTTTTTGAGATGGAAAAACGCAGTTTTACAGACGCCAGAAACATGGCTTTCAAATAAAAGATTGCTATCAAACAGCACACCTAGGTTCCTAACTGATGAAGAAGAATTGACAGAGCAGCCATCAAGTGTTAGATAGGGTTCTAGGTTATTACATGTGGGGTTTTTAGGTCCGATAATTAACACCTCTGTTTTTTCAGAATTTAGCAGTAAGAAATTACTCGTCATCCAGTTTTTTATATCGACTATGCATTCCGTTAGTTTCTCAATTTGGTGTGTTTCACCGGGCCGTGAAGAAATATAGAGCTGAGTATCATCAGCATAACAGTGAAAGCTAACACCATGTCTCCTGATAATATCTCCCAAGGGTAACATGTAAAGCGTGAAAAGTAACGGCCCTAGTACTGAGCCTTGAGGTACTCCATACTGCACTTGTGATCGATATGATACCTCTTCATTCACTGCTGCGAACTGATGGCAGTCAGATAAGTACAATTTGAACCATGCTAAGGCACTTCCACTAATGCCAACAAAGTTTTCTAGTCTATTTAAAAGAATGTTGTGGTCGATAGTGTCGAACGCAGCGCTAAGATCCAGTAGAGCTAATAAAGAGATACAACATACAACCACGATCAGATGATAGAAGCAGGTCATTTGTAACTCTAATGAGAGCAGTCTCAGTACTATGATACGGTCTAAATCCTGACTGGAATTCCTCACAGATACCATTTTTCTCTAAGAAGGAATATAATTGTGAGGATACTACCTTTTCTAGTATCTTTGACAGAGAAGGAAGATTTGAGATCAATCTGTAATTAACTAGATCTTTGGGGTCAAGTTGTGGTTTTTTAATGAGAGGCTTAATAACAGCCAATTTGAAGGTTTTGGGGACATATCCTAATGACAATGATGAATTAATAATAGCCAAAAGAGCGTCTATGACTTCTGGAAGCAGCTCTTTTAGTAGTTTAGATGGAATACGGTCTAACATAAATGTTGTCGGTTTAGATGATTTAACAAGTTTATACAATTCTTCCTCTCCTATAGTAGAGAATGAGTGGAATTGTTCCTCAGGGGATCTATAGTGCACTATCTAATGTGATACTGTAGCTGACGGCTGCATGGTTACAATTTTATCTCTGATAGTATCGATCTTGGAAGTAAAGTAGTTCATAAAGTCATTACTGCTGTGCTCTTGGGAAATGCCAATACCTGTTGATGCTTTATTTTTCATTAATTTAGTCACTGTATTGAATAAATACCAGGGGTTATGTTTGTTTTCTTCTAGAAGAGACGAAAAGTAATCAAATCTAGCCATTTTTAATGCTTTTCTGTAGGATAGGGTACTTTCCCGCCAAGCTATACTAAATACCTCTAGTTTTGTTTTCCTCCAGCTGCGCTCCATTTTCTGGGCTGCTCTCTTTAGGGCGTGAGTGTGCTCATTATACCACGGTGTTGGAATCTTATCCTTAATCTTCCGTAAGCGTAAAGGAGCAACCATATCTAAAGTGCTAGAGAAGAGAGTGTCCATAGTTTCTGTTACATCATCAAGTTGTTCTGAGCTATTGGATATGCTGAGGAACTGAGATAAGTCAGGAAGATTATTTAAAAAGCAGTCTTTTGTGGTAGAAGTGATGGTTCTAACATATTTGTAACAAGGAGTTAGCTTTACAGCTTTAGCTATATGGAATATACAGGAGACTAGATAATGATTTGAGATATCATCGCTCTGCTGCAAAATTTCAATGCCACTGACATTAATTTCATGTGACAGTATTAAATCTAGAGTATGATTTTGACAATGAGTAGGTCCTGACCTGAAACGTAAGTCTGTTAATATTAACTTCTTGTTTATTTAACTGTTGTATAAAATCAGTATCACATTTGTGATTTTTGCGAAAAAATGTCACTCTTTGAGTGATGTTATGAAATAAGTATATAAGCCTACATTTTATGTCCACATATCTTGAATTTTGGGAGCATTCTAAATGCATTATATTAGACTGAATCATGCAGTGAAAGAACACACTCTAAATGATCAAATCGACCACAGTCAGTAAAAAAAAAATTAAATACGATGTCACATGCAATTTTAAATTTAATACAGCAATCGAATCTTTTCATTTAAATTTCATTTTCACTAGTTTCATGTTTCAAGTATTATAGTTTCATTGAAAAACCAGAGGATCCCCCCAAAGCAGTGGCGCCTGCAGGCTGTACGGCTGTACGTACTGTGCATACATGAGTGCTCAGACTGACCTGAGTTTTGCCCCGCAAACATTTCAGCAGTAAATTATAGGCCTGTGTGTCCCGTATTTCTGTTGACTGAACCAGCCATGCCTTTAATTATGAATTTGACAGTGTTTTTCATTTCTGCATATAAATATTACTCCAAATAGAAACAGAAAATCATGCTATATACGCACTTTAATGAGATCGGGTTAGACTATAATAATTAATTTGTAGCCTATTTTACAAATGGGAATACAACGAATTCATGTTTTACATTCAAGCTACCAGTAAAATTTATAGTGAAAAGTTCTATAAAAGCATCTGGAATGCAATAAAGTAATTTTAAAGCTGATTTTAAAGTATTTGCTGCATGGATTAAAAAACAATAGGCCAATAAGTAATTCACATATCAGAGAAAATCGCGTTGCAGCAAATCCTTTAAATTTTAAGGTATTCAGGACAGAGCAACATAAAAATCTGAAAATATAAGCAGCTATAGGACAAAGTTTTACATATATACCATTATTGTTGTGTTTTATTTTTTAATTGTATACAATTATGAAATAAAATGCAAATTATAATCGGGCCTGTTTTAGGCTTTTACTTATTTTTATATTTTAGACGGTGATGAAAAAAATTACTCGCCATCTCCTCATTGGACGTGCCTTTAGAGAGAAATGCATCTTTACAGATTGCATAATGAAAGTTTTTGCTTTCGATTTGAATTATTTCATTTTACAATAGTAATTTAAAGCTTTGTATAGATATATTTACTATATCTGTGAGTCAATTCCCTGAGTTTCGGTTCATCATTGTGAAGCGTTCCTGTTCAAGACGAGATGGCAGAAAACACATCCTCTGTTTTCCTATTTATTTTATAAAAACACAACGTTTTGTTGATATTGTGAATGCACACAAATAAAAGTAGGCCCTTTACAGTTCGAATGATTTATTACTCTTACCTTTATGAGCAAAAATTACAGTGTAGGCTATTTTAAGGTGTTTCTATTGTAAGAAAAAAATGCAATTGCGCTGGCGCCTCCATGTCCTGCAGAGCGCACTTCAGCTTTCACTCTCCGCACAAATGCTTGGATATGCATCTAACAGTACACATTTATCTAGGTTAAACATTTAAACTAACATTGTGATGTGCTTGAACTGTTTTATATCTGTAAATTTTATTTTAGGCAAGTCGTGATGATTTGAGAAATTAATCAGACATAGACTATGATCAACTCACTGTCTGCTGCCGGCCGCTTGGTTGCTACTTAAACAAACTACAAAACATTTTTCTAAATTAACTTCATAAAAACTAAACATAATTATTTTTTCATTACATACAAAACTGAACTATTTCAATAAAAGTTGTTATCTAGGCCTGTTTTTTCTCTTCCTTATTTAAAAATATGTACGCTAATATAAATCTCGTCAATAGTAAGTGTGTATTAACAAACTTATTTATAAAGAATTTAAATGTAGCTATTATCACAGGAGATTATCAGTGCTATTTTCTGAGAAGTTGAACCCTCAGTAAGAGATAAAGTGTTTACCTTTTACCTTACAGTTGCTCCAAAGGTTATGAAGACACATTACTTACCCTGGTAGTGATTTTATACAGAAAATATTTTATTTTTATGTGGACCCATGTTGTTTTTGTTATTCTTTTCCTGAAACACTTGATCAACTATTCTTTTACTGAAAGGTTACTTCTAAATTCAGGTTTTATATTCATAGCTGGTTATTAGTAAAAATGGAAACAATTCCTCCATTTGTTTTGCAAGATATCTTTTCTTTAAGTGTGATTTAAATTCTCTTTTTTAAATGTTGTCAACTTTGTTTTATTTTTGGGTAAATATATTCATACATGCAAATGGTAATAAAAAAAAAAAAAAAAAAAAAAAGTAAGCTGTCCTTTGTTTCAGAGCTTTAAGTATAGCCTAGGCTACTTAAAAAAAAGAAGAAAAAAAAAAATAAATAGTAAGTCTGAAACTCTTTGCCACACTATCTCAAAATATGTATTATTTTAATATATTTTTATTTGATGTCTTTTTGTAAAATGGCATACAGAAATTTTAATATCATTCGTATAAATTAGTATTTACCACTTGGAATAAAAAGCTGTACATAAGAAAGGTAAATAGCACTTAATAGCTATTTAAACAATTGAGGATGAGTGAAAACAATAGAGAATGAATACGAATAATAAAGCATGAATAAGTATATGGAAATTGCTAGAAACCCTTGCAGCAGACACAGACGTGTCACGTTCATTGAGTGCATGTAACAACGTCATATTAATGACCCCGTCCGAATGCCATATGTGCGTGTATGTGTGAGTGTGAGTGTGTGCGTGTGTGTGTGTGTGTGCGCGTGTGTGTCTGTGTGACTGAGTGTGCGTGTGCGTGAGTGAGTGAGTGAGTGAGTGAGTGAGTGAGTGAGTGAGTGTGTGTGTGTGTGTGTGTGTGTGTGGTGTGTGTGCGTGTGTGTGTGTGTGTGTGTGTGCGCGTATGTGTGAGTGCTGTACATTACTGTCGACTTTTTACAGTTTGTGATCTCTGACTGTGCTCAGATATTCTGCTGTTGTGTAATCTCTCTTTAGGGCCAAATAGCATTGCAGTTTACTTGGATTTTGTGTTATTTCTTTCCAATAAGTTAGTTTTCTTTTATTGCATGAATCGTTTGGCTGGGCATTATCAGGTGTGTTTCTCTCTACTCTAAGGAAGCTTTTACAAAACTGTATGCAGGGCTTCAGTTGGATTTAGTAGTGATGTATAGTATAGTAATATAGTGCAAGTGGCTGTACAGCTGCTTTCTCTCTCTCTCTCTCTCTCTCTCTCTCTCTCTCTCTCTCTCTCTCTCTCTCTCTCTTCGTCTCTCTATTCATAATGGCGGCTGTTTGAGACTGTGTTGGTTTCAATCAATCATACTCTGGTTAGAGCTGAATGTGTTGACAGCTGCAGTTCTGTTGCCTTTCACTGAAGACATACGAGACAGAGAAATGAAATGACTGGAGACTTTTGACTTTCACACTGTGTTATTGACTACATTCAGTTAAATATCTTCACACACACACACACACACACACACATGGCTGATGTTTTTTTCGAGTCTTGGCAGATCAGAAATTGTTTTTAAGGCAGTGATTCCAGCATTTGATGTTATTAAGTTGCAGTGACTTTGACATCAGAATTGAGTCTCTTTACTGTCTCAGGTTCTTTACGTCACGTTATGTTAGAAGATCTGCTAAAACATGCACTGAATTCACATGCTAGCAGTGTTGGGAAGGTTACTTTGGAAATGTAATCGGTTACAGATAACAAGTTACCCTATTTAAAATGTAATAAGTAGTGTAACTATTTCAGTTACCTTATTAAAGTAATGTAACTTATTACATGTAATTACTTTTTGATTACTTTTCTAAATTTCTAATTAGTGTTTTCAACTTTTAATCATTTTCAAACATGTAAAGCAGGCAGGGTTAACCTTACAGTAGGACTCAACGCTGATTACTGTCAGACTTTCAAAATCCTTCATCACTTGAATTAAGATTATAATCAATTAATTTTAAAACACAATCACCACAAAATCAAACTTTAGTACATCTTTTTACTTTGAGATCATTCTGAGGTTAAATACAGATTTAAAATCATAACCAGAAATAGTTTAATAGCTATGATACTGTTTTTGAAATCAAATCCTTGCATAGCTATGACAGGAAATACTGATATCTAACAATGCCTTGGGGAAAAAACAAAACAATTAATCTTAAAAAAATAAATAAATAAAGCATATGAATAAACCCAAATAGGAAATAAAACAGTTGTGGAATAAGCATGTGTTCTAAACTCCTGAAACATTGGTGTCTAATATTTTAGAGCAGTCACTGCTAGTTTGGAAAGAAATCAGTCAAATCTGTATGTGTGTGAAAATATTCAGATGTAACCTCCCCTACATTAACATTTTCATAAGTAACTGTAACAGGTTACAGTTACATTTATTTTGTAATTCAATTACGTAATTCCGTTACATGTAACTAGTCATTCCCCAACACTGCATGCTGGAACTGAATTTACATGCAGCTCAGGTTGTGTTTTAACCTGCTAGTCCCACTTTTGTGAAATAGAGTCCAAAATGTTTATACATCTTAGATGCTTTAGAGCACAGAAGGCAGACACTTGGCAGACTGTTAAACTGAGAAGTTCAATAAGTAGAAAAAAAAGTTTGAGTCAAATGTAAAAAAAATTGCATTTTTATATTTTATATATATATATATATATATATATATATATATATATATATATATATATATATATATATATATATATATATATATATATGTGTTGGGTGCTGCCCCTTTAAGAACGTTGTTCCAGTAGTCTCATGTGATCACTGATAAAAAAAAAAAGGAAAACACTGATAGAGAAAAGCCATGTTGTTCTCATGTTGAAGCTTGCTGAACTTCTATAACAATTCCAGATTGAATCTATAACTTAATATATATATATTCCCAGCGTGGTGAGTAATTACTGTATTAAGTGTAGGCTATAGATAGTTTCTGAGGTATCGCTATGTAGATCGCTATTTGCGATTAGCGCCATAGCGCCTAATGGTTAATATTATACGCTTGTGTTTGCTGTTTGTGTAGACATATGTTGTTTATTATGTTACTAGTTTAAATATTGGTGCAATATGTTGCATTTA
>CM077221.1:402500-460000 GCA_039654775.1 Spinibarbus caldwelli
CAGAGTGAGCCTCAAGGCTACGTTTACATGCACAATTTTTGGTTCTGCACGTCAATTCTGCATATTATGAAAGACTCTTGCTCTGTATCTTTCCTTGCACGTGTGAGACAAAGCGACTGCGAGCCGTGCGCCTTCACACTAGAGTTTACGGTACGTCAAATACAGCTACACTGCGCATCCATTCAGATAAACTGAAAAATAAAATTCTAATAATATTACAATAAATTATAGTAACGCCACATTTTATTGTCAGTAACGGTAACGGCGTTGTAACGGGGGAAACAGTAATTCATTTGATTACTCGTTACTGAAAAAAATAACGCCATTAGTAACGCCGTTATTCCCATCACTGGTCGTGACGTTATGAAAAGGTGTAGTTTATTTGATTATGTTACGATAAAGAAGTCTAGTGTAGTTTTTCTTCAAGAGACGCATTTGGATTTAGATAATCAAGTGCAATGGCAAAGTGAATGGAAGGGGCAGGTCATACTAAGTCATGGTTCTAACGTTAGTGCTGGCGTTGCGATCCTTTTTGGGCCTGAATATAAGGAACAACCTGTAAGTGTTTTTGAATTAGTTCCGGGTCGAATGTTGCGTGTTGATGTTACTATCCATGGCTCTAATTTTTCACTTTTTAATGTTTATGCTACCAATAATGGTTCAGAACAAATTAGTTTTTTATAGTTGCTCTAAGTGGTGTTTCTCAAGATAGGATGATTGTTCTGGCTGGGGATTTTAATTGTACCATAGATCACACGCTAGATAGGAACCATGAAGAGCCCCATAGTCAATCAGCGGATGTACTTAAAACTTTGATAACTTATCACCTTGTGGATATTTGGGGAGAAACTTTCCCTCAAATTAAACAGTATACTTGGGTTAAAGTTAATTCTAATATGGTATCTGGAGCCAGGCTTGACAGAATTTATGTGCAGAAAAATGTCAGAGCCAGATTTTTTAATAGTTGTATTTCTCCTACTTCTTTATCTGATCACTTTTATATGGCTGTTGAGGTTGTCACTGCACAGAGCACTGCTAAGCACTTTATTTGGAAATTTAGTAGTAAACTTTTACAAGATCACAATTTTGTGCACTCTTTTACACTGTTTTGGGAGAGTTGGAGAGAGAGAAAATTGCAATATAAGTCCTTAAGTCAGTGGTGGGACATTGGCAAGGTGCAAGTTAAACTTTTTTGCCAGAGTTATACTGCCTAAAATAAAAGCATCCTGGGGAGCAAGATGAGGCAGTTTGAACAGGACATCCTTCACACTGATATTGAAGAAGATGGTGCTGATGCTGCTGAAGTTTTGGAACGGAACAAGTTTCTTTTATGGAATCTTTTTGAAGAAAGGGCCCAAGAGACACTTGTCCATCCTAAGTTTTCATCTTTTAACAACATGTATGTTACAACATCCTTCTTTTTTAATGAGGAGAAGAAGATTGGAAATAGGAAGACTTTGTGTCATTTGAAACTGCCAGATGGGAGAGAAGTGACTGATGATTGTGGAATTATTTCCTATGCACTGTCTTTTTATGAGGATCTTTATAAATTTGAATCCTGTGATGCCGAGATGGCTGACTTTTTACTTCGGGACTTACCTCATCTTGCAGAAGAGGAGAAACATATGCTTGATCAACCTTTGACCTTTGATGAATTTACTGTAGCTGTTAATGAACTTTCTCCAGGCAAAGCTCCAGGGCTAGATGGGCTAAATGCAGAATTTTATAAGCAGTTCTGGCCAGTCGTCGGAAAAGATTTGGTTTTGGTCTTCTTGGAGTGTTTGGAAAAAGGCACACTTCTGTTGAGCCTTCGGAGAGCTATGATAACCTTATTACCCAAGAAGGGTGACCTTGGAGACATTAAAAACTGGCGCCCTGTGTCTTTGCCTGGTGTTGACTATAAGATACTTTCTAAAGTTTTAACTAATAGAATTAAATGTTGTATAGATTCAATCATTCATGCAGATCAATCCTATTGTGTTCCTGGTCGGTCAATTTTTAATAATCTTTTTTTGATTCGAGATTTGATTGCTTATGCCAAAGTACATAAAATTGATGTGAGTTTTATTTCTCTGGACCAGGAGAAAGCCTTTGATCGGGTTGATCATGGCTTTCTTTTTAAGTGCTTTGATGCTTTTGGGTTTGGTCAATCCTTTATCTCTTATGTAAAGTTGTTGTACACTGATGTGTACAGCATGTTGAAAATAAATGGAACTCTTACAAGGCCTTTTTTAGTTGGCAGAGGCATACGACAAGGTTGTGGCCTCTCAGGTATCTTATATGGTATAGTTATTGAACCACTGCTGGTAGTCTTGAGATGACAGCTAAGTGGGATTTCGACAATTTGCCCTGTATCTAGTAGTGGGGTAGTAACAGTCAGACTCGGTGCATATGCTGACGATGTCACAGTGGTGATAAGGTCAGATGAGGATGTAAAAAACTTAGTATCATCCCTTGAGGTTTATCAGGCCTCTTCCTCTAGAATAAACTGGCAGAAGAGTGCAACTTTTCTGTTGGGTGAATGGGAAGATGGAGGTCCTCCAAGACTTCCCCAGTACTGCTCTTGGAACTTTGAGGGGTTTAAAATGTTGGGAGTGTTTCTGGGGGTGGACCATTATATGTTGAAAAACTGGGAAGGTCTTTTTGATAAAGTTTCAGGTCGTTTACAGAGGTGGAGGTGGATTCTTCCCCAGCTGTCATATAGAGGAAGAGTGCTTGTAATTAATAACTTCGAGTCGAGTCGAGCTTTATTGTCATTCTGCTACATGTGTGGACATATAGTGGAACGAAATGTCGTGTCTCGCAGGACCACGGTGCTACATACTAGTTAAACATAAGATAAACATACAACAATGCAAGTATAGGAAAAGCAATAGAGCTATACAACAGTTAACTATCTGACTATACATATACTAAAAATACTATAACTGCTATACCTAGTTGTCCACACATACACAAACTGAGACTGTACAAAAAACTTTACATAAATACTGTACATGAAATTGTGCAAAAGAGATATATGTACATGAAATTGTGCAGAAAAAATATATATTTTGTACATTATTGTGCAGATTTTGTGGGAGACAGTGCATAGTGCAAAAAGATTTTGTAGTGCAATGCTCAAGTAAACGTATTATTTTGTAGTGCAATGTTCAAGTAGACATATATTTTCTTAAGAGTCTTTGTGGCAGGGAGTGTTTGTAGAAAGTGTCTAGTGTGCATATAGTGGGATGAGTGCGTTACTACAGGTGGTTTGTATAGCCCACTCACCTGTGTGTAGCACATTCAGGGGTTTGGTCCAGAATTGCACTTAGTAAAATTGTCAACAGTTTTTAATGAGTTGGGGGGTGGGAGGGCTGAGGTGTTCATGGTTTCAGAGGGGGACAGGGGGATTGGAGTTAAGAGCTCTCACAGCCTGGGGAAAAAAGCTGTTGAGCAATCTGACAGAGCGAGCTCTGATGCTCCGGTACCTTCTACCTGATGGCAGGAGCTGGAAGAGGTTGTGAGAGGGGTGGGTGGGGTCCTTCACGATGCTGGTGGCCTTGTTGGAGCATCGTGAAAGGAAAATGTCCAGGATGGAGGGGAGAGGGGCACCAATGATCTTTGCGGCAGTGTTCACTGTCCGTTGTAGGGTCTTGCGGTCAGCAGCACTGCAGTTCCCATACCAGACAGTGATGCAGGTAGTCAGCACACTCTCAATGGTGCCCCTGTAAAAAGTGGTGAGGATGGGTGGAGGGAGACTTGCCCTTTTCAGCCGGCGGAGAAAGTGGAGGCGCTGTTGTCCCTTCTTGTTGAGTGACGTGACGTTGGTGGTCCAGGTGAGATCCTCTGTGATGTGCACTCCCAGGAATTTAGTGCTGCCGACTCTCTCCACGGTTGAGCCGTCGATGGTCAGCGGGGGGTGGTCAACAGAGTTTCTCTTGAAGTCCATCACAACCTCTTTCGTCTTACCCACATTGAGGGACAGGTTGTTAGCACCACACCATTCAGCCAGCTGTGCCACTTCCTCTCTGTAGTGCGTTTCATCGTTGTTGCTGATGAGGCCTACCACAGTTGTGTCATCAGCAAACTTGATGATGTGGTTGGAGCTGGACTTGGCAGTGCAGTCGTGGGTCAGCAGCGTGAAGAGCAGCGGGCTGAGCACACAGCCTTGTGGGGCACCTGTGCTCAGTGTGGTAGTGCTGGAGGTGTTGCGGCCGACACGGACTGACTGAGGTCTTGCAGTTAAAAAGTCCAGGATCCAATTACAGAGGGAGGTGTTAAGGCCCAGCAGGTTTAGTTTGTGGATGAGCTGTTGTGGGATTATTGTGTTGAATGCTGAGCTGAAGTCAATGAACAGCATTCTTACATAAGAGTCTTTCTGTTCCAGATGGGTAAGAGCTAGGTGGAGAGTGGTGGATATTGCATCGTCCGTGGAACGGTTTGGACGGTATGCAAACTGGAGTGGGTCCAGCGTGTTTGGAAGACTGGACTTGATGTGCTGCATGACTAACCTCTCAAAGCACTTCATCATGATTGGGGTCAGTGCTATGGGACGATAGTCATTCAGACAGGACACAGGTGACTTCTTTGGTACTGGAATTATGGAGGTGGATTTGAGACACGTGGGGACGACTGCCTGGCTCAGCGAGATGTTGAAGATGTCTGTTAGGACATCCGTCAGCTGTGCAGCACAGTCTTTCAGTACACGTCCAGGTATGTTGTCAGGGCCCGCAGCCTTTCGTGGGTTAATCCTGGATAGGGTCTTCCTCACGTCGACTGGAGAGAGACAGAGTACCTGGTCGTTTGGAGATGTGAGTAGTTTCTGTGCAGGTGTGTCGTTCTGTATCTCAAATCGTGAGTAGAAGTGGTTGAGTGCCTCTGGTAAAGATGTGTCATCATCACTGGCCTGTGGCAGGGGCTTGTAGTCAGTGATGGTCTGAATGGCTTGCCATAGGGTCCGAGTGTCTCTGCTGTCTGTGAAGTGATTGTTGATTTTTTTAGCATACTGATGTTTTGCCTTCTTGATGCCATGAGACAGATTGGTTCTTGCTGTTTTGAGGGCTGCTTTATCTCCTGATCTGAATGCTTCATCTCTGGTCTTTAGCAGCCCACGAACCTCTGCTGTCATCCATGGCTTCTGGTTGGCACGTGTGGTGATGGTTTTGGTGACTGTCACATCATCTATGCACTTTTTGATGTAAGCAGTCACAGTTTCGGTGTACTCCTGCAGGTCTGTGTGGTTGTTGTAGGTGGCCGCCTCTTTAAACATGTTCCAGTCTGTGTCCTGGAAGCAGTCCTGCAGTGCTGAGGTGGCATTGTCTGGCCATACTGTGATCTGCTTTTGAACCGGTTTGGTGAGTTTGAGAAGTGGTCTGTATGCTGGGATTAGCATAACAGAGATGTGGTCTGAGTACCCGAGGTGGGGGCGGGGTTCGGCTTTGTATGCGTTCTTAACTGTTGTGTAAACAAAGTCCAGCGTGTTGTTTCCCCTTGTTGCAAAGTTCACATGTTGGTAGAACTTTGGCAAAACTGTCTTTAAGTTTGCGTGGTTGAAGTCACCGGCTATGATGAAAAAGCCGTCAGGGTTATTTGTTTGTTGTTCGCTGATGGCGCTGTACAGCTCGCGAAGCGCGTCCTTTGCGTTTGCACACGGAGGAATGTAAACCGCGACAATAACAATGGCCGTGAACTCCCGCGGCAGATAGAACGGTCGACACTTCACAAACATAAACTCCACCAGTGATGAACAGTGTTTTGTCACTACCGCAGCATTGTTACACCATTCTTTGTTGATATACACACACAAGCCACCCCCGCGAGTCTTACCAGACAGTGATGAATTTCTGTCCGCTCGGTAGCAAGTTAGTCCGTGCAGCTGAATGGCGGAGTCCGGGATGTTGTCGTTTAGCCATGTTTCAGTGAAAACAAACACACAACAATCCCTTTCCTCATGCTGTGTAGATCGACTGAGTTGAATTAAGTCCAGTTTGTTTTCCAGAGAGCGAACGTTTGAGAGCATGAGTGTTGGAAGAGCCGGTCTTGTGGGGTTAGCCCTCAGCCTAGCTCGTATACCTCCGCGCTTACCGCGCTTCCGTCCTCTCTCACACCGCTTGCGACGCCGCCTTGTGCGGGTAGCGTCAGTAGGCGAGGCCGCGGTCTCGAGGTCCGGCTCCAGCAGTAAACAAAGGCCTCGTAGCTTCTCAGTAGCCGCCGGCGAGAGTTTGAGTTTGTATGTCTTGTCGATATCCAAAAGACTTTGGCGATCGTATATGTATCTCGGAGTGATCTCCCGATGAATTAACGGTAAATCGACACTATTTGGAGACGAACAGACGACATTAAAAGACATAAAAGCACCGTCTTTGGGACCTGGAGAGGCCGCAGCGTCTGACCGTGCCGCCATCTTGGTCGATAGAAAAACTTGGCTGCATCTATGTTATGGCACCCTTTTAATGTACTTGATCCACCGAAAGATTTATTGCAACAGTTACAAAAGGTTTTCATTGTTTTTTTCTGGGATGGTTATCACTGGCTTCCTTCTGCAATTATTTACTTACCAGTTAATGAATGAGGCCAAGGATTAATTGACCTGAAAGCTAAAGTTAAATCAATGAGATTAAAAGTTGTTCAGTGTTTACTTTATTCCAAAGAACATATCCCATGGGTATCTTTTGGTCTTGCTCTGTTCAGAACGTTTGGTGGGTTTCTCTTTGACAGGCACTTGTTCTTGATGTCTTTGTATAATGGGTCTTTTATACCTGATGTAAAATTTTATACCTCTGTTTTAGATTCTTGGACTGTTTTGAGGAAGTCCAGACAAGAGTATGACCATTTCGGTTTTAATGAGCCATTGTTTTATAATTCTTTTCTAGGTGACAGCGATTACAAGTCTAACACCATTGTGGAAAAATTCATTGAGAAAGGTCTGACCAAAGTTGTACATTTAATTGATGTTACCTCTAGAAAATGGATATCACCAGAAGAAATTTGTGATCAGCTAGGGTTTAGATCAGTAAGGATAGTGGAGCAGTTTATTGATGGGTTGATCAAGAAGGGAAGATATTGAAATTTAAGGGGTTACAAGAGCTTAATTTTTATATAATTGGAAAAAGAGAGTGTTATCAGATATATATAAAATCAGATTGTTATAATGACATTAAGCATAGGTATGTGACACAAAATGGAAAGAATATCTTATGATTCCTGATAATGTTGCTCCTTCTTGGAGGCTCTTATATAAAAGTCCCCTTTCAAAACGTTCTGGAGACTTACAGTGGAGAACATTGCATTGTGTGCTGGCCACAAATAAGTTTGTTTGTAAGTTTAATGCGAATGCTTCACCTCTTTGTAATTTTTGTTCTGCATCAGAGACTGTTCTAGATTGATACCACTGTTTGCTTTATTGGTAAGAATACTTGGAAATCTGGGTTTTATCTTTAATAAGGTATTTTTTTATTTATGGATGCAAGTATTCCAAAGAACATAGAGTGAAGTGTACTTTGGCAAATTTTATAGTTGGTCAAGCTAAATTAGCCATTCGGAAAACCCGTAAAATAGCTGCCGAAGGGCAAAATGTAGATGTGTTGAAATATTTTACAGCCTTGATTGAGTCTAGAATTAGAATGGAATATAAATTTTATCAAATTGCATGCAATTTACTTGAATTTGAATTTAAGTTGTGTGTAAATGAAGCTTTATTTGTATTTTGTGAAGAGGGGATAATATCATTTAATTGGTGATGTGATCTGTTTTAAGTGGTTTAGCAGCCCCCACCACTAATTTCATTACAGACAGACAGAAATGAAGAATCCGTTTCATTTCACTTCTTGACTGTGAGTTCACTGTATTTCCTCTGCCTTCAGATGCAAAAGAATCAATATCAAGATCAAAACATCAGTCTATTAAACACTGACGATCGGCTCCGTTTGGAGGAGGTTGTGCTTCATGAAAACACTAATAGTGGTGGATGTTGTGCAGTGTTGAGTGTGTGAGTGTGAAAGTGTGTGTGTGTGCAGTGTTGAGTGTGTGAGTGTGAAAGTGTGTGTGTGTGCAGTGTTGAGTGTGTGAGTGTGAAAGTGTGTGTGTGTGCAGTGTTGAGTGTGTGTGTGTGAGGGGCTGTGATTGTCTGCAGCATTACTGTATTACTGCAGGACTCCAGCACAAAGAGCCTCCATTTTTCTTTGAGGAATTGCGTTCCTGAGCCGAGAGGCAATTTTCACGAGCTCTCTGTCATTTTCCCCTCGTGTGCTCTCCATCTCACACATTCAGCCTTCCCAGAATCCTCCATTCTCCCTTCTCTGTCTGTCTGTCTGATTGTAGCTGTGTGTGTGAATGCAGAACTGTATGGAGACGCTGTTTAAAGAGCAGGTCTGTGGAGACACTCTCACACACACACACACACACACACACACACTCTCACACACACACACACACACACACACACACGGATCACAGGGGGTTTGTGTTGAATTTTCCACCTCTTTCTGCAGTGGGTTTAAGGAGCTGTTGTGGGAATTTCATCCGTTTAGGAGTTTTAGAAACAGGTTAAACAGACACTGAATGATAATGTGTCTCATCACCACAGACAGACACACAGACCGACACTAATGGGATTTGTGCAATGATGGAGTTTTGTAGGGATTTCCAGTTGAAAAATTAATATTCATGATGCTTTAGTTTGAAAGCCTTTACTGTACAAACGAGCAGCCAGTGAATGATGTGGTTCAGTGCATTATTTAGCTGTTGTGCTCCTAAACACACTGAGGTACAGTGATAGTGATCACAGTGATCAAAGATGATCATTCTGTCATCATTTGCTCACCTTACTCACTGACTGAGCCTGGTTTCTCCCAAGGTTTTTTTTCTCCATTCTGTCACCGATGGAGTTTTGGTGCCCTGCCGCTGTCGCCTTTGGCTTGCTTAGTTGGGGACTCTTAATTTCTGGCAAAATTGTTGACTTGATTGCACAGATACTATCTGACCTGAACTGAGCTGGACGATGATGTCACTGAATAAATGATGAACTGACTTTAACTGTAAAATTGAGTGATTACTATTGTCCTCTTTTATGAGCTGCTTTAAATTTTGTTTGCATTTTTCAAAACATAATTTTCCTGTTTGACATTATAAAGCTGCTTTGACACAATCTGTATTGTATAAAGTGTTCCTGTGGCTCAGTGGTAGAGCATTGCGTTAGCAGCGCAAAAGGTTCTGGGTTCAATTCCCAGGGAACACACATACTGATAAAAAAATGTATAGCCTGAATGCACTGTAAGTCGCTTTGGATAAAAGCGTCTGCTAAATGCGTAAATGTAAAATGTAAAGCAAAAAATGAAGGTGACTTGACCTTCACGTCCTTCCAAACTGGTATGACTTACCAGTATGTACTGTATGTATATATTGTCCATACAGTGATTGGGGTCCAATGTTGTTTGGTTCCCATCATTCTTCAGGTTTAAACAGCATGAGGGAGAGTAAACGAGGACAGAATGATCATATTAAGAGCACACCAATGCCTTGGTGAGATTATTCTGTTGCTCTCACAGCTTTTGAATACAAAATAGATCAAATGCATTTTAAAACATTTATCAACTAGACTCATCTTCATCAGCAGCTGGCACTGCAGTCAGACACCCTCAGTATGGATGAGGCTCATCGTGGGTCAATATCTGACGCGAGCTGAGGAATACAGAGATGTACATCCATCAAGTGTTGCTGATGCTGTGACCTGATGATCTGCTCAGATCAGGACATCATCATGCTTACAAAAACACTTCAGATTAATATTATTATCATTCCATACATTTTGTTAGACAGTAATTCGCTAATGAACATCTAAAATTCATCTGTCTGTAAGACCTTCAGACATTTTGGCTTTCTGAGAGTTTTCTTGTTGAATGTTCCTCTTCTAGTTCAGTTTGTTCTTTTTCTGCTGATGGTGTTTCAGTCCAGACTGAAAGTGTGTGATCGCGCTGCGCTTATGTCGCATTTACATCTCTTATCCCTATACCTCTATACCTTTATTTTGTTTATCTAACTCTTCAGTTCCTATCTTTCTTGTTTTTACCTTATGTTTTATGTACCTTTTAATGGCTACTGTTTTTAAATCATTTTCATGTGAAGCACTTTGAAGTGCAATTGTTTATGAAATGTGTTATAAAAATACGCTTAAATCAAACAGACCACATTACTACAGTTACTACAGTAAAAGTGTGGTACATTTCCAAAAAGGGGATATAGTATATTTACATGTTCATGATTTACTAAATATGAAGGGTTATATGAATCAGTCATGTGTATGATGAGGATCAGGTCACAAGACTTTAAAAAACGTACGAAAAAAGATAAAAAAAACAGTGATATTAAGCAATAAAATGGATAAATGAATTAATATAAAAAGAGCAGAGGCGTCCATGAGAGGCTGATTATTAATTCAGCCGGTGGTTGTTTTGATCGTGTGTGTGTGTGTGTGTCTGTGTCTGTCATGAAGAGAGAGAGAGTGTGTGTGTGTGTGTGTGTGTGTGTGTGTGTGAGAGAGAGTGTGAGTGTGAGTCTGTCATGAAGAGTGTGTGTGGGTGTGTGTCTGTCACGAAGAGAGAGAGTGTGTGTGTGTGTGTGAGTGAGTGTTTGTGTGTGTGTGTGTGTGTGGGTGTGTGTCTGTCATGAAGAGAGAGAGAGTGTGTGTGTGAGTGAGTGTTTGTGTGTGAGAGTGTGTGAGTGTGTGCGTGAGTGTGTGTGTGTGTGTGTGAGTCTGTCATGAAGAGTGTGTGTGTGTGTCTGTCATGAAGAGTGTGTGTATGTGTCTGTGTCTGTCATGAAGAGTGTGAGTGTGTGTGTGTTTGTCATGAAGAGTGTGAGTGTGTGTGTGTGTCTGTCATGAAGAGTATGTGTGTGTGTCTGTCATGAAGTGTGTGTGTGTGTGTGTCTGTCATGAAGAGTGTGTGTATGTGTCTGTGTCTGTCATGAAGAGTGTGAGTGTGTGTGTGTTTGTCATGAAGAGTGTGAGTGTGTGTGTGTGTCTGTCATGAAGAGTATGTGTGTGTGTCTGTCATGAAGTGTGTGTGTGTGTGTGTGTGTGTGTCTGTCATGAAGAGTGTGTGTGTGAGTGTGTGTGTGTCTGTCATGAAGAGTGTGTGTGTGTCTGTGTCTGTCATGAAGAGAGTGTGAGTGTGTGAGTCTGTCATGAAGAGTGTGTGTGTGAGTGTGTGTGTCTGTCATGAATGTGTGTGTGTCTGTCATGAAGAGTGTGTGTGTGTGTGTGTGTGTGTGTGTGTGTGTGTGTCTGTCATGAAGAGTGTGTGTGTCTGTCATGAAGAGTGTGTGTGTGTGTGTGTGTGTGTGTGTGTGTGTGTCTGTCATGAAGAGTGTGTGTGTGTGTATGTGTCTGTCATGAAGAGTGTGTGTGTGTGTGTCTGTCATGAAGAGTGTGTGAGTGAGTGAGTGAGTGTGTGAGTCTGTCATAAAGAGTGTGTGTGTGTCTGTAATGAAGAGTGTGTGAGTGTCTGTCATGAAGAGTGTGTGTGTGTGTGTGTGTGTCTGTCATGAAGAGTGTGTGTGTGAGTCTGTCATGAAGAGTGTGTGTGTGTGTGTCTGTGTCTGTCTTGAAGAGTGTGTGAGTGTGTGAGTCTGTCATGAAGAGTGTGTGTGTGTGTGTGTGTGTGTGTGCCTGTCATGAAGAGTGTGTGTGTGAGTCTGTCATGAAGAGTGTGTGTGTGTCTGTGTCTGTCATGAAGAGTGTGTGTGTGTGTGTGTCTGTCATGAAGAGTGTGTGTGTGTCTGTCGTGAAGAGAGTGTGTGTGTGTGTCTGTCATGAAGAGTGTGTGTGTGTGTGTGTGTCTGTCATGAAGAGTGTGTGAGTGAGTGAGTGAGTGTGTGAGTCTGTCATAAAGAGTGTGTGTGTGTGTGTGTGTGTGTCTGTGTCTGTCATGAAGAGTGTGTGTGTGTGTGTGTGTGTCTGTCATGAAGAGTGTGTGTGTGTCTGTCATGAAGAGAGTGTGTGTGTGTGTGTGTCTGTCATGAAGAGTGTGTGTGTGTCTGTCATGAAGAGTGTGTGAGTGAGTGAGTGTGTGAGTCTGTCATAAAGAGTGTGTGTGTGTCTGTAATGAAGAGTGTGTGAGTGTGTGTGTGTCTGTCATGAAGAGTGTGTGTGTGTGTGTGTGTGTGTGTGTGTGTGTGTCTGTCATGAAGAGTGTGTGTGTGAGTCTGTCATGAAGAGTGTGTGTGTGTCTGTCATGAAGAGTGTGTCTGTGTGTGTGTGTGTCTGTCATGAAGAGTGTGTGTGTGTGTGTCTGTCATGAAGAGTGTGTGTGTGAGTCTGTCATGAAGAGTGTGTGTGTGTGTCTGTGTCTGTCATGAAGAGTGTGTGAGTGAGTGTGTGAGTCTGTCATGAAGAGTGTGTGTGTGTCTGTCATGATGAGTGTGTGTTTGTGTGTGAGTCTGTCATGAAGAGTGTGTGTGTGTCTGTCATGAAGAGTGTGTGTGTGTGTGTGTGTGTGTGTGTCCGTCATGAAGAGTGTGTGTGTGTGAGTCTGTCATGAAGAGTGTGTGTGTGTCTGTCATGAAGAGTGTGTGTGTGTCTGTCATGGAGAGTGTGTGTGTGTGTGTGTGTCTGTCATGAAGAGTGTGTGTGTGTGTGTCTGTCATGAAGAGTGTATGAGTGAGTGAGTGTGTGTGAGTGTGTGTCATCTCTCAGCGAAATGAGAATGGTGTCCCTGATTGTAGTGCAGAAACGAGCGCGTCGCGTAACGAGTTTCCTGCCGGAGATAATGAGCTCCAGCAGCGCTTTCCATCCTCATGCTGGCTGCAGAGTCACTATTAAAATCACACTCGTGCACTGACGCTTTCATCAGGAGCGGCACCTCACCTCACAGCTGCGGCAGTGTAATCGCTAATGCGGCTAAATAATGATCTGCACGCCGTTATTGACAGTCTGCCGCGCGGGGAGGAGAAATTCACTGAGATGGGGACGACGGACCATACACGGAGTGTGTCAGTGACTCGGGAGTGTTTATAGATCATCTGGAGGTCAAAGGTCACGGCGGTGACACAGAGCTTGTGTGTGTGTGTGCGTGTGCGCTGTTCCTGTTTGTCCTGGAGTTGTTGATCGATTCCAATCTGATGAGAGGAATAATGCCAATTAATCATGTTGCCATGGCAGCGGTTGCCGAGGGGTTTCCTCAAGAACAGAAAGAGAGAAAGAAGAAATGAACACAGGAGGAACGAAACAGCTGAACACAGCTGCAGTGAAGTGTGTAGTGTGTAGTGTGTAGTGTCTAGTGTGTAGTGTCTAGTGTGTAGTGTAGTGTCTAGTGTGTAGTGTCTAGTGTGTAGTCTAGTGTGTAGTGCAGTGTCTAGTGTGTAGTGTCTAGTGTGTAGTGTGTAGTGTCTAGTGTGTAGTGTGTAGTGTCCAGTGTGTAGTGTGTAGTGTCTAGTGTGTAGTGTGTGTGCCAAAGATCATTGGTGCCCCTCTCCCCTCCATCCTGGACATTTTCCTTTCACGATGCTCCAACAAGGCCACCAGCATCGTGAAGGACCCCACCCACCCCTCTCACAACCTCTTCCAGCTCCTGCCATCAGGTAGAAGGTACCGGAGCGTCAGAGCTCGCTCTGTCAGATTGCTCAACAGCTTTTTTCCCCAGGCTGTGAGAGCTCTTAACTCCAATCCCCCTGTCCCCCTCTGAAACCATGAACACCTCAGCCCTCCCACCCCCCAACTCATTAAAAACTGTTGACAATTTTACTAAGTGCAATTCTGAATGTGCTACACACAGGTGAGTGGGCTATACAAACCACCTGTAGTAACGCACTCATCCCACTATATGCACACTAGACACTTTCTACAAACACTCCCTGCTACAAAGACTCTTAAGAAAATATATGTCTACTTGAACATTGCACTACAAAATAATACGTTTACTTGAGCATTGCACTACAAAATCTTTTTGCACTATGCACTGTCTCCCACAAAATCTCTCTTCTGCACAATAATGTACAAAATATATATTTTTTCTGCACAATTTCATGTACATATATCTCTTTCGCACAATTTCATGTACAGTATTTATGTAAAGTTTTTTTGTACAGTCTCAGTTTGTGTATGTGTGGACAACTAGGTATAGCAGTTATAGTATTTATAGTATATGTATAGTCAGATAGTTAACTGTTGTATAGCTCTATTGTTTTTCCTATACTTGCATTGTTGTATGTTTATCTTATGTTTAACTAGTATGTAGCACCGTGGTCCTGCGAGACACGACATTTCGTTCCACTATATGTCCACACATGTAGCAGAATGACAATAAAGCTCGACTTGACTTGACTTGACTTGACTTGTGTAGTGTCTAGTGTGTAGTGTAGTTTGTGTGAGACTCTGTTTCGTCAGTGATGCTTCAGATGACTATTATGACTTTTTGCTATTTATTTGATAAATGGCAAGTTGTTAATTAACAAACATTCAGCGTTTGAAAGTAAATTCAATCTCTGTGGTGAAGTTCTTCTTTGTGGTGTTTATTTGAACATTAGAGATCCAGAAAATGTCACTCATGAATGACGAAGGTAATATGACACAAAACAACTGTATTTCTCTGGCGTACCGGAGTATGTGTGTGGCATTTAGCTGATGAAATCTGAATGTTCAGAATGTGAACAGAGCGGCTGAGATGAAGTTAATCTGTGAATCTTGTTGTTTTTGTGTTAGACGTCATTTGGAGAGCTGAACTATGAGTCTAAGCGACAGATTTTCAGCAGAAACTCTGTGAAACACAGTGAAAACCTCATGAAACGTGCATGTGTGTGTGTGTATACTGAGATACAGCTGGAAACACAGGACAGGATCAGATGAAATGTTAGCATGTGACTCAAGGTGGTTATGTAGAACTTTCGATTTCATTAAGATTCTTACAGCAGGTGTAGGGTAGTTTGGCCCTAAAACCTCCTTCTGAGAACAATCTGTTACGGTATAATTATTATTATTATTTTTTTTAAATGCAGAATGTTTTCTGTCTGGGTTAGTGTGCAGTTTAGCCCAGTGTATCTTTAAAATACTTTTTTTCTTTTTATTGTTTTTGTTAATATTTTGAAAAAAAAAAAAAAAAAAAAAAAAAAAATATATATATATATATATATATATATATATATATATATATATATAATATATTCTGTTAAAATATATTCTCTATCTATTTAGTTAAAGTTTTAGTAATTTTGTTTTTGTCATTTTAAATAGTTTTCGTTGTTTTTAAATATATGTATAGTTTATATTAATTTTTATTTTAGTTTTATTTTATTATTTTAGTACGTCAATATAAACTAAATGAAAATGAGAAAAGATGCCTTCTTCACTAGCTGGAATTAAACGTCTCTCTTTTTTGATAAGTTAAAGTTGACTTTATTTAAAGTAAGAAGTTTTAGGTTAGTTTTAGTGTTAGGTTACAGTATTTATAACTAGCTGTATATAAAACCCAGTAGAAGTCTATAGCATGTCCCCATTCACTGAAATATAATGTGGTCAGACTAAACATTTGTAATAGTTGTTGTTTGTGGCGGCGCTTGAGCTTGACACTGTCATATTAGCAAACACACGAGATCTAGCGTACTAGTTTACCTTCATACGGTAAAACCCCTTTAAAAGACATGAACAATACATGTATCAAATATGGCTCATTTGCGATATGAGTAGCTTGTACAGTAATGAGTCTGCCCGTGTGAAGTGATCTTGTGCGGTTAAGAATGAAACGCAGTGAGAAGATTCACAGTGTGATATGAGTCACAACGGCTGTTCAGAGTGTGAAGCGTCTCACTGCCCTCAAACCACAGCGCTCGCGTGTGTGTGTGCTGTAATTAGCAGTTATTTGCGCTGGATTTCATTTGGCTCAGTCATTAGTGTTGCACCAAGACAGTTTGCTGTGAAATCTGAGTTTCCCCTTGGCCAGGAAATTAACAAGACCATTAGTGCATTAGAAAAAACCCCTCACTTCATCAGAGAGAAAGAGAGAGAGATGAGGATGTTCCCTCTGTCTGATTGAGCACTACTGCTCACTGCACACTATTAATAGCATGTGAACACTGTAGTATGTTAAATTATTGTAGCATGACCGCACGTTTCAGCCAGTTATCATGTCACAAATATGACATTTTAATCTGGCTTAATTCGTAAAAAAAAAAACATTGTCTGTCTGATCAAATAATTCATGATGAAAAGAGAAATGGAAATTCAAGTGCATTGCATTATTGGATACAGTAGCTAACACACGTTTTCATAAATGTGCATGATCCAAGTATGCATGAAGACCATTCACACACTGTGCACAGTTTGCATACTGATCTCTTCCAGTAGTAGCAGGCAGTGTGCAGTTGCTGTATTGATTTCCACGAGCGGCTGCTATAATTTCATCTGTGCAGTGAACTAAACGGCAGCCTTCACTCTGGGACGGTGTTTCAATTACAGTTTCTGGGGAAGCATCATAATGTCGTGATCCTACAAGCCCTGGAGGAAGCGGCTGATCCGTCACCTGCTGTTGCAGGAGCTCTAACGAGCTCCAGGGAAGATCAGGAATCACGGACTGACTGCGTCCCAGACATGAGAGACTCAGACGGGCATAAATCACTGCGCTCCCGGCTCTTTATGGAGCTGCTTTACAGCTTCTCTGTAGGAGATAGAGACCCGGCAAGACATCATAAATTAGATTCTCTGCAGTCGGCCGCGTTTACCCGCAGGGGGCGACAGTTTCATCACAGGATCTGACAGACAAGCGAAGCTTCTACAACACAAACAACAGACTGGCCCACGGTGACCTTCACAACAAATCTAACCAACCAACAATACTAACTAACCAACAACACCAAAACACCAACCAACATCTAACCAGCAACACTAACAAAACTAACCAACTACACCAACAATTAACCAACATCGACCAACAATACTAACAAAACTATCCAACAATTAACCAACAACACTAACCAACAACACCAAAACCACCTATTGTAGGGTTGACTATTATGTTATTAATTAATTTATTGTTGTGTTCAAAGCCGCCTGACCGTTCAAGCCTTTTCCTGAAATCATTATGCTGCTGGACTGACTGCAGTTGTGTTGCTATAATATTCAGTGTTAATTTATTATTTGAGATCATTATGAAAATAATGATTTTGTGTGTGCAATGCATATGCATAATTTGTGTGTTTTAGTTTCATCTAATTATTTAGTTGCTGTTGTGCAAACTAGAAAATGATGCAAATGTAAAAATTGAGATTGATCCGTTACGTCGCTTGATCTCCAGTATTTTTCTGAGAGCCGCTGTGGCTGATGTAGTGTGTCAGATGTCTGTAATCGATTGATGGTTTGATATAATGTCCTGGGTGACGTCTGAGGAGCAGACAGCAGGCTACAGAGGTCTTATTATTAGTGTTCTTGTGTAAGTCGCAGGGTCACGTCTGCTAATGCGTCACGCTGAGCGGCTAGGCCTCGGGCTCACGCTTTAATGAATCCAGGGTTTGCTGTTTCATTCCGTCAATTTCACAAACCAACATGTGCACATTTTAATGACTTGACCTTTGCGTTTTGAAGATTGGGGTTGAATTTATTTGACGAGTGACCGTGGAGTCTTAGAGTGAGTTGCGGTCAAACTAAACAGCGGCAGTGTGTTAAAACACAGCTGTGATTTACAGCGGAGCGAACGGATCATGATAAAAGAGGTCAGGGCAAAATGATGTGCGTTTATCTGCATTTCACATGATGTTAAATGTGTCTCATCCAATCAGAATTAGAAGCATGAGCGCAGGAAGTGAGGGATTTCCCGTTATTGAGTGGCAGGTGCGGCGTGATCTGGCTCGATTTCCCAGAGTGCTTCGCTGCAGCGCCGTGAATGGATCTGAATTAAAGTGGATTTAATGGAGTCGGGCAACAGAGGAGACGGCTTTATAACGCTTATTATCAATCCTGCTTTATAATGAGCTGAATTACTACCCTGATGGTGAAAGATTAGAGAGTCTTAGAGTCAGCTGCGCAGAGAGAGAGAGAGAAGGGCATCTGAGGGGGCGTCACATTGATGGCTGAGAGTCTAATGTGGCATTCATGCGTCCTAGAAAGAAGACTTTCAGACATCGATATACTGTAGAACGAAATGCTGCAGAGCAAAGATTGTGTAAAGGTCAGATTCAGAGAACATCTGCTTTATTTATTGACGTTCAGATCTGGTTATACTGTCAAACTAACCATCATCTTACAAGATAAATCAGCTGTTTTTAATCTTCTCTCCTGTTCTGAGAACACCATTAAGTTATGAAAACATTATTTCTGAATGTTCTCTGAATCGTAAATGCTTTAAAAAAAAAAAACTTTTTTTTTCCCATTTTTTTTCCCACGTTCCATTTTTCTTATTTTGCAACATTATGGGAACGATACTTTTGAATGTTCCCTGAACATTCTGAAACAATTGGTAACATTTAAAAAATGTCAGATGAATGTTACATTCACAAATGATGTATCCACCTTATTCCTAAATGCAGAAGTAAGCCTATGGAAGTAAGCCAATTATGTAGGGAAATAACGAGAAGAATAACAACGTGAAGTAAACGGTAAAACTGTTTGCATTATAAACCAGTGTGTTCATAATTAAGATTATACACTAAAGTAATATGGTAAGACACACCAATATGCAGTATCAAGGAGCAAAACCAGCGGTTCTGTACGGCTAAAAATAGCTGGAAGCAAATGAGACTGGAAGCGCCCATTTTTAAGTGAAGAATAAGGTGAATAGATGTTTTTGTGCAACGTTTTACAACATTTTGAAACATCAGATAACTTTAAACAAACATTCCTTTAACATACAGTTTGTTCATAACATTGAGAGAACCTTTCCTGAACGTTAGTGTTAGCTGGTACAGGGGTGCAGATTTTGTCAGTGCGTTACTCTGAAGCTTTGGCTCTGGTTTGCAGTGGTTCCTGTGTGTGTTTGTGTGCTGTCAGACAGAGATTAGCGGTTAGCAGAGCTAGCCTGCGGTCTGGGCGTCTGTGTTTGCTCTAGTTCGGTAAAGTTGGCAAGATATTCACAGATTCGACTTTTCCGGATCAATAACTCGCGAGCAAAACGTTTTTACGACACAAATGACGCCTCTTTTCATTCGTAGTGATGTAGTAAACAAGCTACAAGCGTGTTTTCCACAAAACAAGCTTTCCTCCTCTCTGAACAAAATACATTGATCTCAACGCGCTGGCTTCTGAGAGACAAATCCTAAGGGACCGTCTGCAAAGTGCGAAACGCGAAAAATGTTACTAATAAAATACTCACAGTATAACTTCACAGTAACACACTGCAGTGTCACCAAATTTAGTTCACACATCACTGTTCTCCTGCTGGTTATACTACAACACTTATTTTTGAAAATAATTGCTTTTTCACATTTTTTAAAATATTTTTTTTTATTATAAGAAATAGTTAATAACTTCACTGTTATTGGACATAATAGTTAATAACTTCACTGTAACCCACTGTACTTTCACCAAATTCACTTCACACATAACTGCTCTCCTGCTGGTTATAATACAACACTTAGTTTGAAAATAATTGCTTTTACACATTTTTCTATTAATTTTTATTATGAAAAATAGTTATTAACTTCACTGTTATTGGACATAATAGTTAATAACTTTACTGTAACACACTGTACTTTCACCAAATCCAGTGCACACATCACTGCTCTCCTGCTGGTTATACTACAATACTTAGTTTGAAAATAATTGCTTTGGCATATTTTTTTATGATTATTTATTATGAAAAAAGTTAATAACTTTACTGTAACACACTGTACTTTCACCAAATTCACTTCACACATCACTGCTCTCCTGTTGGTTATAATACAACACTAATTTTGAAAATAATTGCTTTTACACATTTTTTTTAATGATTTTTCTATTATGAAAAATAGTCAAACTTCATTGTTATTGGACAAATTAGTTAATAACTTTACTGTAACACACTGTACTTTCACCAAATTCACTTCACACATCACTGCTCTCCTGCTGGTTATACTACAAGACTTATTTTGAAAATAATTGCTTTGGCATAATTTTTTTATGATTATTTATTATGAAAAAAGTTAATAACTTTACTGTAACACACTGTACTTTCACCAAATTCACTTCACACATCACTGCTCTTCTACTGGTTATACTACAAGACTTATTTTGAAAATAATTGCTTTTACACATTTTAAATTTTTTTTTTTTTATTATAAGAAATAGTTAATAACTTCACTGTTATTGGACATAATAGTTAATAACTTCACTGTAACCTACTGTACTTTCACCAAATTCACTTCACACATCACTGCTCTCCTGCTGGTTATACTACAACACTTAGTTTGAAAATAATTGCTTTTACACATTTTTCTATTAATTTTTATTATGAAAAATAGTTATTAACTTCACTGTTATTGGACATAATAGTTAATAACTTTACTGTAACACACTGTACTTTCACCAAATCCAGTGCACACATCACTGCTCTCCTCCTGGTTATACTACAATACTTAGTTTGAAAATAATTGCTTTGGCATATTTTTTTATGATTATTTATTATGAAAAAAGTTAATAACTTTACTGTAACACACTGTACTTTCACCAAATTCACTTCACACATCACTGCTCTCCTGCTGGTTATACTACAACACTTATTTTGAAAATAATTGCTTTGGCATAATTTGTATGATTATTTATTAAGAGAAATAGTTAATAACTTTACTGTAACACACTGTCCTTTCACCAAATTCACTTCACACATCACTGCTCTCCTGCTGGTTATACTACAACACTTAGTTTGAAAATAATTGCTTTTACACATTTTTCTATTAATTTTTATTATGAAAAATAGTTATTAACTTCACTGTTATTGGACATAATAGTTAATAACTTTACTGTAACACACTGTACTTTCACCAAATCCAGTGCACACATCACTGCTCTCCTGCTGGTTATACTACAACACTTAGTTTGAAAATAATTGCTTTGGCATATTTTTTTATGATTATTTATTATGAAAAAAGTTAATAACTTTACTGTAACACACTGTACTTTCACCAAATTCACTTCACACATCACTGCTCTCCTGCTGGTTATACTACAACACTTATTTTGAAAATAATTGCTTTGGCATAATTTTTCTGAAAATTTTATTACGGAAAAAAGTTAACTTTACTGTAACACACTGTATTTTCACACATCACTGCTCTCCTGCTGGTTATATTACAACACTTAGTTTGAAAATAATTGCTTTGGCATAATTTTTATGATTATTTATTTTGAAAAAAACGTTAATAACTTTACTGTAACACACTGTACTTTCACCAGATTCACTTCACACATCATTATAAAAAACATAAAAAATTATCCAAAAGCAATTGTTTTCAAATTGAGTGTATAACCAGCTGGAGAGCAGTGATGTGTGAACTTAGTTTGTTAAAAGTACGGTGTGTTACAGTAAAGTTATTAACTATTATGTCCAATTACAGTGATGTTATTGAATATTAAAATAATAATAATAATAAAAAAACAGAAAAATTATCCAAAAGCAATAATTTTCAAAATGATTGTTGTAGTAAGACCAGCAGGAGAGCAGTGATGTGTGAAGTGGATTTGGTGAAAGTACAGTGTGTTACAGTAAAGTTATTAACTATTTCTCATAGTAAAAATTCATAAAAAATGTGCAAAAGCAATTATTTTCAAATAAAGTGTTGTAGTATAACCAGCAGGAGAACAGTGATGTGTGAACTGAATTTGGTGAAAGTACAGTGTGTTACAGTAAAGTTATTAACTTTTTTTCATAACAAGTAATCATAAAAATTATGCCAAAGCAATTATTTTCAAAAGTCTTGTAGTATAACCAGCATAAGAGCAGTGATGTGAGAAACTGGATTTGGTGAAAGTACAGTGTGTTACAGTAAAGTTATTAACTATTATGTCCAATAACAGTGACGTTAACAACTATTTTTTCAAAATAAAAATTCATAGAAAAATGTGTAAAAGCAATTATTTTCAAAATAAGTCTTGTAGTATAGCCAGCAGGAGAGCAGTGATGTGTGAAGTGAATTTGGTGAAAGTACAGTGTGTTACAGTAAAGTTATTAACTATTTCTCTTAATAAATAATCATACAAAATATGCCAAAGCAATTATTTTCAAATAAAGTGTTGTAGTATAACCAGCAGGAGAGCAGTGATGCGTGAAGTGAATTTTGTGAAAGTACAGTGTGTTACAGTAAAGTTAACTTTTTCAAAATAAAATAATCATACAAAATATGCCAAAGCAATTATTTTCAAAATAAGTGTTGTAGTATAACCAGCAGGAGATCAGTGATGTGTGAACTGGATTTGATGAAAGTACAGTTTGTTACAGTAAAGTTATTAACTATTTCTCATAATAAAAAAAAATATTAAAAAATATGCCAAAGCAATTATTTTCAAAATAAGTGTTTTAGTATAACCAGAAGGAGAGCAGTGATGTGTGAACTGAGTTTGGTGAAAGTACAGTGTGTTACAGTAAAGTTAACTTTTTTTTCAAAATAAAATAATCATAAAAAAATATGCCCAAGCAATTATTTTCAAAATAAGTATTGTAGTATAACCAGCAGGATAGCAGTTATGTGTGAACTGGATTTGGTGAAAGTACAGTTTGTTACAGTAAAGTTGTTAACTATTATGTCCAATAACAGTAAAGTTAGTAACTATTTCTCATAATAAAAAATTATTAAAAAATGTGAAAAAGCAATTATTTGCAAAATAAGTCTTGTAGTATAACCAGCAGGAGAGCAGTGATGTGTGAAGTGAATTTGGTGAAAGTACAGTGTGTTACAGTAAAGTTATTAACTTTTTTTCATAATAAATAATCATAAAAATTATGCCAAAGCAATTATTTTCAAAATAAGTCTTGTAGTATAACCAGCAGGAGAGCAGTGATGTGTGAACTGAATTTGGTGAAAGTGCAGTGTGTTACAGTAAAGTTAACTAATTTGTCCAATAACAATGAAGTTTGACTATTTTTCATAATAGAAAAAATCATAAATAAATGTGTAAAAGCAATTTTTCAAAATTAGTGTTGTAGTATAACCAATAGGAGAGCAGTGATGTGTGAAGTGAATTTGGTGACACTGCAGTGTGTTACTGTGACGTTGAGTATTTTATTAGTAACATTTTTCGCGTTTCGCACTTTGCAGACGGTCCCTTAGGACTTGTCTCTCAGACGCCAGCGCATTGAGATGTATTTTGTTCAGAGAGGAGGAAAGCTTGTTTTGTGGAAAACACGCTTGTAGCTTGTTTACTACATCACTACGAATGAAAAGAGGCGTCATTTGTGTCGTAAAAACGTTTTGCTCGCGAGTTATTGATCCGGAAAAGTCGAATCTGTGAATATCTTGCCAACTTTACCGAACTGTTTGCTCTGACGTGACAGATGTGTGATGTGGCAGCGTGAAGAATTACTCCAAACGTCCTTCCAGCACTCCCTCGCTCTGCCCACACTATTACAGGCCTGGACGGAGCCGTGGTGTTCACTGGGCTCAGAAAGCTGCATATAACAGTGAACATTTGATTTATGACACAGAGCTGCGGTGGAGAATTGAGCAGAACGCACATTTAACAGTGAAGACGGCCACATGTGAGGATGGAGCAGTGACACGACAGAGAACCATCACAGATCATCTGAATTTCACTGGTCAAACCCAACTCTTTCTTTCTTTCTTTCTTTCTTTCTTTCTTTCTTTATTTATTTTCCTCATGATGTAATTATTTTGTTTTAGTTCTAAAATGGAGATATTAGTGAGGGATTCTGATAAGTAAGAGGAATTTTCCTGTCCCTTTCATACTTAAAATAATTATGTATTACTCTCTATGTTAATTATGAATTAATGACCAGTAATAGAATACTTAACGATTGCATAAAATATACATTAAATATACTTTGTGTGTGTGTGTGTAGCTGCTTTAAACAGTATGCATTGACAAGAATAACATAAAAAAGTTATACTAATAAATGGTATTTATAATAATAATAATAACAACAACAACAGCAACAACAACAACAACAACAACAGTAGTAGTAGTAGTATAAATAACATATGCAGTCCTGGGTAGTTTACTTACAAATTGTAGTTAATGATTGCTAATTACATGACGAAAATTGTATTATAATCAGTAATGTGAATTAGATTACTTATTTTAGGTAATGTATTTGGACTACTTTTGGATTATGTATGGCCTAATTTATGACCTACATTTTTATATTTTAATTATTTTGCTTGGGATTCTCTGCGTCATAAAATCAAATAATATGTAATCATGTGATCCATGTAATCCAAATGATTATGAGCATTTTAAAATGCATAAGCTAATCACAAGTACTAATTTTTTGGAATCTGATTACATAATCCAGATTACATGTAATTAGGGATGTGCATCGTTAAGGTTTTAACGCTATTACTACTCTTACCGATACTGCTTATCGATCCGGTACTTTAACGGTATTCTTATCAGTATAATATAGCCTACAAAAGAAATCTAGTAAAATAACTAAATATAAAATAACACTGCGTAGTTTTGACTGTATGTGATAGATTAATGCTATTGAATGAATAATACGTTATTCAGAGCTGTGAATAATTTTGTTGTTTGATTAACATTGCTGGCCCAATCGTCAGAAGGTGACTGCATAGATATTGACACAACGGATTTTCTCCCAGCTGTTCACATCATAAACTGTGTTTAAGTGAGCACTATCGGACATTTTGACACATGTTTGTGTGTATTTGATCGTTTGGACGCACACCCGAAGCCCAAAGTGTAATTTGCTTGTCTGCTTTGGAGCGCGCTGAAACAGCGTCTCTCGCGCGGATTATCAAACATCTCCCACAATTTAACAACAGTAAAGATTGCATCTTACAACGATCACTGATTGTGCTGTTTCTGACATTAAGTTTGCGTTTTAGGGAGGAACGAATGTGCACCGCTGTGAAGGGAAAGAAGTCATATCTTCTTTTTATGATCTTTGTAAGCCAAAACTGGAATCAACAATAAAATTGCCTTTATATCACAGCCGCAGGCCTAAAGTGTAAGCAGATGTTTGAATGTTTAGTTCTCTCCTCTGTCATCACAATTAAACAGGGCTTTCATAGCCTGTATGCGGTCTGTAGCTCCTCCATGAGCGCGATCTCTCTTCTGAATAGCACATATGCATCATAGACGAATGTTCTAATATTATTGCATATAATAACAGCGACTCTTGCGAGATAGAATTTAAAGATAAGTAAGATAATGTCTATATATCAATAATAAATGTATGTGTATTTTGTTAATTTCTCCAGGACCGAGAGCAGAACTGTTAACGTCAGAGTTCATGGATACTCCGGTCTTTCATAATTTAGCCCCGGGGCTCATTTAATACCGGGTTTCGGTACCCATCCCTACATGTAATCAGTTACTACTCAGCACTGTTCATATGTATAGACTGATTTCTATTAGGATTGATTATATTAATTATACACTTTTATTGTGTCTCTTTAATTATTTTTTCTTCATTTTTAAGAGGTAAATGTCTTTATTTTGGGCTTTTCTCCTTCTGTCTGCTCAGCATTATTATGTATCATTACCAATTCTCTGTAGCATTTTAATTCTGAAATAATCCAATTCAGGGACAACATTAGCATCACACACTATCAGATCAGTGATCAGATCTTTATTCAGGGATATGTGATAAATGTTTTAAGGTAGATGAAATGTGTTTTTTTTTTTTTTTCTCCAGATGTTTAAAGGTTTCAGAAGTTCTTTAAATACAAGAATCACCTTATCTGATGTGCTTTCAGTTCATAGATGGTTTCTAATTAGCCAACATTCATAAAACTGTCTGTCTGTGTGTGTGTGTGTGTCTGTCCTTCCGTGTGTGTGTGTGTGTCTCTCTGTCTGTCTGTCTGTGTGTGTGTGTATGTGTGTGTGTGTCTGTCTGTCTCTCTGTCTGTCTGTGTGTGTGTGTGTGTGTGTGTGTGTGTGTCTCTCTCTATCTGTCTGTCTGTCTGTGTGTGTGTGTGTGTGTGTGTGTGTGTGTGTGTCTGTGTGTGTGTGTGTGTCTGTCCTTCCGTGTGTGTGTGTGTGTCTCTCTGTCTGTCTGTCTGTGTGTGTGTGTGTGTGTGTGTGTGTGTGTGTGTGTGTGTCTGTCTCTCTGTCTGTGTGTGTGTGTGTGTGTGTGTGTGTGTGTGTGTGTGTGTGTCTCTCTGTCTGTCTGTCTGTGTGTGTGTGTATGTGTGTGTGTGTCTGTCTGTCTCTCTGTCTGTCTGTGTGTGTGTGTGTGTGTGTGTGTGTGTGTGTGTGTCTCTCTATCTGTCTGTCTGTCTGTGTGTGTGTGTGTGTGTGTGTGTGTGTGTGTCTGTGTGTGTGTGTGTGTCTGTCCTTCCGTGTGTGTGTGTGTGTCTCTCTGTCTGTCTGTCTGTGTGTGTGTGTGCGTGTGTGTGTGTGTGTGTGTGTGTGTCTGTCTCTCTGTCTGTGTGTGTGTGTGTGTGTGTGTGTGTGTGTGTGTGTGTCTCTCTGTCTGTCTGTCTGTGTGTGTGTGTATGTGTGTGTGTGTCTGTCTGTCTCTCTGTCTGTCTGTGTGTGTGTGTGTGTGTGTGTGTGTGTGTGTGTCTCTCTATCTGTCTGTCTGTCTGTGTGTGTGTGTGTGTGTGTGTCTGTGTGTGTGTGTGTGTGTGTGTGTGTGTGTGTGTCTGTCTGTCTCTCTATCTCTCTATCTGTCTGTCTTGATCTCCTCCAGCTGTTCTCATCAGTATCATCCTCTTGTTAATAGATGTTTCCTGATCTGGTCCTCGTCTGATTAGCGTCAGTCCCTGGCGTCGTTCGGTCGTCTTTCTGTTTGTCAGAGCAGTAAATGAGACACACAGCTTCTGTTTTCCGACATTTTGTCTCTTGCTTCACTGCGACTCCCGCCGGGCTCCGTCTCTTCCACGGCTGTTAATTGTAGGGCCCGTGAAGAATGAATCCAACAAAAGCTGCGGCCCACAAGAGCGGCATGATTGTGAAGAATCGACACAATAGCTGGTGATTTCAGTGTGGCCGCTGAGTGCACCGATCGCTGCAGATTATTCAGAGTCAAGACCGCAGAAAACAACAGCGAGGAAACCAAATGACGTCTATTCAGACTCAGACGTGTGATTGAAAGAGAAGTCAAGATGTCAGAGAAGAGTTTTATACACACAATCCACAGGAAAGGCTCGACTGTTTAAACAACTGCAAAATTCAAGTGGAAAATGAAAAGGACGAAAAAGAAATCTGCTTGGTTTATGTTCCGCACTCACAGTGTGAGCTTGATCCGTATGAAGAACGACTGTACAGAAAAACACATTATTCTCCGATTTCACGACAGTCCTTCACCCGCATGTGATCATCACTGAGTCACGACAAAAGCATTCTGATCACATGACTGAACGATTATTATATGATTTATATACAAACGAGATAAAGCACAAAGCTCAGATGATATTGAGCATCAAGTCACGTTTATTTCTATAGCACTTTATATCATACAGAAGTCATGTCAGCATTATTTATCTAGTGCTTTTTACAATGAAAATTGTGTCAAAGCAGCTTTACAGTATTAAACGGAAATAGTGTTTCGAAGTGTTTCAAGGCAGCTTCACATTATTTAAAGGTAAAATAACAGTGTTAATGTACAGTTCATCATTTATGAAAATAATTCAGCTGAAGACAACAGTGTCATTATTCAGCTCAATTCAGATTCAGTTCGGTTCAAAAAGTGTTGGTTTTACAAAGTTGGTGTCATTATCCAGTTTAATTCGGTTTCAGTGTTGTTCTCATCTGATTGACTCAGTTTGAATCGACCAGACTTGATGCTTATTTAAAGAAATAAGAACGAAAAAAATAAAATAAAATAAATGTAAGACACCCATGTTTAAAAATGAATGTATTTATTAATACTTTTCATAAATTATTGCTCCAGGTAACACTGTTCACTAGTGTTTACAAGTATCTTGATGTAACAGGTGTGTGTTTATGTTGACAGGATTCAGACGTGGCTCGTCCAGTCAGGATGTTGTGTGTGTTAACTGCATCCGTGTGATTGTACAGGTGTGGACGTGTAAATCATGCGTGTGGTGCTCCTGAGAGCAGGTGTGGCTTTAATTCGGGTGCAGTGATCCGATTGGCTGGATGCAGGAGTGTAATGAGCCGATTGGCTGGATCTCAGATGCTGCTGATGGCTGTTTCCCAGAATGCTTCAGTTAGAGCGCTTGCCTGTGACTCAACTTCTGCTAATGATCCCTGGATTCTGGATGAGAGTGCGACAGACAGAGACGTAAGACAGACGTCTACAGATGCTTTCGTCTGCTGTCGCTCCTGACAGCTTCATGACACCTGCCACAACGGCTGGACCTGCTGCTGTCGACACAGAGAACACACACACACACACACACACACACACACACACACACACACACACACACACACACTCACTCACTCACTTACTCACTAACACACTCACTCACTAACACATACTCACTAACACACACACACTCACTCACACACACACGCATTCAGTACAGAAGTGAGAAAATCTTTTAAATTTGCATCTGTATATTTCAGTTATAATACATACGTTTAAAAGTTTGTATCTCCACTTCAGTAGCACTTACACACTTTCTATATTCAGAAGGTCTTTACTGAGGGGTTTGTTCATATACCATTCACACTGATTTATACAACATTTTATTTCTAAAACATGGTGAAAATCTATGTCTGTAAAAGCATGTAACTCTAATATGACAACAAAATCAGACAAGAATTATGAACCTGACTTTATCCAATGTTCAGATTTATGTTCTGGAAATGTAGGCAAATTAGTGCATATTTGATTAGATTAGGGCTGCAACTAACGATTATTTTGATAATCGATTAGTTGGCTGATTATTTTTTTTTCAATTAATCGATTAATCGAATTTAAAAAACGCTAAATTTTCTTCGTTTATTTTATTGACAAAAACACTTCCAAATTCTGCCCAATGTCCTTCAAACAAACGTGCCAACTGAATGCTATGAAAACATACAGTGCTTAATTTATTAGACCACCTGTCATAATAAAGAGAAAACACAAATATTAGGAATCTGTCAAAGAATTGTTTAAATCTAAAAATGTTATTGTCATTTATTGGGCAAATAACAAACTGAAACAACTACATTTTTATTCACATAAAAAATAGCCTCCTGCCTTTCATAACAGCATGCATTCTTGCTGGCATTGTTTAGCTACTTTTTGACTGTAATTGGGTGTCTGAAAAAAATCTTTCATAGATCTTTCATTGATAACAGAAATAATTATATTATAGCATTAGAAATAGCCCACTGTTACTAAAGAGCTTACGCATATTGGAGGAATAACCAATACAGATAGCTAAAAATGATTTTAGTAAACACCAATACTGTTAGTTTAGAGCAGCAGTGGCACAAAGCTTACATTATTTGTTATAAACCTTAAATACATTTGTTTTAATAAATTTGTTAAGCACTGTATACAGGCCTATAGTTTAAATCTCTTCATCAAAAATTAAGATAATAAAGATAATAAAGACGAATAAAAACACAAATTCAGTGTTAACCAACTTTTTGATCACAGTCACGTTTACTGTAATTTCTTTATCCTGTAAAAGGCGGCTATGAAGCGTCTGATATTTATCTTCAGACAACTATACGCAGTTATCCCTTTACAGTTCCTACTCTCATAAAATACGTGCCCTCCATGCTGACTTGTAAACCTTAATTGAACGTTCAACAACAGATATTTCAGCACAATGAATATTTTTGCGCTGAATATTAATCCCTCTCTGACACGCGTTCACGCGCCAGCCGCGCCGGCGCTCATTCAGTAATTCGGTCATTTAAACTTAACACAGACTGTCAGGATGGGACTTTATGAAAAAATGGAAATGCTCGCGTGAATTTGTGACATTTACAGATAAGGATATGACCGTAAACTGAACGTTTTTGCGCTGAGGACGCACACGCATCTGTCAAAGCGCCTGACAAGGCAAGCCATTACGCTAATGCATTAACTTAAAGCTTAAAATAAAGTTTCTTCCACTATTTTTAGATGCATTTTGGCCACAGAAATGCGTTATTCAGTGCTGTAATTTGACGCGACCGGCTGAAGTTGGACGTGCACTGTAGGCAGACCCGACTAATCGATAAATGAGAATCGTTGTCGATGATTTTCATTATCGATTATAATCGATTTTATCGATTAGTTGTTGCAGCCCTAGATTAGATAATGTCTCATTTGCATTCTTAAAGATGACATTTAAGAAAACAGTTGTCTTAATGTACTGTGATTAATCACCATGGGAAGTATGGTGATATCTGTTGATAAAATTTAACCTTTTTGAATCACCTGTTCGTTGTTTGGCCAGTTTTGAAGAGACGCGTCAAATCAGTCAAACATTTATTCTGTAGATCAGGGAGTCAGTAGACATAATTCAGTGAATTCCTCTTCCTGTCATTCCAGTTCCACTTCAGATCAGATTCAATTCAATTTTTTTTTTCAGTTCAAGTTTATTTGTATAGCACTTTTCACGAGACAAATCGTTGCAAAGCAGCTTTACAGGAAATTAAGTTTCTACAATATTTATATATTGTAGAAGCATAATATATTTAACATATGGCAAAATTTGGTAGTTCTGTATGTTGTCTGAGGGTTGGCATCATCTGAGGTCCTCTGAGGGGTTGACATCATCTCTTCTCATGTGTTCGGTCATCTCAGATCATTTAAGTGTTCGATCCAAACTGAAGCTTGTGTAATTCCTAGTTACCACGGGATGTTAAGCCCGCGGCAGAAACAGAGAAACAAATAGACATAATTAGCGTAGCTGCTGTTCCATCCAAGCAAAATTAATTTGTTTAACCCAAGCTAAAGAATAATAATGTGCGTTTGATCAGATATAACTGCAGTACAAGATTATGAGATGCATTATGTGAATGCTTGGCTAAAGAGATGTGTCTTTAATCTAGATTTAAACAGAGAGAGTGTGTCTGAACCCCGAACGTTATCAGGAAGGCTATTCCAGAGTTTGGGAGCCAAATGTGAAAAAAGCTCTACCTCCTTTAGTGTTACTTTGTTATCCTAGGTACTACCAAAAGTCCAGAGTTTTGCGAACTTAGGGAGCGTGATGGATTGTAGCGTGGTAGAAGACTAGTTAGGTACGCAGGAGCTAAACCATTAAGGGCCTTATAGATAAGTAATAATATTTTGTAACTGATGCGGAACTTAATAGGTAGCCAGTGCAGAGACTGTAAAATTGGGGTAATATGATCATATTTTCTTGACCTGGTAAGGACTCTAGCCGCTGCATTTTGGACTACCTGTAGCTTGTTTATTGAAGATGCAGGACAACCAGCTAGCAGTGCATTACAATAGTCCAGTCTAGAGGTCATGAATGCATGAACTAGCTTTTCTGCATCAGAAACAGGTAACATGTTTCGTAGCTTGGCAATGTTTCTAAGATGGAAGAATGCTGTTTTTGTAACATGGGAAATATGATTTTCAAAAGACAAGTTGCTGTCTAATATAACACCCAGATTTTTGACTGTAGAGGAAGTAACAGTACATCTGTCTAGTTGCAAATTATAATCAAAGAGATTCTGTGTACTGTTTTTTGGTCCAATATGTAATATCTCTGTCTTATTTGAATTTAATAAGAGAAACATATTGGTCATCCAATCTTTTACATTTTTAACACACTCTGTTAACTTAGATAATTTAGAAGTTTCATCTGGTCTTGTTGAGATATATAGTTGAGTATCATCAGCATAACAATGGAAACTAATCCCTTATTTTCTAATAATATTACCAAGAGGCAACATGTATATTGAAAATAGCAGAGGACCTAGGACAGATCCTTGTGGTACTCCATACTATACTGGTGATAACTGAGATGACTAAATAAAATAAACAAAGTGGTAGCAATCGGACAGGTAGGATCTAAACCATCTTAAAGCCTGCCCTTGAATACCCGTATAGTTTTGTAATCAATCTATGAGTATGTCATGATCTATGGTGTCGAATGCAGCACTAAGATCCAGTAAAACTAGCAATGAGATGAAGCCTTGGTCTGATGCAAGAAGCAAGTCATTTGTAATTTTAACAAGTGCAGTTTCTGTGCTATGGTGGGGCCTGAAACCTGACTGAAATTCTTCATAGAGATCATTTTTTTGCAAGAAGGAGCAAAACCAGATTCACACTGGTGAGTTACTAAGAGACGAGGAGAGATGATTTCCTGTGCTAATTGACATAATGCCACAAATGCCATCGATCAGGCATAACCCGTGCCGAACCTGGAGCCTTTCTGTCAATCGCATTGATTCAGTCCTGATGATCCTGAGATCTGCTTCAGTGATGTTCAGATACTGCGTTCCCACCTAACTGTAATTGATCCCTCTGTCATCATTTACTCTCCCTCATGTCGTTAAAACTGGTGTGACTTTATTTCTTCTGTGGATATTTCAAAGAACCTTTGGAACCAAAAAAATAAATAAATAAATAAAAATGCTGAGAAATTTCTTAAAATATCTTCTTTGAAGTTCCACAGGGTTGTGAGTTAAAGCCGTTGATTGGTCACCTCTAGTCCTGCTGAATGTGGTGAACGACATGATGAATCACTTCACTGTTCATTACACCCAAATGCCCAACTTTAATTAAACTGTGTCTCTGACTTAATTACCCCCACCAGACCCCACACACACACACACACACACTTTAGCTGAAGAGCTCGACACACTCACACACACTAAAATGAACACAAATCCTCTGTGTGTGTGTGTGTGTGTGTGTAAACTGGTATCATTCTTTTTCTCTTTCAGCAGCACTCATGATGGAAATAAAGAGGCACAGATGGTTTAAATATGAAGCTTGTGTTTTAGCTGAAGCACCTGCTGTGTTAGTCAGAAAAAATGTGTGTCATTTGAGCTGTAAAGTGTGTAAACGGGTGGTTAAGCATCCGCTCATGCGGTACTGATGTCCTGTGGGTTAGTTAACTCCAGTAAACAGTGGTGTTCTTACTGTACATCTAGCATCATGCTGCTGTGAGATCATGACATCATCACATGAGTCTCATGTTTGTCTCATGGCTGGATGTTTAATATTTATTGACTCGCTGTACAGTAAGTTCTGCACCATAACTGTTATTTATCGATTGATTGATTTATTTTAATCGAGTGAGAAGTTGTAATGATTTTCTGGAGTAATGGACAGTTGATAGCACTTCAGCCAGGAACTCTGCTTTAATGATGAGCCGAGGAATGTAATACAGCAGATATATGAAGTCGAGCGAGACAGAGGCGAACGCTGGAAAGCAGAGAGACGGAAGAGTGTGGGAGGACGGAAAGGTGGAGATGAACAGTTAGAGGACAAGATGTCATGATGCGGCAATGAATGTGGGCGGATAATAAAGCAGAGAGAGAGAGAGTGTGATGTAATTGCGTTCGATCACACGGATGAGAGCTCATGGGATTCAGATCCAGCCCTGCATTTGCATTTCAAAATCCACATGTAAATATAAGCGCAGCCACATTGTTTCGCTCGTCAAGTTTGTCTTTCTTTCATCCAGGAAGCTGAGATGGCTGCCTCGACAGCGGCGTCATGCTGCCTGATGAGAGCCCTCGTTTGGCCGGCGTCACACTCTTCTGTTTCAAATGAGGCAATCCCAGAATGCGGCCAAATTAAAAATAGAGCCTTTTACTCTGTATTTGTCTACACTGTGAACGTGAATTTGTCTTTCTTTCTTCTGCGGAAAACAGAAGATATTTTGAGAAATGTTTCAGTGTTTTTTGAAATTCTGAAGTGCATTATAATTGTAATAGTGTGGCTCAACCAGATGCTTAAATGTGGACTATTTTGAACTTGAAAAATTGTTTTGAAACAAACAAACAAATAAATAAATAAGTGCTCTTTTCAAGTGCAATTCTTAAAGAAGTCATGAACTACTTTTTTTATTTATTTTTTTTATATATATATTTTTTTTACTGTTCTCTGAGGTCCACCTAAAATGTTATCAAGATTTGATTTTACATCAAAAAACATTGTAATTTAGAAGTAATAGGCTATTTTCTGTCCTGTTTTTAACCTCCATCAACAGAATGCTCTGTTTGAACAGGCGTGAAGGATTGTAGATTCTGAAGTAAATGCCCACTGCTGTGATTGGCTAATAGTTGTGTGTGATTGACGGAGTATATTTCTCACAGATGGACACTGCTGTGATTTAGGTCAAAAACGCATAAATAACTCAATACATATCAAAAATCTGTTTAACAGACAAAGCAATAGTGATCACGTAATGAAAACAGTTACTCACACTTGTGTTGCGACATTACTGTCTGATCCAATATAGTTGGACAGCATCGTCTTTTAGTTTCAATATTTCTGAAAATTCTGCATCGAATTTGCCTTGTTTGTAAATGAATCTACGCTAAAATGAAGTGAACAAAGGACCAAGTTCTTAAAGAGGGGGTAACTTTAAAAATAAAGTTCATTCACTCTTTCCTAACGTTGGGATCAGAAAGAAGGCAATGCATACACTGTTTTCCACAACTTGGCACTGCACAGCATCTTGTTGTCTTCAGAGCCATCTTTATCATTTGGTTTCTGCATAGATCTGTGTTTGCCGCTCTCATTATTTACACTATTGTAATTGGTGGGCAGGGCTAAACAGGCTGCGATGTAGAATCGGTGGGTGGGGCTAAACAGGCTGCGATGTAGAATCGGTGGGCAGGGCTGAACAGGCAGTGCTGTAGAATCGGTGGGTGGGGCTAAACAGGCTGTGATGTAGAATCGATGGACGGGGCTAAACTGGCTGTGATGTAGAATCGGTGGGCAGGGCTAAACAGGCTGTGATGTAGAATCGGTGGGCGGGGTTAAACTGGCTGTGATGTAGAATCGGTGGGCGGGGCTAAACAGGCAGTGCTGTAGAATCAGTGGGCAGGGTTAAACAGGCTTCGGTGGGCAGGGCTAAACAGGCTGTGATGTAGAATTGGTGGGCGGGGCTAAACTGGCTGTGATGTAGAATCGGTGGGCGGGGCTAAACAGGCAGTGCTGTAGAATCAGTGGGCAGGGTTAAACAGGCTTCGGTGGGCAGGGCTAAACAGGCTGTGATGTAGAATCGGTGGGCGGGGCTAAACTGGCTGTGATGTAGAATCGGTGGGCGGGGCTAAACAGGCTATGATGTAGAATCAGTGGGCGGGGCTAAACTGGCTGTGATGTAGAATCGATGGGCGGGGCTAAACAGGATTTGATGTAGAATCTGTAGGCAGGCCTAAACAGGCAGTGCTGTAGAAGCAGGCGTTGATCCTCTTCTGTGGAGGCGGTGTTTATCCACACTATTACATCTTAGAGTAGAACATTCCACAAGCTGTCGTTTTGCCTGCAATATAAGCTGTTTTAGAGCTTTGAGTTCTGAAACTTACAGATTTACAGTTTTTACTATAGTACAATGACTTCCTATATGTCAAAAGATCAAGGGCATTTTGATTTCTCAGTTCATGACCCCTTTAAAGGCATAGCTCACCATAGCTAAATGATGACAAAATGATAATTTTGGGTGAACTATCCCTTTAAGCAGATCCATTTGACTAAAGATGCTCACTATGTAGACAGCTGACTACAGATCCGCACACACACACAGTGAGTGAACTGAAGCTCTCAATTAAGCTTCTCTGTCCTATCAGTGATACTGAATACGTGACGGTCACACTGGGCCATCGATCACAGCGGGTTTGCGGTCGTATCGGACGCTTCATCATGCAGCGATACCTTCACGCAGGCCAGACACGCTTCATCAATGCGAGACATTAAAACGGCAGAATGAGAAATCAATCCTCATATTGAGCGCTGGGAGAGATTCTGCGAGAGAGCAGAAGTAGTTCCTCTAATTTAGGCTCTGAGGTGACGTGGTGTAACGTGCCGCAGGCCGGATCCGCAGAGCGCACGCAACACGTCCAAACACAGAGAGTAGAGACGCGAGGATATTTCGGTGCTCAGACAGCTCTCAAACCTGCTAATGTGATCGTCCTGATGAACGTTTGAGCAATTTCACATACAAAGACTCTGCGATGCTGCTTTTGTCTGACAGAGCGTGACCTTGCAGTTGTGGGTTGAGAGGATGCAGTCTGATGTTTGTCCGGAGCGATCCGTACTGTTTACGCTGTGCTGATGTTAGACACGCCGCATAATTCATGTCCTCTGGGCATTCTTGAGCTCGGTCTTGGCTAATGTGAACACACACACAAACACACACTCCTGCTGAGTCAAGTCCTCTTGAGGATTTTTTGTTTTGTCGTCATGGGTGGCTGAATTAGAGATTAGCTCGATTTAGTGCACAGGACCGTCCCCAGGAGGAGCCGTCTCTCTTTCTGTCTCACTCTGTCTCTGTTCAAGTGTTGTGTCTCACTCCAGATATCTGAGAGTGCACAACATCTCATTGTCAGACAGATAGATAGAACGAAAGAATGATAGATAGATAGATAGATAGATAGATAGATAGATAGATAGATAGATAGATATAAACTTTGTCTCATGAGTCTATGGATATTGTATCTTTTTTTTTTTTTTTTTTAAATATAAAATAAGAATTCAGAGGAAAAAGATTTAGATTTTATTTCACGTTCTGGATTTATTAGAAAAAAAAAAACTATCATATATATATATATATATATATATATATATAATTTTTGTCATGAGGGTCTCATGAGAATATATCTCATAAACCTTGGTTGTTTTTTTTTTTTTTTTTTTTTTTTTGAATATTTAAAATCTTTCTAATCACTGAACAGTTCAGAGAAAATATTAATTTTGGTTATATTCCCTGCGGTTCTGCGGAATTAATAGTCATGACGTTTTACAGTGTGTGCATATTTTTAGGTCTAAATATTCTGATTCTATTCTATTGTGTTGTTTTTTGTTTTGTTTTTTTCCCTCTCTTTTTGTTTTTTGTTTTGTTTTGTTTTGTTTTTTCAAGCACATTTTACTAATTCCAAACCACAAAAAAACTACTCTTTCTTTATAATCATTTATAAGCAATATACTGTATAATTGTTAACAAATGATGGAAGTGAAAAACACCTTATATTCAGATATGCATAATTATTAAGCAGGTTTTTAACATGCTGAAAAGTTAAAAATGATTATATTTATTATTTAATTAAATTATATTAGATTAATTATTATTAAAATTATTATCTGTTATATGTATAAGTAAAACAGGGTCTATGGTAAATATAAATTGATAAAACATAGATGTTTTGGTCTACAACATGAATTAGACTCTCCCAGACTGATAATGCAGTGTGTGAAATGAGTGTGTGTAGTTTATGAGCTGCAACAAAACGTCCAAGTATCATTAAGCTATGTTTAACACAGATGTTATTTTACTCATTACATGAAAAACCCCATTATAAAAACCTATAGGAGAATCTATAGGGAACCTGGTGAATCAGTCTTCACACCAGCAGCTCTCTATTAGCAGAAGCATATTAATCCAATCAGTTATCGTGTCTGTCAACACACACTGATACAGCGGCAGGTGTTTCCTCTTCTCTGTCTGACCTGGAGCAGAGTCATGTTGATGAGAGGAATGAATGAAACGAGGCTGTTTTCCTCCCATCAGAAGCTCAGATGGAGATGAATATGAAGGGTTTCTTCATGCGTTGGGTAACCCGATGCTCGCCGCCTGCCGTCGGCTCCAGAGGAAACCCGAGCGCAGTTCACGGCAGCGCTGCAGTATTGGAAATCGAAGGTGAGATCTGTCCGGCCCGCGCTAATTGTTTGGGGAGTTGAAGATGGCAGAGGACCAGGGTAATGGGAAAGATGATACGCTCGGACACACGAGAAACGAATGCCGATATCGCTCTCGTCCTGCTGGAGAAGCTCTGCTGCAGTGCTAATGCTGGAATCAGTCTGCTTTAACTAACCGGCTTTAAGCTTATGGCTTCAATCTAGTGGTCATAGGGTCAGTTTTACTAACAGCTTATGCCAGCGCAAACCATCTTTTGGCGTTAAAATAGTATTGTCAGGATTTACTAAACACGTGCAGTGATGAATTAACGCTGAAAAGGCGTGGACAGTTATTTTTGCCCCTGGCCTTATTGAATATGCATTTGTAGGAGTTTCCCTTTCAGACGCTAAATTTATGGGAGGAGAGAATTAAAATAAATCACACAATGAGATTTACTAACGTTTGCGCTCGTCAAATTACTGGTATTTGTGCCATTATTTAATGCCCACAATTTATTATTGTTATTATTATTATTATTATTATTATTTTATTATTATTTTGCACTTGAAATGGCTCAATTATTGTTGCTAGAGGAGGCACTGCAGAGAACAGAGAATGCGTGGTAGAAGGAGAGGATTTTTTCCCACAGGTATTATTCTTAATTACACTTAATTTCTAGCGATTATCGTCAATTTGATTGCACAGATACTATTTAAACTAAACTGAGCTAGACAGTGACATCTCTGAATTTAATAATGAAATGCCTTTAACTGAAAATTGAGTGTTTAATCTTATCATTATACATTACTGACACTCTATCCTCCAATTTGATACTGTTAAGTGCTTTGACACAATCTGTATTGTTAAAAGCGCTATATAAATAAAGTTGACTTGACTTGACTTGACTTGACGTATTAATTTATTTGTAGTGCCAGAAGAACAGATTATCCGAATATATAGTTTACCAAGGCATGTTATTTTTAATTTGCTTCAGGAAATAAAAGACGACTTAGATGCCTCAACTAGGAGTCACGCAATACCAGCTCTATCAAAACTTCTTGCAACCCTTCATTTTTTTGGCCTCCGGTTCTTTTCTACATACTGTGCCTTCTTTATTTCTTTGTTCTTTATTTGCAACTACACTAATTTGCGCTGCGCTTGGTATATTGTGTTGGTTGATATGTAAATGAGATGTTGCGTCTGTGTTCTTTAATTTGCACGTTGTTAGTAAATCACCCGCAGAAATTTTCACACCCATCAGCACTGTTTTGGAATTGCGCTCTCGCGCTAATTTGCCCTGTTTAGTAAAACTGGTACTTAGCATGAAGGCAACAGCCATCGGGCACACGCATAGGAAAGTATAAGCACATATATTAACATTTAGTTTGATAAGAACTTGCATGGGTTCCAGAGACTCAGCGCTGCCCCCTTTAGGCAGAAACCATGAGCAGAAGTTAAAGACAGACCTCATCAGATCCAATGAGGCCTTTAACTGCAGTTCACTTTCATTAGACGGACTAATCAGAGCTGGACAGATATTAAACCGGACTGAACTGACCCTGCAGGAATAATGAAGCCAAGTGCATCTGTCTGCTCCTTCCACGGCTGCGATATCTCTCAGCTCCTCATCCTCTTTTCAGTCGCTTGTTTGCAATAAGACAATGGTGATGTTTTCCTGTAGAGACAAACATGCTTTCAGAGGTTTGCATCATTTGTAAACTGTCACAGAAAACAGAGAACAGAAGAAATAATGGAAATGAAAGAAATGTTGACTGACTCCTTGACACTTGATGAGATGCTGTGTGTGTGTGTGTGTGTGTATGTTGTGTACAGAGATTATGATATGTAAGATATGTGAGAGAGAGATTATGTACATAATGTTCCAGTTATAAGTAAAAGTCGTTGCTACATGACTTCTGTATTATATATATTTTTTCTCTCTCTCTTCTCTATACCTATCTGTGCATATGACATTATTAGTTGTAATATATAAATAAATGTTCAGATAATGCTGTTGCAATACAAAATGTGTTTTTGTCATGCCAATAAAGCTATTTGAATTTGATTGTGACAGAAAGAGAGAGTGTAGTGTGTGTGTATGTGGTCTATCAGTGTTTGTTGAACAGGTGACTCTAATTGAAGTGGATGTTGATAAGCTAAGCTACTTAAGTCAGTAGGTTAGTGAGGAGCTGGTGATCTGCAGTAGATGTTGAGCAGCTGCTCTAATCCAGAGCGACTCACAGGTTTAGTCTCCAGCTGAAGGGCATCGTGATGATGATGAGGATGATGGATCACACCAGCAGCGTTCGTGATCTTCATCTGCTGCAGTAGCAGACAGTGAGTGAGGATGAGCAAGTTGAGAGTCAGGTGTTGTTTTTACTGTGAGAGGATGGGACAGATTGTTTTGGTTTGATCACTGTGTCCATATTTGCTGTCCAAGAGTTCAGCTCCAACCCCAACAACCAAACACACCTCAACCAAAGAGACCAGTGTCTTCAGGACCACTAGAACCCTTCAGGCAGGGCCAAACGGGGCAGATGAGCAGCTGGTTTTGAGCTCTCTATCATTTGACAGCAGTTTTGTACATTAAACTCTGTTGTCGGGTGTGTGATGATCCTCCAGGAGAAAACAGACACCATTTACTCTCATTTGACCGTTTTTGCATTTGTGTTTGAACCTGAGCATCTACTACTGATGTAAACAAACCAGCAGAAACAGCAGATCCGTGCCGCTTAAAAACAGCTGACTGTCAAATAAAGGAAACATCATCTCTTAAAAGACTAAAGGTCTACAGTAATTTCACAGAGTAATAGTGAAATTCTCTTCTGTCAGGATAGTTATGTGCTTCATTCCCTTTTTTATGAAAACAACTTCTCTTTAATGCTGGGAATGTGACTAAAGTGCAGATAGTGTATTATGGTTATTCTTTTATAGTTATACTTGAAACCAGTGTTATTATAGTTACAACTAAAACCATAAAAACAAATTCATGTTACTTGAAATAAAAATAAATGTTATTTGAAATAAAATAAAATAGCATTTAAAAACATATTGGTAACACTTTATTTAAAGCCTTTATGTATAATGCATTATAAAGGGTTATTAAAGGGTATAATGTGTTATAATTATTCATGGTGTGTGTTGTAATACATTATATCATGTCGTAAATAATTATAACAAAATTTTAAATGCATAGTGTAGCAGTGAATTAATAAGTGTTATAATGTATTAACTGTGGTTACAATTATTCATGAGATTGTACAATGCATTATAAGGTGCATTACAAGGCATAATTAATGCATTAAAACTAAGTTTATAAGTGTTACCAACATATTTTATTAAATCTAGTTTTCAAGACAGCACTTTTCATTTTCATTTAGTTTAACCTGATATACTAAAAAATCACTAATTAAAAAATAAATAAATAAATAAATAAATAAATAAATAAATAAAATTTGAAATAACGTATGTGACCCTGGACCACAAAATTAGTCATAAGTAGCACAGGTATATTTGTAGCAGTAGTCAAAAATACATTGTATGGGTCAAAATTATCGATTTTTCTTTTATGCCAAAAATCATTAGGATATTAAATAAAGATCATGTTCCATGAAGATATTTTGTAAATTTCCTACCGTAAATATATCAAAACTTTAATTTTTGATTAGTAATATGCATTGCTAAGAACTTAATTTGAACAACTTTAAAGGTGATTTTTCTCAATATTTTTATTTTTTGCACCCTCAGATTCCAGATTTTCAAATAGTTGTATCTCGGCCAAATATTGTCCTATCCTTTCAGATGATGTATAAATCTCAAATTCAAGATTCAATTCAAAATTGACCCTTATGACTGGTTTTGTGGTCCAGGGTTACATATAATATATAAAATAAAATAAACAGATTTATAGTAATATCTCAACGAAATACTAAAACAACGCTGCTTGAAACGAAGTTTTCTCAGATGGATGTGAACTGTAAAGCTGCTTTGAAGGTGTTTGTAAATGAATAAATGCTGGTCTCTTCAGCAGGTTTAAGTTGTGTTTCGTGTCGGGTTCATGAGTGATCAGCGATCTCAGCACCTCTGCAGTATTAATGGGGTCACCTGCGTTTCTCGGGCCGTTAGCGCTGTTCGTTCCTGTAGAAGGGCGTCCGGCGCTCCTCTGAATGTAGGCCACGCTCTCCCTGCAGAATAAGCTGCTTCATTGCCCTACACTGGGAGCGACACTGATGAATCGGGCTGGTTCTATTGGTCACAGTGTTAATGAGCTGCTTTTGTAAGCTGTTCATATTTGTGTGGCTGAAAAGCAGAGCTCTGAGAGATGTGTGTCGGCCGTCCGTAAGCCTCGACTCACACGAACAAACCTTCTGTTGTGTTTTTCTGTCCAGACCAACGACTCTGTCTGTATGAGCACTGCTTTCATCCTCCTTACTTGCTTTGAATTCTGCCAGATATTTCTGCGCTGTAAGGCTGGAGAAACAGTCAAAGATATCCCGACCACTGACCTGATCTCACCATCTGATAAAACAGAAGAAAAGCAACTTTTAATAGGATTTCGAGTTTGAGTCCATGTCTGTCTTGCTCATTGATATGCTACTGAAGCTAACCCTAACCCTAGTGTAGAAGATAAGAAAATTAACTCTGAGCACATCCAAGACAGGGTTGTTACTAAAACTAAAATTACTAAAACTGAAACCATAAAAAAAAAAAAAAAAAATCATTGCTTAGTATGAAAAAAAAAAAAAAAAAAATTTGTTTAGTATGAAGTTGAATTACTTAAAGAACTAAACTAAATTAAAAAAAAAAAAAAAAAAAAAAAAAAAAACTTTTCACTCAGAAAGAAGAAATCATTTGGAATATGTTCTATTTATGTTCTATATATGTTCTATTGACTAGTGAAATGTCACTAAATGAGTGTCAGTGATCATTGATTTTTGTACAGATAGTCAGATGTTCTTCTACCATTGAAGCTCAAGTAAAAATCTCAATTTCATGGTTTAATTGCAGTTTTACACTCAAACTGTTAAAACGATCATTTGTAATCTAGACATTTAAACTGTTCACTCTTAAAAATAAAGGTTCTGGAATGGGGTTTTCACATTGATTCTGTAATAGGCTGATGTCTGGCTCCCCAAAGAACCCTTCAGTGATCAGTTCTTCAAAGAACCATGTTTTCCTTAGTATGAAGCTCATTTTATTAGTCCGAAGAATCTTTTTCTATTGTAAAAACCTTTAGAGGTTGCACAGATGTTAAAGCTTCTTCATGGAAGGCTGCATTCACATTTGTGAATGGTTTAAAATGCAGGAGTTAAAAAAAAAAAAAAATGCAGTAGTTTCAAAGCAGCTTTAATGCAACAGCAAATGAGGCGTCATGTCTGTAATTTAAAGAACATGATTTTGAGAACTGACATCAAACTGTGAATCTGATGGACTGTCTTTCTTTCTTTCTTTCTTTCTTTCTTACTTTCTTTCAGTGTTTGTAATTCGTTTCGGTCAGTAACAGAATTAGAGCTGAAGTCAATAACAGCTGACCGTCTGTAGATCAATGCTTTAAGCTGCTGTATGAGCGGATCTTCAGCGCGTGACGTTAGCGGATATAAACTGCTGTGCTAGGCTAGCTCTGGCGCATTAGCATCTTTCTCTCCTCACGGCGTTGAGCCAGAAAGCGAGGCTAATCAATACCTCAGTAACAGCAGAACCTGCGCTGCTCGTTTGAATTAGCTCTGTTCAATACCATTTACATTTTAGCCCGAGAGCGTCTCATTAGCTTCCTGCACGCTTCTGCTCCGCTGCAGGGCGCTAATGGTTGGAGCGTGTAGCGTGGGGAGCGCTAGCGCGGCCATCACCCATCACGCACGCGCTATCAGGGGAAACGATCTGAACTTATCAGCAATCAGCATTAATGTTGATGTAGTGTTGTTTATGAGCATTAATCATTTAGGACAGGCCCCATGCTAGCAGCACCCGATTAATCTGTGTAGCGCTAGCACGGAAATTGATGATGATGAATTACAGCGTTTATCAAGTCAGTCTCCATTAGCAGAGGCGTTGAGGAGTCATCAGCGATCAGACACGCTTCCGCTAAATTCAGTCCTGTGAGGAGCAAGAGAGCAGCGTTAATAACATCAGATCTGACGCAGCGTGCGCTTCAGACGGGATTCAGCGCCTTTGAGTTTGGAGGAACACTGTACTTAAAGACGTGAAACACCTTTCATAATTTGTATGACTCTGCTTGTCGTATTTCTCACAGTGAGTGTCATGGCAGAAGGCCAAAATCACTATAATTTTATAAATAATACTGTTTTGTGTCATGCAGTGTAGTTTTTTTTTTTTTTTAGGCAAGAATGTAGTTGTTTAGACTTCAAATATGCGGTTTGTTAATAAATATATCATCTATTTGAAAATTTGCTTCGATGTTTTCAGAGATGTGAGCTTCAGTGTGTTAGCGGCCATTCAGCGCTCATCACTCGCTGAGAGAAGCCTCACCGTGGCCAGATCTTCTGCAGTCTTTCTCATTAACACTAGAACCGCCAGAGGTCGCTGTATACCTAAAAGCACCAGCGGGTAAATTTTACCCACACACATGGCAACTGTTTTTATATGGCTAAAGAGCATATTATTTCACTGTATTATGCCACTGTCTTCACAAAGAAGTGTCTAGAGTCATGAAATGATTATGTCTAGTCGTCAACTATATTTTTACCCTATTGTTTTTATTGTTTGCAGTCTACAATAATCCATAATAGTCAGTAAGCTAAAAAAAAAAAAAAGCCTGTTCTGACAACAAAAATTAGAAGGTAGTAAATATTTGGGTGGTGTAATATTATAATACAATGTCATTAATCAATATATTAGGATAGCCCATGTTATTTAAATTACTTAAATTGAGTACAAATTCAAGCGCACAGCTTCACCTAGGCCCAATTATCAATTTGTTTAGTTATATCATTTATAATTTGAATAAGAACAACACCAATAAACTTCGGGTAATCAAAAAAAAAAAAAAAAGTTTTATTCACTACATCATAGATCGGATTTTTTTTTTCTTTTTCTTCAGGAAACGGCCAGACTAGAATAAATAGCAACACAGTAGCGAACAATAAACTATATGGCAAGACAAAAATTAAATAATAAAACCAAAGTTTGACCAATTATGAGTAACGTTAGGCTAAAACATCTAAATATGATGTCTGGATCACTGTCAGATGAGCCGTCAGATGCTGAGTTGATCCAGGACGCATAACTTACCATCAGACTCTCCATCACGGATGGCATTTAGTGTTTCTAATACCTACCTTCCATAAATCGCCTTCTTTTAGTCATTTTAACTTTATTTATGAAACTGATAACCACTAAATCAGTGAGTAAAAAGCGTTGCCTAGAAATGTACAATGTTAAAACATAAGCGGCAAGAAAATGACAGCGCGAAAATACATGCATTATATAGCGGGTAAATTTGACCCGCGTGACGCTTCTAAGTATAAATGCTCCGTTTTTTGATCTGGTTTTATCTAAATAATTTTTAACAACATTGGATTGTAAATTATATAATTTTAGTAAAAGTCAATGACTGGGAGACTTGAATGTTTTGTTGAAAATCTGTTATGTACATTTGAAAAACAGCCACGGGTAAAATTTACCCCGTGGCAGTTCTAGTGTTAAAGGATTCCTGAACTAAGAAATCAAAATCCCCTTGATCTTTTGACATATAAGAGGTCATTGTGCTATAAAAACATCCTGTAAGTTTCAGAAATCAAAACTTTGTCGTTAGTCTAAAAACAGCTTATATTGAAGCCAATCTGCCAAAACGACAGCTTGTGGAATGTTATACTCTCTGATGTAATAGTGTGACTAAACCCCGCCTCCGCAGAAGAAGATCAGCGCCTGCTTCGACAGCACTGCCTATTTAGCCCCGCCCACTGATTCTAAAGCACTGCCAGTTTAGCCCCGCCCACCGATTATACAGCACTGCCAGTTTAGCCCCGCCCACCGATTCTACAGCACTGCCTGTTTAGCTCCGCCCACCGATTCTACAGCACTGCCAGTTTAGCCCCACCCACCGATTCTACATCATTGCCTGTTTAGCCCTGCCCAGTGATTCACGTATGTAATGTTTACAAGAGCAGCGAATGCAGGTCTACACAGAAACTAAGCGATAAACTTTATTTGATTAACTTTATTTTTAATGAAGTTCCAGACTGTGTCAGTAAGAACTCGGACCTTTGTTCACTTCATTTTACTGCGGATTCATTTACAAACAAGGCACAATTCAGCACAGTATTTTCATAAAGATTGAAACTAAAAGACGATGCTGTGCGACTATGTTGGATCCAACAGTAATGTCGCAACACAAGTGTGAGTAACTGTTTTCATTATGTGATCACTATTGCTTTGTCTGTTATTACAGATCATTTGATATGAATTGAGTTATTTATGCATTTTTAACCTAAATCACAGCAGCATCCATCTGTGAGGAATGTCACTGTCAAACATACACAACTATTAGCCAATCACAGCAGTGGGCGTTTACTTCAGAATCTACAATCCTCCACGCTCCTGTCAAAGCAGAACAGAATACAATTACTTCAAATTATGTTTTTTCATGTAAAAATCTTCATAACATCATAAGTGGACCTCAGAGAACAGTACAAAAAACAGGCAGTTCATGACCCTTTTAACCAGAGAAAATATTTTTGGCTGAGGGCAATTACTCATAACGTTATATTTTATATATTTTATTTTTATTTTTATAAAAAAATGTTTTTATTAAATAGTATTGTTCAATAAAAAAATATCTTATATAAATAATAATAATATTTATTTGTATTTAGTATTGAGAAACAGTGTGTGTGTTCGTGATGGTGATTTTAGTTACATATTTACATTTTTTTATTTTATTTTATTATTTTTTTTTTACTTTAAAGAGCATGTTGTAAGATGCAACCAGCAGTTGAAAGGATACTATGACCTGACATGGCTTTCCTTAGTGGACGTTCAAATGAATGTTTTATTGTGAATATGAGATTGAGCTGAAGAATAAATGCTGTATCAGATGCAGGTAATCACACTCTTCTCTACATAATACCATATGTTTTTAACTTTACATAAGGCAATTCATTAACTACAGCCAAATCACACCCATGCTAATAGTCAAGTCAAGTCGAGCTTTATTGTCATTCTGCTACATGTATGGACATATAGTGGAACGAAATGTCGTGTCTCGCAGGACCACGGTGCTACATACTAGTTAAACCTAAGATAAACATACAACAATGCAAGTATAGGAAAAACAATAGAGCTATACAACAGTTAACTATCTGACTGTACATATACTAAAAATACTATAACTGCTATTCCTAGTTGTCCACACATACACAAACTGAGACTGTACAAAAACTTTACATAAATACTGTACATGAAATTGTGCGAAAGAGATATATGTACATGAAATTGTGCAGAAAAATATATATTTTGTACATTAAATTATTGTGCAGAAGAGAGATTTTGTGGGAGACAGTGCATAGTGCAAAAAGATTTTGTAGTGCAATGCTCAAGTAAACGTATTATTTTGTAGTGCAATGTTCAAGTAGACATATATTTTCTTAAGAGTCTTTGTGGCAGGGAGTGTTTGTAGAAAGTGTCTAGTGTGCATATAGTGGGACGAGTGCGTTACTACAGGTGGTTTGTATAGCCCACTCACCTGTGTGTAGCACATTCAGAATTGCACTTAGTAAAATTGTCAACAGTTTTTAATGAGTTGGGAGGTGGGAGGGCTGAGGTGTTCATGGTTTCAGAGGGGGACAGGGGGACTGGAGTTAAGAGCTCTCACAGCCTGGGGAAAAAAAAAAATATAAAGGCAATCACAATCCTACTCATGTGACGTTGCCCATAATTTAATTTAATTTAAGTTAGATTATTTAATTTAATTTACTAATGAGGTAACAAAAACTGAAGGGGGTGCTTCAGTTTCATTCAGTTTTCTTGCATCATTCCACTGTAAAAATAGTTGAAGTTCAAGTAAAACAAAGATGATTTACAAGAAAATACTATTTCAGTTTTTAATTCAATGTTACTAAGTGAAAATTGTTTTTACACTGTGTAGATATGTTGCCGTTTATGAAGTTATATATAAATACTGACATTTGAACTGATGTGAGATCAGCTCTGCATGACAGTAATTGGATTGAAAGAGAAAACTGGCTGTAGAAGAAGAGCATTTACATTAATGTCTGTTACAGCGTCATGAATGAACATTACCAAGATCATCAACTTTCCGTCTGTAGGAGTGCAGCGTGGAGTAGCTCGTGCAGAGCATGTTTAAGCCCAAAGTGTACTTCAGTTGTTATGTGTGATATAAATTTTGCCCAAGTGTTATTGTAAAAACTGAAGTTTACTATATATGGGCTTCAGATTACAAGACAGAAATGAGGAAATCAAGAAAAGCATTTCACTGCTAAACAGAGAACAGAACAGATGGAAGTGAGAGAGAGAGAGAGAGAGAGAGAGAGAGAGAGAAGAACAGAGAACAGTCAGATCAGAGAAACAGAAAAGAAGGAGGATGAAGAAGCCGATGGTCATCTGTCATGATGGACTCAGAGGAAACACTTTCTGAGGGAGTGAGTGTGCTGACATGAGAGCGAGTGATAAAGCGGCGCTCTCGCTCAGATGGATGACTCTTAACCTGTGCACATCTGTCACACACACACACACACACACACACATTACTGATACGCTGTATAAATGTTTGATAAGCCATTTACAAACACCTCTAAAATATTCATAGAGGTCGCAGAGCAGCTGTAGAAGGACGTTCAGTGGAAACACAGGTGTGCGATGGAAATCTGGGACTAGAAATCAAACTTACACTTGGAAATGAGCAAAATGAATGTAGAAATTTAAAAATAAAGACACATTTGGTATTAAATGAATCATACACCTGTATTTCTGTGTGATTGTGTAAAGACTGATGCAGATGAAGCAGGTGCTCTTGTCAATTAATTCTCCATTTATTTGAGTAGTTTTGCATTTGATGTTTTGAAGCTCATGGGGTTTAATGTGCCAGATAATGAGGAGAATGAGTGACACGTGGAACAAACAGATTATATTATTATGTTTCTGGAGCAGGATTGTGTGTATCAGATAATGTATGGTAAAACACAACTGGTTAATATGGATTAACTAGTTGATGATTTTGAGAGATCTCTCCAGCTCAATATAAGATGCCTGCAGAGAGAAAGAAAGAAGTGTTCATTTTAAAGATGTCAAAATGTATTCAGATGACTATTCAGTTCTGTGATTGATCTGGAAAAATGGGAGAGTTTGATTTCAGACTTCATCTGATTCGCTGTCATTAGTGTGCAGTGTTTCCTCAGGTCTTATGACCAGTGTTGGGCAGTAACTAGTCACTAGTAACTAGTTACAGTAGCAATATTACTTTTTGCAGTAACTAGTAGTGTAACTAATTACTAATAAGATTTCAGTAATAATATTACAGGCACTATCCATAAAACAGCTAGTTAATTTAGTTACTTTTGATGCCTCAACCTCTACGGATTTGAAGTCCAACAATCCAATAATTCCTACATTTATTTTCATAATTTTCTCTATAATTTTCAAGAAATTGTGTCATTACTTTACTCATGCATTACATGGCTTGCCCACCCACATCCCTCTGATCCAGATATAAACTGTATATCTGTATATTGTATTTTTTTTTAGGAAAATAAAAAAAAAACATTTTCTTACGAACTTATGTGATTTGTTTTGATAAAATAAATCATGAAATATAATCGTATATGGGTAACAGAGAAATTATAGCTACAATTAGCTTCAAGCTACACATGACAGTTAATGAGAATAATACAACATTTTTACTTAAACGTTACTATTAATTACGGAAGTTCTAAGAGGCCATGATGCATTATTTTTCTATCTTGTTTTCTCGTTATCACGACTTAATTTTCTCGTGATCTCGACATAACAAAAGTTGTTTTGTCGTGATCACGACTTAATTTTCTCGAAAGTGTATTTTATTTATTTATTTATTTATTTATTTATTTTTTACAATGATTGATTTTTAAAACACAATGCGTCGTGAGTCTACTGTTGCTATAGTAACGAACGTAACTCTGAAGCGCATCTGATCGACAGATAGCCGTGCGCTCTTTTATACTGTAGCCTATGTTATGGATATTCCTTCGCTTCGCGTAGTACTAATAAAATCTACAATAAACAAATATAGGCTAATCAATCACTGTTGATTTTTTTCCAGAGTATGCTAAACATTTTGTTTGTGTAATTAACATGTTTAAATGGTCTAACATCAGAGCATTCAACACCGAAAGCGCAGGTGCACCTTCAGAAGAATGCAGAGAATTGTTCTAAAGCTGCTCGGATTCAACTCACTTTGTTTTCCTCATTCGTTTTGAAATAAAATGATATATAATTTGTTTGTGATTTTTATTAGTCATGTAGGATGTGTTGTGATTGATATGTGCCTTACAAGCTTGGGATGCTGTTTGAAAAGAGTGTTTATTTGTGTGTGTGTGTGTGTGTGTGTGTGTGTGTGTGTGTGTGTGGTTTCCTACAAAGAAATGTAGAAAATATTACAACACTGTATAACATCGCTTAACTAAATTAGCTTATACACATTTTTATATATATAAATCACATTTCTTATCAATATATATTTATTAAAAATAAAGATTAAAAATAAGGACAAAGATGCACATTACAAATTGTAGCGCGTTCTACATAAACACAATATTATCCCTGCTTAACTAACAATCGTGTACTTCAAAGATGCACAAATAAAGATAGCCTATAGGTTGCAAACAGAATACTATACAGTGACCTCAACATTGGTTTTAATAAGCAATAAGTTTCACTGAATGTTATTGTGGTAGTGAAACGAGTCGTGCAGCAGTAAGAATGTAACGATAACAGATACACTTTCAAGCAAAAATAATCATTTCTATTCAAGCATTTAACATTTATAAGTTAATTAAATGTCAATAATGACCTGCACAAATTATAGCAATCACGGAGAGGTCCTTACTCTGTCCTGAACATGTACAGTAAGGTGGATATACAGTATACAGGTCCCAATCAGTTATTTGTAGTTCTACACTGCCACCTGTTGGCGCAGTTGTGTAACTTAGAGAACAACTCCTGTTATGTCGTGATCACGAGAAAACAACTTTTGTTATGTCGAGATAACGAGAAAATTAAGTCGTGATCACGACAAAAGAACTTTTGTTATGTCGAGATCACGAGAAAATTAAGTCGTGATCACGACAAAACAACTCGTTATGTCGAGATAACGAGAAAATTAAGTCGTGATCACGAGAAAACAAGAAGGAAAAAAAATAATAATGCATGGCCGCTTAGAACTTCCGTAATTAATCACCTCTGAGTGTTTGTAATAACTTCTGACTGCAATCCAATATGGATTTTGGTCAAACGATGAGGCAGAAATATATTGTTAGTAACAGTTTAGAAGAATGGGGGGGCGTGAAAGAAAAGTAATGTAACTAGTGTAACTAATTACTGTTGCCAGAAAGTAATAAGCAATGTAATAATATTACTTTTGAAAGGAGTAACTAGTAACAAGAAATAAATTAAATTTCTTGAGTAACGAGCCAAACACTGCTGATGACTGTCTCTGTGTGTGAGGTTTTGTAATGGTACAAACTCTGGGCTGGAGCAGACGGACTGGATTCACAGCACACTTTATCTCATGATTATACTCGTCATCTACAGTGTTTTGTAATAAAGTCATTCACAGACATATGTGCTTGTAGTGACTCTGAAACTGAGACACTAGAAAGTGTCCTAACAGAATAAATGCACACAGCCATAGTTCTCTTGTTGAACATTCACATCTGCTGTGATTTCCCACTCAGTAAAAGCAGCAACCTGAAGCTGTGTGTGTGTGTGTGTGTGTGTGTGCATGCATGAATGAGTGTGTGTGTGTGTGTGTGTGTGTGTGTATGCATGAATGAGTGTGTGTGTGTGTGTGTGTCTATATACATGCATGAGTGTGTGTGTGTGTGTGTATATATGCATGCATGTGTGTGTGTGTGTGTGTGTATATGCATGCATGAGTGTGTGTGTGTGTGCATGTGTGCGCGGCTGAGGTCACATCAATGTCATCTCAGCTGTAATTGTGCGTGGATGGCAGGTCTCAGATCAGTGTGTTGGATTTATGATTGTCCTCCCGCGTCAGACGAGCGTTCGTTCAAGGCTGCACTGACGGGTGACGGATGTGTGAGGCTGCTGTGGGATCGTGGCTTTACGCCTTGACGATTCTCTCGGAGGTTGTTAGAGTTCATATTCCTCCATCAGTTCAGACTGCAGGTGTCAAACATGCTGGAAAAGATACGAGGAGATGCTCTGGAGAAACTGAGATATTAACCCTATAAAGCCTACTGCATCATATAAGGCCTCTAAATGATCAACATGATCAAACTCTGCTGTTAAACCTGTTTCACTCAATCTCCTCCATGTCTTCTGTCGTCTGATTGATAGTTTAGAGTGTTTTATCCAGTTAAAGCTCTTTTAGTGTAATTGTACAAACGTCCTCCTTCAGCTGCTACTTCAGTGTCTCTCTGCTGTCAAATCTTGACTGATTTTATCAAGTAAGCGTCAGAATAACTGTAGACTGTCGACTTGGAATTATATCTGCATTCTGAGTGTTTATGAGATATTGAGCTTCAAAGTTTTGCATTCCATATAGCAAAAATTAAATGGGGAACAAGTCTCTTTCCTACATGAAAATGACAGAGACCCTAAATGTATTCTACATGTACAATATCAAAATCCTCTCAAATTGTTAAATGGGGATTTTTGGAACAGGTCAAATGCAGATAGAACCTTCTAATTCTAAAAAGTCATTTTCCGCTTGGAATTATAAGGTTCTATCTGGCAAAACATTAATTGAAGCAACAATTTTCAAGAAATACAAATAGTTTATTTATAATTTGTTTTAAAACATAAAATTAGTGTTGTAACAATGTGTCAACATGTATGAGAAAGGTAAATTTAATGCTTTCTTTAATTCCTTTCCTTTAATGCTTTCACATTTATTTCATATTTTAGAACAATTTTTTTTTTCTTGGTTAAGTTAGGCCTAAAAGGCCATGCTAAATATTTTGTCCAGTGCAGATGTTAATTTTGGGTAGGATTATAGTTGGTAATTAAACACAGTATTGCAGGAACAGTTAAGGCAGCTACTCTAATCCATCTGACCAGGACTTTATTCCACAAAAAGTGGGACAGGGAAAATGGCTTTCTCTTTAGATCAATATGGCTAACATAACATGCTGATGTTTATGTTGTAATTAAGACCCCATCATTTAAATTGTTGACTATTTGATCTTTAAGGCTTAATGTTGTAAAAATTAAGATATTTTAAGACTTTAAACTGCATGAATAGTTTGCCAATCATTACATATTCGGGTCTTTAGCGACCCAGAGTTAGGCTTTATCTAACACAGATGGATCTCTAACTGCTGCAATAGCATAAACTCTCCTGATATTTTAAGAACAATTACAAAAGAATAATATAAAGCATACTTCCTTACGTTTTGAAACTTAGAAGGGTTCGATTTGAGCAGATGATTTTACCATCACTGCCATCGTCAGAGCGCATTTCCCAGGCTATAGGTACATTCAGCACCCGGCGATCTCAATATATTCTCAAAACTATCATTTTCAACATCTTCAAAAACAAGATTTTGATCACTATTCACCACATTCACCGACAAACGACAGTGACACTTATATGTCATTATGTACAGTAATTGCTCTGCAGTAAAGCCATTCAAGCCAGTTCAATTTTTGCAGATGATTATTTGTTTTATGCCTGCAGTAATTATGAGTGAAAAATCATATCATCATTGTGTTTTAAACAGTGCCGCTTTGTGGAATAAAGGTGAATTGCACTTATTGATTCTGCAGACATGTAATTATTGTTGTTTAATGTTTAATCTTTCCTGCTGTTATGGAGCAGTCCGGCAACATGACAAAGAAAGTTGATCCTGATTGGTCCGCTTGCGTGCATTCGAAGTGCTGATTGGCTGATTCACAGATAGAACCTTATAGAACCAAGTTAGAGTTTGACTTTATAGATAGAACCTTTTTGTTCTCTAAATAAAAAGTCCTAAAATGTACACAACTTTAAATAAAAAAAACAAAACAAAAAAAAAAAAACACACATAATGTAAATAAGCTGTCACAGAATAAAAATATATGAATAACTCAATTTTGACAAAAATGTCAGATAGAACCTTATAATTCCAAGGCGACGATATTTCCAGATGAACACTTACTGAACTGAAGCAGCTCAGCTTTACTTGATTCTCCATCAATCATGTTTTAGTCTCAAATCTGATCATCAGGATCTTTTGAGGAGCGTTTGTTTCCAGAAGCTTTACTTTCACTGTTCCTCAGCGGAGGAATGATCTTCATCTCACATCTTCTGAGGAGCGTTTATTTCTTCATCTCTCAATCAGCATTGCATTATATGTTTGGATCATTTTAATCTCATTTTACTAAGACATATTATTGGAGATATATCATTTTGAGTCTCTGAATAAAATTGAGCTGTTTTTTCCTCCATATTCTCACTGTATCAGACTATATGAGCCATAAAAGCCTGATGCCTCAAATATAATACAAAACAAGAACATTGTTTTTTTTTAAATATTTTGTCTAAAACATGAATACAGGGTTAATTTCACACACACACACACACTAGTGCCGAGATCATTGTTTCCAACAGAAATGAAAAGACATGGATCATGATCATGATGAGGAATCACATTTTTCTTGCTAGATAATGGAAGTCAAAACCGGTGCAGGAGTGATTTCTCCTGTCTGTGGATCTGCCGCTGTGAAACACAATGGTATTTTTAGCCCAAAGCTGACGTGACTCTGCGTGTTGGTCAATATAAGCGGATGGAAACAGATGGAGTGTCTGCGCTTGTCTCCGCAGGCCTCTCTCGTGTCTTATAGGACGCGTCTCGCTGCTTATAAAGCTTCACAATCAGCCACTCTCTCCTGCATTCTAATTGCTAATTAGCGCTTATTGGCTTCTTTTAAAATACTGCCTGACCAATTGAAGGGGAAATTTGTTTTTAATGAGACTGAGAGTAGTTTAATGCCACTAGTTAAGAGTCCAGACACTAGTGAGAAACTTCTTAGTCATTAATGCTTGAACAGGGTGAAGAGCTCAAACACTTTATATTATTTATTCATTTGTTTATTTACTCTGTCTGTATGTATTTCTTCATTTATTTCATTGTATCCATCATTTTAGTTTAATCTATTTTTTTTTATTTAGTCAGTTTATTTATTTACCTGGTTAATCTACTTGTCTTTATTTTTATGTCAATGTTTATCTGTATTTATTTTGTCATGTGTCTGTATTTATTCATTATAGAAACAGATTCGGCAGTCAGAAGTGAAATGTAACATAGCTCTTGTCTGCAGCAGAGAAACATGATAAAAGAGAAAAGATTAAAGTCATTGTGTTTCTTACAAAAGAGCGAAAAGTCCAGATGAAAAGGAGGAGAATAAAAACGCAATGTTCTCAGAACATTCTGTACTCATAAAATCACCGTTATTACAGCAGACCAATAACAGTCTCACAGACAGACGGATGACAGAGAGACAGAAACAGACAGAAGGGTCTTCCTTTATGACACTTTATTTGATCCAAAATACAGTAAAAACAGTGAAATATTATTAAAATGTAAAACAGCTGTTTTCTATGTAAATATCTGTTAAACTATAATTTATTTCTGTGATGCACAGCTGAATTTTCAGCATCATTACTCCAGTCTTCAGTGTCACATGATCTTCAGAAATCATTCTAATATGCTGATTTACTGCTCAAGAAATGTGTGAGTGTGTGTGTGTGTGTGTGTGTGTGTGTGTGTGTATGAGAGAGTGTGTATGTGTGTGTGTGTGTACTGGTTTTTGTGGTTTACGGGGACAAAATTTGTATAATGGCATGGGTATGACAGAGGTATTACAATCTGAAGGTGGTTTATGAGGACACTGCCTATGTCCCCGTAATTCAAAAGGCTTAAAAAAAAAAAGTGTTTTTTTTTGAAAATCTATAAATGCAGAAAGTTTCCTGTAAGGGGTAGGTTTAGGTGTAGGGTTGGTGTAGGGCAATAGCACATACAGTTTGTACAGTATAAAAACCATTACGCCTATGGAGAGTCCCCGTAAACCACAAAACCAAACATCTGTGTGTGTGTGTGTGTGTGTGTGTGTGTGTGTGTGTGCGTGCAGGGGAATCCTCCGTGTTGAACGTGGATGTTTGGCGATGAACTGTAAAGCGCCTCACACAGAGAATCAATCCCAGATGCTCTGTCACTTATCCATATTCATGAGCGTCTCTCTTCTCTTTCATCATCAGGAGTGTCTCCTCCGTCTCTGTTTCTTCTCAGGCTGCCGTCTGTCAAGTGTTGCTCTCATGAGGAGCATCAGACAGACAAACTCAATCGGACATGCTTCTGAGACTCCTCTGAAGTGTGTTCGCAGGAATCACATGCTGCTGATTCAAGAGAACGATTCAGAATCAAGAGGAACTAGAGCTCTGTCGTCCTCATGTCCTGCTTTCTTCTCCGAAACAGAAGAAGACTTTATGAAAACTGTGATCTATTCAATTACAGTGAAATAAAACTGAATCGTTTCAGCTTCTAGAAGCGATTCATAACAGTCGTCCGCATGGCTCTGTGCTATAATTCAAGTCTTCTGAAGCCATACAATAGATTCATTCACTGAGAATCTGCTGCCGCTCAGCATGGCGTCTTTATGAAGTAGTGAATGCCAATTAATGAGTCATCTTAGGTCTGAGATTTTCAATAAATCAATGGACCTGCTTCACAAACCTGCTCCATTTACAAATTGGACTCGCTTCAGATGCAATGAGTAACGGTCCACTGGAGGTGAATATTATATAACGATAATCAGATGACTCGAATACCTGAAAAGGTTCAGTCCATGTTCATTTCTATTGAATGAAAACAGTAAATAGCACAATATCTTCTTTTGTTGTAGAAGAAAGTAAGTCATGAGGGAGCGTGAATGATTTTTTGGTGAACTGTCCCTTTAAGAGTGAATCGTTTTGATTCATAAGCATTTAACCGTCACTGGCGAGTTTTCCCTCCATGTGATAAACGTGGAAACTGGTAGAGAATGAGACGTCTCTCCTCATCTGTGTCCTTCTTGGACATTTGCCTTGGACAGATGGAACAATTAGGTTTTTTTTTTTTTTTTAGATGATTTGCTTAAGCTAGGACACTTCCAAGATGCTTCTGTACCAAAATATATACAATATATTACAATATAAATAAGAAAGGACAATTATTACACAGTTAGTTCCAGTCATGTCAGTGAGTCATTTGAATCATTGACAGAGCTGATTCTTTCAAAGCAAAACAAGCCACTGGCTGCATCTGAAGTTGCATACGCTACGAGTCGGTACGTCTTTTGAATAAGTAATTACTTCATGACTGTGTTCTATATGTTGTAGTATGAATGTGTGTACTATAAATGTCATCTGGGCATACTACATTCATCAAGTTGTCATGTGACCTACATTTCACACACAGTACTGTCTCTCACCTTCTATATTTTTGAGTGAGTCATTTGAATCATTCACTGAGTTGATTTGTTCAAAAAACACAGATTTATTCAAGAACAAATTT
>CM077221.1:465000-496608 GCA_039654775.1 Spinibarbus caldwelli
TCAAGCCTCTCCTCCATTGACATCCATTCAAAAAAAAAGAGCGGCCTCTGGTCTCCGTACTGCAGACCGCAAGCGTTAGCTTTAGCCGTTACACTTTCCCTGCTAATGGTTGCAAGCTTGCCTTCTAGTGGCTTTGATCCACTTTCCTGCAGAGTTAAGCTCTAACCCTAATCAAACACACCTGAGCATGCTAGTCGATGTCTTCAGGATCATTAGAAAATCACAGGTGGGTGAGTTTGTTCAAAGTAGGAGCTAAACTCTGCAGGAAAGTGGATCTCACCAGCTAGATTTGAGGATCCCTGATATAGGCCTATTTGCTTTTCAGAGGCTGATTGAAAATGCTCCTTTCAGCCAAGTCCTCCTGATTCTGAAGTTGAAAGTGAGATAAAGGTGTGGTTGCGGACAGAGCGGGTAGACGAAAGGAGCGCTACCACCGTCTGTTGATCTCGTGGGAAGAGTGAGCTTTACCAATGAATACTTTAGCACACCAAAACATATTTTCAGCAGAGGTCACAGTAATTTGGTATTTTTTATTTTTGTTAATTTATATTATATTTATATTTGTATAGATAATATGTAGTCCCTTTCAGAGTGTTAAATTAGCAGTATTAACCTGAACTGAATGTTTTCTATTTTGTATTTAATAAATCCATTTGACTACTGTACATTTTTGACAATATAGACATTAGTTATGTGGTGACTGCATCTATTTCAGATGTATAATAACAGTTTTTCCCAAAGACTTAAGTTATAGTAGCTGAAAAGTGTTTATAGTGAAAGATTTATTGTTGTAGATTAATAATGCGGGCCCTGTGAGGGCCTCCTGGGGCCTAAGTGAGGGCTGCCCGTGCAGGGCCAGCTCTAAGGGACCAACGTTTTGCCAATGAGCAAAGTCTCGGTGGCCCTGTGCTTGCAGCCCGCTGGGGGCCCTTAGGCTAGCCCTAAGTGGGCCTGTAAAGGGCCAGCGCAGGCTTGTTTGCAGGGTACAGTATACTTGTACAGGATGCTTATAAATAGAAGTCACATATATTTGTGCAACAGAGATAAAAATACAGAAGATTGTCATTTTCAGAGACAACAGAAAGAGAGATGAGTCGGAGAGAGATGATTCGTTTCGCACTGAAAGAGAGAATTTTATGAGTTTTCTCTAAACGCTGAAACACCGATCAATCAAAATGTCAGCGGCAGTTTTCACTCTTGAAGAAAGAAACTCTTTGTCATTTAAATGCATCAGCGTGTCTTTCAGGTGTGTGTGAGTACTGCAGCGCATGTGGATTTTCTATGTTTAGTGATCTAATATCAGATGATCTACTGCAGTTGTCAAAATCTGCCCAATGTCCCACAATGCAGTGCACTCAACTCGTCCTTCCATTTCCACTGATGAATGAAACGGTGATCTGAAAATCTTTCTTCACTCATTACTTGATCAGACAAGCAAAAGTTGTGGCATTTATACATAGAATTGGATTAAAAATAAGGATGCCAGTAAGTTCATTTCAATTCACACTCACTTAGAGCGTTTCACAATACAAATCATTGCAAAGCAGCTTCACCGAAAATTTCAGCACAGTTTGATAGTGTGGCATGTAAGACTGTTATTTACTGTTGCAGAATTGCTTTTTCACATGTATAGAGTGAATGTGTGAGCGGCTCAGTGCTTCAGATGTGCATGAAATCACTGCAGTAATGATTTTGCTTTAATTAGCAGCCACAGGTTGGATATCACTCACGATACTGACACAGCCATCATCCAATCAGCTCTGACATTTCAGCACTCCAGCCAATCACATTAGCCTGTTTAGTGTGCAGGCCCCGCCTCCGTCTGCCTCTGCCTGAGGGGTTTCAGTTTGTCGATGGCATTGATCAGACTGTGTGTGTGTGTGTGTGTGTGTTTGTTTGTTTATACCTGATGTGACTGTAGATGGTTTATCTTTGTCATGTAAGAACTCGCTGCGTTTGAAGTGAAGCGTGTTGTTTCTGCAGCACAAGATTGTTTTAGCTGATTTCAGCTGCATCTGATGGCAGAGAGACGGAAAATACAGAAAGAAGGTTCCCATTTTCAGATCAGTTCTGAATAAGAATTTAAACTGCATGCGTCTGCAGACAGACAGACAGAATGAAGGTCATCTTTGGGCTGTGAAGAGGAAGACTAGCGGAGGTCAAAGCCCTAAAACACACATGAAGAGCTTTAGAGTGACGCTGCATCAGACAGATAGAGACAGACAGACAGACAGACAGACAGATAGACAGAGACAGACAGACAGACAGACAGACAGGAGGCTTTAGCTGAGGCCCGCTGGAGCGACAGGATCAGCCTGCATTAAAGCTCACAGGCCAGTGAAAGGTGCAGCGGGAGAGAGACGATTACACACAGATCCACACTCATCCTTTCCTTCAGCAACACACAAAACTGGCTGTCTGATCATCCTGATCACTCGTCTCTCTTAAGTCTGTTTGCATACCGAATCATGATTGGTCAGTTCTTTATCACATTTATGAAACTCATTTATTGGTTGTGCTGTTCAGTGTTCAACTTTAGACTGAAAGCATGCAAGAGCTGCTGGTCTTTCTCTATGCTAACTAACTTATAACAAAACGTTTCAAGGAAGTATTAAAAATATAAATTTAAAATAATAAAAAAATGTTTGAAACTGAAAACAAAAAAACAACTGATAACCCTGCCCACACAATGGATTTGTGCCAAAATGGTGAATGAAAACTCAGCAGTACATGTAGTATATTTAAAAATAAAGTAAGTATATACAGGTGCATCTCAATAAATTAGAATGTTGTGGAAAAGTTAATTTATTTCAGTAATTCAACTCAAATGATGAAACTCGTGTATTAAATAAATTCAATGCACACAGACTGAAGTAGTTTAAGTCTTTGGTTCTTTTAATTGTGATGATTTTGGCTCACATTTAACAAAAACCCACCAATTCACTATCTCAACAAATTAGAATACGGTGACATGCCAATCAGCTAATCAACTCAAAACACCTGCAAAGGTTTCCTGAGCCTTCAAAATGGTCTCTCAGTTTGGTTCACTAGGCTACACAATCATGGGGAAGACTGCTGATCTGACAGTTGTCCAGAAGACAATCATTGACACCCTTCACAAGGAGGGTAAGCCACAAACATTCATTTCCAAAGAAGCTGGCTGTTCACAGAGTGCTGTATCCAAGCATGTTAACAGAAAGTTGAGTGGAAGGAAAAAGTGTGGAAGAAAAAGATGCACAACCAACCGAGAGAACCGCAGCCTTATGAGGATTGTCAAGCAAAATCGATTCAAGAATTTGGGTGAACTTCACAAGGAATGGACTGAGGCTGGGGTCAAGGCATCAAGAGCCACCACACACAGACGTGTCAAGGAATTTGGCTACAGTTGCCGTATTCCTCTTGTTAAGCCACTCCTGAACCACAGACAACGTCAGAGGCGTCTTACCTGGGCTAAGGAGAAGAAGAACTGGACTGTTGCCCAGTGGTCCAAAGTCCTCTTTTCAGATGAGAGCAAGTTTTGTATTTCATTTGGAAACCAAGGTCCTAGAGTCTGGAGGAAGGGTGGAGAAGCTCATAGTCCAAGTTGCTTGAAGTCCAGTGTTAAGTTTCCACAGTCTGTGATGATTTGGGGTGTAATGTCATCTGCTGGTGTTGGTCCATTGTGTTTTTTTGAAAACCAAAGTCACTGCACCCGTTTACCAAGAAATTTTGGAGCACTTCATGCTTCCTTCTGCTGACCAGCTTTTTAAAGATGCTGATTTCATTTTCCAGCAGGATTTGGCACCTGCCCACACTGCCAAAAGCACCAAAAGTTGGTTAAATGACCATGGTGTTGGTGTGCTTGACTGGCCAGCAAACTCACCAGAACTGAACCCCATAGAGAATCTATGGGATATTGTCAAGAGGAAAATGAGAAACAAGAGACCAAAAAATGCAGATGAGCTGAAGGCCACTGTCAAAGAAACCTGGGCTTCCATACCACCTCAGCAGTGCCACAAACTGATCACCTCCATGCCACGCCGAATTGAGGCAGTAATTAAAGCAAAAGGAGCCCCTACCAAGTATTGAGTACATATACAGTAAATGAACATACTTTCCAGAAGGCCAACAATTCACTAAAAAATAAATAAATAAATAAATAAAAATTTATTGGTCTTATGAAGTATTCTAATTTGTTGAGATAGTGAATTGGTGGGTTTTTGTTAAATGTGAGCCAAAATCATCACAATTAAAAGAACCAAAGACTTTAAACTACTTCAGTCTGTGTGCATTGAATTTATTTGATACATGAGTTTCACAATGAGTTGAATTACTGAAATAAATGAACTTTTCCATGACATTCTAATTTATTGAGATGCACCTGTATATATATATATATATATATATATATATATATATATATATGTACTTTATTTTTAAATATACTCCATATATTGCTGAGTTTTCATTTACACTCCCTGAATTTACATTTTCAATTAACATTTTTATTACTTTCTTGACAAGTTACGCTCAAAACATTTGGCAAAATTCCTTATTTCTCAGAAACACTGATGTTTACATGCACGTTGAGTTTCAGTCTAAATGTGCTTTACTGACATGAGAAATAATTGTGCATTTATTTGATACCAAGCATCTTTATTTTAGCTGCATCCAGAAAAAAATAGTGCTAAACAAACAACATACGTAAAGCCACAGATTCTGTAATTGCTGTTTTTATATGTGCAGTATAAGTGCTGTTTCCAATTTAATTGGTATTATTTGTGTGTGTGTAAGAGAGAGAGAGAGAGCTGGAATTGCTTCAGGCATTGTCTGTATTTCTAACATTTTTATTTATTTATTTTTGGTAAGGACGGATTTGTGTGTGTGTGTGTGTGTGTGTGTGTGTGTGTGTGTGTGTGGTTTAGATGTGCTCTACATCTTAAGGAAACACTCCGGGGCAAATTAATTAAGAAAACTGAAACAAATCACTAAAGCATTAAAATATTTGCACGATTCTCAGAATCAGCAGCATGACAACACAATCCAGTAAGCTTCTACAGGAAGCCTCAGAAGAGCTGCGGCATCTGAACCTGAATTAAGCCAAACATTAAAACATTAACCACTAAACCACAGCAGTGCATTAAAGATCTGGGCTGATTTCCAAAAGGTTGTAGGTTTGAACTCTTTAAATTCTTCTGAAACAATGTTTTGTGCCCTTGAGCACAGCGCTTGACCTCGGGTTTCTCTGGGAGGAACGAACCTGTGGGAAAGCCTAATGTAAGTCACTCCGGATGAAAGCTTCCGGAAATGAATAAATGTACATGCCTTTACTCTGAGCTTTCTGCTGCAGAATTCGGTTCATCTGCTCTCCTCATGAGGATTGTTAGATTTGCAGAGAGCACTCATGAATTTGGGAATCCCGTCTTTCTGAAGCCAAACATGATGTGTCCTGATATATCGGGACGCTCGAGTCATGAAAAATACAGCAGCAGAAACTTAAGAAAAACTGTTTATTCTCCAGAAGTGCGTGCTTTCCCTAGAGAGCGTCTGCGGTCGGTGCGGTTGGGAATAAGAGTTTCGCTCTGAGCCTTACTCTCCCAAGTATTCAGCACGGCTAGAACAAATTACTACAAATTACTGCAAAACCAATAAAAATCAAGCTAAATTGTGAATATGAATTGTATTGAATCCACAAAGCAATGTGGGAGTTTAAGTGCTTTCATTTACTTACCACAAACCCTCTTAGAATAAATAAAGTTTATTTAATCACATTCTGCTGTGAACAGACAAACACGCCAACGTTTGCATAGCAGGATTTTTTTCTCAATAACGCCACTGGACGTCGTGTAGGGAGAGAGTGTTGATGCTAGAGCTGTGCGATATTGACAAAAAAATTATATCTTGATATTTTCTTGGATTTTATCGATAAAGATAATTAGACGGTAGTTTGCTGAGTGTGCTATTGCTGATGTCTTAAGGACTACCGTGGACAGCTGACTCCTAAAGTTTTTTGATATTCTTCATATTCTGTGTGGTGGTCAGTTCACAGCAGTGATAGAAATTAATATTTTCCAATAAGTTTAAATAGATTTTTACCTTTTATGGGCATTTTTTACCTTTATAAAGCCATTTTTTTTAAGTGTGCATCATCTTTTGGGTCAAATTCTTACATTTAATCAGTCAATTAGAATAATAAGACATTTGGGCATTTAGGCAAATTAAATCAGTATCAAAAAAATTCATCTTTGCAATGCAGAGGAAACACAGAAACTGCATCTGAAGTGGAATAGATATATTTACCCACTGTTTAATGCAGCTCTGAGGGACAGGGAATGCTTTAATCTGCAGTTACAAATGCATAAATGTTTTGATATTTTAAACATAAAACATTGAATACTGATAATTTAAAATATTTAAAAAATGAAAAGATACTTTAAATGTGAAATTAAAACCATTTTACCCAGTAGGTGGCAGCAAGTCACTGTTAATAAGTGAGTCATTGCGACTGAACCGAATCATTTAAACGGCTGATTCATTCAGGAACAAAACACTGTCATGTTGGTCAGAGATGCAAAACAGTGCTGTTGCTGTGTTTGGAATTTTTTTTTTTGTTTGTTTGTTGGCGAAATAGAGCCAAAACAGGCAATATGGTATCTAAAACATAAGTCTCTTAATATCAATTTCTCTTGTATAAAATAAATCATGTAATCATGCTGATTTTTGGAGAAAAAAATGGCACTCTTTGTGTGATATTGATTAACTATATGAAATGATATAAATATATACATTTTCTTCCCCCATATCTTGAATTTTGTGATCATTCTAAATGCATTTTAATGCATTTTAACAAATGCACTTCATCACGTAAAGTATGTGTGCACCCTGTAGGTGTGTTTTGTTTGGTTTTTGCGATATACTCGATAATGTCAAATCGCACATCGATATCGCAGGCAATATATATCACACACCCCTAGTTGATGCGCCATCATTTGGAGAAAATTCTCATGTTCTTTCTCCACCTCCACAGGGAAAGAAGAATCAGTGGCCACCTTCAAGGGGAATGAGTTCTTCTGTTACGATCTGTCCATGACTCCCATCCAGAGCAGCACAGATGAGATCACGCTGTCCTTCCGAACGCTCCAGCGCAATGGCCTGATGCTGCACACTGGGAAATCCGCAGACTATGTCAACCTGTCACTGAAGAGTGGCGCCGTGTGGCTCGTCATCAACCTGGGCTCTGGCGCCTTTGAGGCACTCGTGGAACCGGTTAACGGGAAGTTTAACGACAATGCTTGGCACGATGTTAAAGTCACGCGAAACCTGCGACAGGTAAGACTGAGCGCTCGCTTCTTTAAAGCGTTTGCATGGATATTGACCACTAACAGATGTGCTGCACGTCGGGAAGGGCTTGATCGCAACGTCAAAACTTAGTTTAAATGGGACATTCTAAAATGCTTAACGTGAAAAACGTTTTAAACACATTAAAACAGTGTTTTTAAATGACCAAACTCAATAAACATTATTATTAAATCATACTATGTACAGACAAGCAGAGATGAGCCATAATATGAATCCAATGTGTTTAATTAATCCTGAGGAAAACGCCTAACGTGGCTTAATGCGTTGTAACAGGGTTTTTAAAAGACCAAACTCAAGCTTACCTGTACATAGTATGATTTATTAATAATGTTTATTGAGTTTGGTATTTTTAAAAACACTGTTTTAATGCATAACGTTAAGTGTTTTCCTTATAGTGGTTTTCTGTGGGAGGAAAGTGCTTAACGCGGAATTAAACATGTTGCCTTCACATTCTGGGCTTATCTACTTGTCTGTACATAGTATGCTTTATTAATAATGTGTTTACTGAGTTTGGTCCTTTAAAAACACAGTTTTAATGTTAATCGTTTTTCACGTTAAGCGTTTTAGAATGTCTTGTTTAAACAATGCATTTCCCGGTGCTTCCCGACGGCTGTGGCTTGATTCCTGACAGGTTTGGAAGCAGCGGCGTGTGTTTTCTTGTTAGACCTGATCCAGACCGATACAGACCCATGCCTCCTGCTTCAGGACTTCATTACGTGCACTTTAACTTAATGTTCTGTTCCGAGAAGAGTTGTCCGTTCTAAAATTGACTCCAACCTAATGAAGTCGGCAGTCTTTAGGGGACGAGAATGCCGGTCTTGTTCTACAGGCTGAAATCAAGGATTTAATGATCGGACCTGATTGGACTTTACATGTCCTCATTGACAAAGAACAGAAATGGGTATTAAGAGAACAAATAACAGCACACGACACTGAACTCAATATGGAGAAACGCTCAAAGAACGCTTACCTCAGCACTCGCGAACCATAGGAAACACAATGAGATGCGTTCGACATCATTTATTAAAAGAGATTCATTACGAGCGCAAACTGATGGAGCGAACACAGTCCTGAATCTGATGACTCAGCGAGACGCTCCATTCGCATGCACATAATGAATGTTCATGGACGGAAACACAAACGAGCTTCACATACTGTACATGTATAGGCGATTCTTCAGCTATTCCCACTTTTGTCTTTGCAAACTGCATATTTTCCAGTTACCATTCGATGTGTCCTAAATACAATCCTTAAATCATATCTTCACATTTTCTGCATACTTGCACCAAATTAATTTTTTTCTCAATCACTGACGCCTCTCTTAAACTAGCTTTAGAAAAATAAATCTTTAATAGATCAGATAGAAATGATGCTAATTGATGTAAAGATTTATTGTCTAGAATTCAATTAGAACTGTTTTCTATGTTGTGACATGGTGTGTTATGTTGGAGGTGGTTTTATTTCTGTATAAATTATTTTATTTTCTTGTGTAAATCACTTTGGTCAGTTTTGGTTGTTTTATTGGTATTATATAAATAAAAAGAGAAAAATACATTATTTTTATACAATACATATTGAAGTGGTTGATCCTATTTCAGATAAAATCCATATTTTTTTTAATAGTTGATATCTTAATAGATTTTTATAGTTTAAGATTAAAAATTTGGTTTTGGAGAGAGTTAATAAAATTAGTCAAAATAAAAGATGAAGGAAAACCATTTTTAGATTGACCTTCATATGAACTAAAATCAACCGCTGGGCTATAAATGTGTGTATAGTTGAAGAAACACTCTTTCACTCTTTCTTTCCACATGTCTGACACACACACACACACACACACACACTTGTTTCGCTATCCTTGTGGGGACATTCATAGGCGTAATGGTTTTTCTACTGTACAGACCGTATATTCTATTGCCCTACACCAACCCTACACCTAAACTTAGCCCTCACAGGAGCCTTTCTGCATTTTTAGATTTTCAAAAAACTTGATTCTGTGTGATTTATAAGCTTCTTTACCCGTGGAGACCTCAATTTAGGTCCCCACCGTGACACGAGTCCCCATGAGTCTGTGTGTATTCAGGTTTACGTCCCCATCTGAATAGAAAAACAGGTACACACACACACACACACACACACAGAGAGATTGAATAAAAGTGAAGAATGGTTCAATACGGCTCCTGTAATTGGCAGTTGCAGATAGCGGCACAGAGATGCATCGATTTCACTTACGGTCCTCGCTCATTCTGCCTCTGCTCTGGTAATTGTAATTGGAACGAATGTCTTGTCACCCGTAATAAGAGCGATTGTAATTGGCTGCTGTGGCACGAAGGCGTGTCCGCTGTAATAATGCCTATTGCTATTGGCTGATAGTGTGAATCCAGAGAGGAAACAAAAGGGAAAATCTTTTGTCCGCCACTGAATTCAATTACACACTCGAGTCTTTATTCTCCTCAGAGAACAAACGAGGGATGCTTGGGTTCAGAATCACTCTTACAAAAACAGCTTAACCAGCTTTGTAGGTTTATGCTGGTTTAGCTACCCAAAACTCCTTCAAAACCAACAAACCGAGACCAGCGGACCTCCTCAGGCTGCTTTTCCAGGGGATTTAATGGAGGATTTGAGCCGAACGCACCATCAGACACCAGAGAATACATTCATACATGAAGATGCAGATTAATGACTGAGTGTTTGAGAGTCACATTTAATTCTAGACGTCTTAATGAGAAAGTAAAATGCACAGGATTTGTGCAAGGAATTCTGGAACACCAAATATCAACAGCTCAGTGTAAAAGCATATAGAAGTCACTGGAAAGACCCATCATGACAAAAACAAGTGTGTGTGTGTGTGTGTGTGTGTGTGTGTCAGAGGTGGCTGCTTTATTGATCTGATTCAGACATACATTGACCTCACATTTACTCAAAGCTGTACCTCAGATAATCAATAGAGTAACTGTGACATTCACAAACACAGAGGAGGAATTCTCCTCTAAAGCGTGTGTGTGTGTGTGTGTGTGTGCGCCGGTGTTTGTTCTGTGTGTAATATATAACAGTCAGAATGAGGGAAATAAATAAATGAAAATAAATGTAATAAATAATTAAATGTAAGGCTGCAGCACAACATCGCCACCAAGTGGAGATCATTGGAAGTGCTCAGATGTTTCTCCTCCTGTCCTTCATGGAGATCCGATCCAAACTCTGAAAACAAACTCATCCAAGATGCTGGACAGATATTATTAAGGTACTTCTGCTAATTAAATCAATAATGAAAATCTTTGATAAAAATAAGCTATTCTCGTGTAAACTGACTGTTCTAGCCAATGTTTATTGTGTATTTGAATGTTTAGTAGTGTGTGTTAGGATGAACTGTTTGGGAAATTGTATGTGTATATTTTATGCTTTTATGGGGGTAATGGTTATATGTGCATGGATATGGTTAGTGTATTGGCATTTTGCTGCAACCTTAGTTTCCCTACGGGACAATAAAGTTGAGTTTGAGTCTGAACTGAATTCGAGTGTCGTGCTTCTGTGTTCACTGAAAAAAAGGCAAAAAAAATCATTTTCCTACTCAGTATTTCTGTCTTGTTTTCCAGTACAAATATCTAAACATTCTTAAGTCAAGCTACATTTACTGGAGAAGTGAAATGACTGATGTTGAAGAAGTGAATTTATTAAAACGAGAACAAATATCTGTCAGTGGAGTCAGAAAAAAATCATCTCAATTCAAAGGGGAAACAAGATTATTTTTCTGACCCCACTGGCAGATATTTGTTCTTGTTTTAGTCCCAATTCATTTTAATACATTTTTCAGAAAACAAGACTTCACATCTTCAGTAATTTTGCATTTCAAGTAAATGCATCTTGATTTATGAGTGTTTATATATTTGTACTAGAAAGCAAGGCAGAAATTCTCAGAAGTGGTTTTCTGCAGCGTTTATGAAGTGTGAATCAGATCTAGTGCTGGTTTCTGTGTGTTTTCATGATAAATATGCCACCATCAGAGGCTTCAGATGAGCTGCTGTGTACGATTGCGGCCGTTCTTCTCTTAACGGATACTGTACGTGTCCGGTAACTTTATAGGGAACTATCTGAGGTTCGATTCTCGCTGCCATTTCTTGGAAGAGGTCGTGACATTTTCTCCTCACTGATTCAATAAAGACTCACCGTTACTCACCGCAGGACGAGAGCGAAACACATGACAGAATACAGACCTGAAACCTGATCATATAACTTCAGATCTGTGTGTGTGTGTGTGTGTGTGTGTGTGTGTGTGTGCAGGGACGGACTGGGGCCAAAAAGTGGCCCTGGACTTTTTGCCACAGAGCGGCCCATTAAACCCAGTCCACAACACACACCAGAAATGACTGGCATTCTTTACATTATAATTTGTCTTTCCTGGTGTATATGGCAAATAGTAAATCATTTTAAAGAATTTTTATGAGGGACAGTTTAATATCACTAAAGTTAAATAACTATATTATCAGTCCATATGACAATGCTCTGGTATCGTCTAGAAGACTTGAATAGTTCAGAATGCGGACTGTTTTTATGGTGCCTTTCTATCGGTCATATACAGTATTTGTCCTTTTGCAGGAGCTTCACATCTATCATTTTAAGGAATAGAGCTCCAATTGTGGAAAAGAGTATACAAATTATTTTGATGATGAAAAATATAATAAACAGTATTGTGAAATATATAGCTGTCTTCTATCCGAATATATAGTAAAATATAATTCATTGCTGTGATCAAAGCTGAATATTCAGCATCATTGCAGAGTCACATGATTTTCCTTCAGAAATCATTCTAATATGCTGATTTGATGCTCAAGAAACATTTCTGATTATTATCAATGTTGAAAACTGTTGTGCTGCTTCATATTTTTGTGGAAAATGTGATACCATTCACATTCAGTCTTGGGTAAGATTAAAAAATATTTTTAAGATTAATAAGATTAAAATAATATTTTTCTTCAACAAGGTTGCATTAAATTGATTTAAGTGACAGTAAATATTTATACTTATATTATTACTAAGTACTTATATTTAAAATGAATGTTGTTCTTTAACTGAGAACCATTATACCAATAATAAAAACCATTATTAATAATTGCTAAAAAATAATAACTAATAGTAATTAGGCAGCAAATTAAGCAGCATTAAAATGATTTCTGAATGGACACTGAAGACTGGAGTAATGATGCTGAAAATTCAGCTTTGATCACAGAAATAAATTACATTTTAAAATATCCTAAATAAAAAAATGACCATTTTAAGTGTAATATTTCATAATATAATTGTTACTGTATTTTTGATCAAATAAATTCAATCTTCTTTCAATAAAAAGCCTTAATTATTTCAAACTTTTAACCACCAGTGTGTATGTAAAAATAATGCATGTGAATTAATAAGCAAATTATGGTTTTATTAGGCCTATAATATAAATCACTTTCATATGCACAGCACTCGAAATCAAAAGTCTTCAGATTTACAATGTTTTAGAGTAAGATTGAGAATGATTTTTATAGATTTTTAAACATTTTCTTAGACACGGAAATCACGGAAGAAAGCCTATACAGAGATACATTAACTCTTATCTCATGTCTGCTGAAAACTGCTGTGTTATAGACGAATGACGTAAATGGCATTAAAATCTAAGAAATTTGAAAAGGCCAGTAGTTTGCATTCCTGAAAATTAATGTCTATCGTTTAACTTTTTTTTTTTTTTTTTTATTTATTTATTTTTATCATAACGGTTGGCAAATATTGCTGAATTGTCTCGTCATGTTTAGCTGGTTACATCAGCAGCTCGCACTCTCAAACATTTTGACATTGACGAGCGCTGAGCCGCTGCACTGAACAAGAACACGCTAAATTAATTAGAATTTTTGAATCAAGTGGGCCGCGCGGCGGAAGGATATACCTACATTTACTACGATTCATTTTTTATATATATTTACGCAAAGGGCCGGCCCATATCAGAATCAGAATCAGAATCAGAATGAGCTTTATTGTTCAGGTATGCTTACACAAACAAGGAATTTGTTTTAGTGACAGAAGCTCTACAGTGCAACAGAAAGACAGCAACAGGACAGGACACAGATAATAAAAGAATAATTTACAAATAGGCAATGTACAAATAGCAAAAACACAATATATAGACAATTATGGTGTACAGGTCTAATATGTGCAAATCTGAAATGAAAAAAATAAGTATGTGTGTTGAATAAATAATTTATAATAGTGTTGTGTGTTCCACTTTTAATGTCAAGTGTTCATGAGATGGATTGCCTGAGGGAAGAATATTGTACAGCGGCCCACCGGGAAAACTCCCAGTGCTCCAGATGACCAGTCCACCCCTGTGTGTGTGTGTGTGTGTGTGTGTGTGTGTGTGTGTGTGTGTGTGTGTGTGTGTCAAAGCACGACTTTTTAACTGAAATTAAATAAATAACTTCATTTCAGCCAGCTGCCAAGGCAACATTTCTCAATTAACTTGATGTAATAACTAAAATTGAAATAAAAATGACTAAAAACTATATAGACATAAATTGGCAACAAATTTACTACAAGTTTAACTATAATTAAAATAAAAATGGAAAATATAAAATGCTGTTCCACAGCTAGCCTTATATTAACCATGTTCATATTTTTTTAACTGAATGAATTTGTTTTCATAATGAACAGATTTATGCAGATTCTAAGCAATTAATCCATTTTGAAAATATGATTATTTAAATAAAAATAAATAAATGCAATTAGTTAATAATAGACTACATGAACAAAATTAGGTGTAGATACAATTTTCACAAATTTTACTTAATTATAAATGGCAAGTAATACATTGAAAAAAAGTGAAATTCTAGCATTTATGTAATTTCCTTGTAAAGCATACTCCAATAATCTTTGTTTTAAAATTTCGAAAAATATTTTTTTGCACTGTATACACTCTTAAAAATAAAGGTGCTTCATGATGCCATAGAAGAACCTTTTTGTCTAAAATGGTTCCATAATGAACCTTTAACATCTGAAGAACCTTTCTGTTTCACAAAAGCTTCTTTGTGATGAAAGAAGGTTCTTCAGATTATAAAAAGGTAAGGAAGAGATGGTTCTTTAAAGAACCTTTGACAGAATGGTTCTTTGTGGAACCAAAAATGGTTCTTCTATGACATCGCTTGAAGAACCTTTTGAAGCACCTTTATTTTTAAAAGTGTAGCATGTTTTTTTTTTTTTTGACAGCAAAAATCTGACATTTTACGACATAAATGTTAAACTGTGTTTGTTAGTTAATGTTAAAATTATTCTGTTTGTGTTAAAACTGTCTAATCTAAATGGATGTCAGTTTGATATGCAATTCAGATACATTAATCATAAATGTATTTCTTTCTGCTTTGGTTCAGAATACTTTAAAATAGAGTACTCAGTGATCATGAGAAGTGAGTCATTCATTGCAGTTATTGCACTTACTGATAATTCACATACTGTTTTGAATCCACACTGAACACTGGTTTGTGTTTGTTTTCCAAAATGATATTCCATATATAACCGTAGTACAGTCAGAGTACTGCTGGAGCACACTGCAGTGATTGGCTGAGAATGTCTGAGTGCTGATTGGAGGCAGAGTCATTCGTTTCTCTGGTTTTCTTCAGCTTCTCTCTGCAGTCCGTCTCTCAGCTGCTCGATCTGTTTTTCCCATCGTTCTCATCTCTCGTAATTTGTCACCTAGCAACGCCGTCGACTGCTTCTGGTTTGTGTTCGAGGGCTTGATCGTTTCAGTCTGTCGTTTGACTGCGAGAGACTCAAACGCGATGCATTTCATATTCAAATGAACAAGAACAGCTGGATTATTCTGAAATAACACTGATCACTCAAACACTCTTTAATCTAGTTTAAAGTCTGTGAATTATTAAAGTAAGATGTCAGAAATACAGACATACAAATATAATTTATCGCATGTTAATCATCAGGTCTGAGTTGAGCAGAACTCTGATGTCATTCAACGCATGAAACCAGAACAAAACCAGAACCACAGAGAGACTGAGAATGCATGCTGATATGTTTGTATGTTCATACATATTCATGTCCTGTTTGTTGTGTATGTTGTTGTTTTAGCTCATTTAATATGCGCTGTGTGTCATGCATATTCATGAGAGCCGAACCTGCTTCATTATGATAATCCAGATGTGTGTGATGATGAATTCAGCTCTTGTTCTTTCATTCTCTCATCACAAGCACTCGATCAGCTTGGTTTCGCGACAGACGCTGAGACACACATGCAGGTCACATTCAGAGATTGTGAAAGTGCATTTTCATATTTCTCAGCGGCTCTATAAACACTCACATCCGTCACCTGTTTCTGCAACAATATGTGTTATGAGAAGCTCTTTACACATCAATCAAACTGAATTATTTTTCGGCCCACACAGATTCTGCATTCTCTGCTCCTATCGTGTCGTTACGCCTGTCTGTCTGTCTTCAGTTCCGCACAAAGGGAAGTGTTTTAAAGACCGAAAGTGAATGATCTTTTTTGATACAGACTAAAAGAGCAGAACTATATGCTTTATGAATATGTTTTAAATATTAATAACAACAATTAATTAGTATATCTCACTGTTGTTCAAAAGTTTGGGGTTTTTAATGTTTTTTAAAGAAGATTCTGCTGCTCACCAAGACTGCATTTATTTGATCAAAATACGAAAAAAAAACAGTAATATTGTGAAATATTTTTGCAATTTAAAACAGCTGTTTTCTATGTGAATATCTGTTAAACTGTAATTTATTTCTGTGATGCGCAGCTGAATTTTCAGCATCATTACTCCAGTCTTCAGTGTCACATGATTCTTCAGAAATCATTCTAATATGCTGATTTGCTGCTCAAGAAACATTTCTGATTATTATCAATGTTGAAAACAGCTGTGCTGCTCAATATTTTTGTGTAAACCATGATACATTTTATTTTTCATGATTCACAGATTACAATTGGTCTTTATTGTCATTTTAATTATTAATTAAAAAAATAAAACAACAAAAATATACTGACTCCAAACTTTTGAATGATAGTGTATATATACATGATCTTAATATTTATTATGTATTTATTTATTCGATTAAATGAAGAGTGTTGTGCACCATTCTTCCCTGTCTGACTGATTTGCTTCTAGCTGTAAAAGTCTCATTTTTAATCTGATCACACACATCACTATGTTCATCTTCTGGATCTCAGCGCTGAGCACTAAGCTCTGAATCGGACGTCAGATATTAGTCTTGTGTCTTCAATCTCAGCAGGGTTTCGCTCAGGAAAGCGTCTCTGTAAATCCTCCTCTAATCCGCCGGTAACTGTTACTCAGAACTAATTTAATTTATTCTCCTGAGGTTCGAGGAGGAGCGTGAAACACTCACAGCGTCTGTGAGCTCAGATCAGCAGAAAGAGTGTCTGATGAGTCTGATTCTCTCCGAGCGGAAACATCTGGCTCACAGCGCGTGAGGTCAGAGGTCATACACATATGAGCACTAGTCCAGAGGCTTGGGTCTGAGGCCAGGTCTGGATCAGAATCTGCATCTTTATGAGGTCCGGATGACGTTTTGTAATCACAACGGTCTTTTCTTCCAGGTCCAAGATGGCGGCACCGCATCTTAACGCGTTTTGTTAAATGAGCTGTTTTGATCCTGAAGATGTTGTTGATGTTTAACTCGGTTGTGTTTTTGCCTCCTTTTAGTCGTCAGCCAGAGATGAGCAATTTCTCACTTTGCTCCAAAACCCAAGTCCGGCCGAACTGACCTGTAAAGAGCCCCGCCCGCAAACAGGCCACGCCCACTCGCAGGACTAGCCAATCAGAATGCTCACTAATACTGCTTTTCCTCTAGTCCCTCCCCCTCCAATCAGCCCCTCCCCCGATCTATCTCTCCCCGTATCCCTTCTTCATGTGGAGAACATTTGCGCTAACTCTTGTGTCTTCTTACTAACCCCACAGCTTCAAGTTCTTCCAGTTTCATTTTGGATTTTGTGTTTGGTTTTGACCTGTTTGTGTTCCTTTGAAACGACTAACATCGTGTCATTCACGGAATGCGGGCCATCCGTTGTTTTCCGAATTAACTTGCGTACTGACGTACTAACCACAATAACAATACTGTTGTCATGTTTTTGTTTTGGTTGACAAATCCTTCGATGAAGAGATTCTGTTGCTTTAGTTCTCTCTTGCACACAAACCACATTAGGAAAAGAGAGACGAAGGCCGGTTTAAGACCGCCGCTCTTCAAAAGACCTTTATTGACTTCACAATTTGTCATTATTCTATATATTTTCTTTCCCTTCCCTTGTTTTTTTCCTAAAGCACTCAGGCATTGGACACGCTATGGTAAACAAACTGCATTATATGGTAGATATCATTCTAATTGTCTTCTACTTTGGTTTGCCCTGGATTTCGTTTCCTATTTCTATTCTGTTTGCTTATACTGACTACACAAATCCCCATTGGTATCAAGGTAGCAATCAGACTACAGACCTCCACTCTTTTCGTTTCACTGTCTCATTCGATCATGGTTTTGACTTTGTTTTGTCCATCCTGCATCTCCCCTCCCGTCAGAAAGATCTCGGGTTAAACGCTCGGTTTCTTGAGTCTCGGTCCATGTGTTCGCGATCTTACCCAATATTATTTATTACCCTCTTAACTGATATGAGCGTTCATTTGAGTGATCGTAAACGACCCCGGTGACAGGCAGTAAGGGTGTGAGGAATTCAGTAAAGCTGGTCGCAGCTAACAGGTAACGTTCTCAGAACCATTCTCTCAACAAACATTCTTCCGTAAATAGAACCTTCATTCAAAGTTATCTGATCTTTGATAATGTTAGTGCAAAAACACTATTTATATGTCGCTCATGGAACGTTTTCTGAAACATTTCAGTTGGACGTTCGTCTAAAGTTTTTTTTAAACATTACTGTTTCAGAGAACATTAAGATGTAACATTCCAGTAACATTTGCAAAATGATCAAATGGAATGTTTGCACTACCAAGAACATTTTGAACGTTCAGAAATAGTTTTGTGAGCTGAAGAGTGAATGTCCAGTCTTATGAAAGTGTTTTTACAGGCACAGAATCTGAGATTTCTCATTTTGATTTGAATATTATATTTTTATATTATTTGAATATTTCATCTTTCATCTTTATTTAACCCTCTAACTTCACACTTTAAGACTTGCACTCTATTTGTTTTCTAACTACTTGATCTCTTAAAAAAAAAATTTTTTAGATTTCTCTATTATTTTTCTATTCTATCTATTTGTTTAATTTTTATTAATTATAAAATTAACAGAAAAAAACTTTGCTATGTGTACTGTGTTAGGCTAACTGAGACTTGTCACAGCACTTACATATTATTACTCTTTTGTTGATTTTGATTGCTTCAATTGTCCTCATTTGTAAGTCGTTTTGGATAAAAGCGTCTGCTAAATAACTAAATGTAAATGTAAATATTATGATACTCAGTGAAAGTCTCTTTTCGGCATCACACCAGCGTGCAGTCCATTAGCTGCTAATGACAGCTCTTTTGATATCAGACTCAAGGTGATGCTTGGCAGCCAGAACCTCCGTCTCTCCTGGAGCTCCCGCTCTCCAGGGTGGATTTACTGCCCAGTTCAGAGCGGCCAGGCCTGGCCGTAAAACACAGCCTGAAACGAGGGCCAGAACCCCATTATAAGAGGCGCTCTGATTTATTCAACAGATCAGAAACGCAGCGATCAGAGCCTGACCCTCACTGTACCGAGCTCCACACTTTTGGGTTGGTTTGCTTCGTTAAGTCATAGAGACTTACGCCACTGTGAGTGATGATTTCATTAGTGTACGTACCCATAGGACAACTAACCTAATTATTAAACAAACATGAACAATTAATTATTACTGAAGTGCAGTAGCCTCTATAACTTCCAAGGGAAGGGTTATTGACAGAGACACAGCGCTCGTTCTGCTGTTTGGCAGATGAGAATCGACTGCAGATCTCAGCTGCGGTTTATTGAACTTTCAGACCAAACCAGTGCTGTTTTGTATAAGTCATTTACTATTATAATTAGCTTTCATTTCTATACTTTCCGTTTGTTATGTGCTTTTGTCATTTTATTAGTTTTTGTTCATTTCTATTTAGCTTTATTTTAATTTCGTGTCAGTTTTAGTCATTTTAGTACTTCAACTCATTTAAGTTTTTTAAGGTTCACATCTAATATTTATATTTTTAAGCGTCACTTCGATTAACATTTTTTTATGTCAGGTTTATTAATATTAATACTTAAGCTTAAACTTATTTACATCTAATATTTATATTTAAGCTTTATTTTAATAAACATACAATTTGTAATTTTTTATATGTTGTTATTTCAGTTCTTTTCATTTTAGTACTTATTTAAGTTTAGGTGTTTTAAGGTTTACATCTAAGGGACAGATTTACTAACAGCTTGCGTGAACCATCTTTTGGTGTTAAAATAGTACTGTCAGGATTTACTAAAGACGCGCAGTGAAGAATTAGCGAGAGTATTCAAATGAATCCCACAACGCGATTTACTAATGTTTGTGCTCATCAAATTACTGGCATTTGCACCATTATTTAATGTCCAAAAAAAGCATATCTTAAAGCAGGCTCTAATTTGAGCTGCTCTTGGTAGATTGTGCAGGTCATTATGGAAATGATCTGGATGTATCTGTGTACTTTAATGTGCTCATTGTCAGTAAATCATACGCAGAATTTTGCCCTCCCATCGGTGCTTTTATGGAATTGCGCAAATTTGTGCTAATAAGCTGGCCCTAAGTATTTATATATTGTTAAAGCTTTATTTCATTTAATTAAAACTATTATTAATAGTTTTATTTGTATTTCAGTTTTTGTCATTGTAGTACTTCAACATATTTTTTAAATGTTCTTTTTTTAGTTAGTTTTTAATTTTTTAGTTAGAATTTTACATCTAATATTTATATTTTATTTTTCATCAGCTTTATAATTTTAGTTAACACTAGCAACACTGGTCCAAATACGTTGTGAGGTGTGTGTCGCTGTGCCACAGATGAGCTTTAGCTTGAGCTGTAGCTCTTTACTGCCTGACACTGGACTCGTCAAACACGAGGCTCCGCCCACAGCCCCGCCCACAGTTGCATGGCATATAGGGACGTTTCTGTAATGCAGGACCTGTGTTCATTAACACTGTTACTAACTCAGTAATGAAACTCATGCATGACGTCGTTCAGCAGAAACACTCTTACTCTGATCCAGTGATATATGTATAAACTCTATACATATATGCAAATTTATGATCGAGCAGACCCTATAGAGATGAGCCACGCCCCCTTCTAATAGGAATAACTCAACATCCTGCATCTGGTTTGATCTGGGGTCAGCGTGATTGACAGGTCTCTCGCCTCCTGCCGCCAGATCCTCCAGGACGGCATTATCAGCCGGATCGCTAGCATTAGTATGCAATTATATAGATCTAATGAACTCTGGCAGGGGTTCGGCAGCCAAGAATAACAATATTTCTGAAGCAGAGACGGCCACGCTTTCCGTTTAGTTATTTGGCTGCGTAAATGACAGCCGTAGATGTCTGACAGCTTGCAGCCAGAGTCGTTCCACTCATTTCTACCATCATGTGACGTTTCCGAGCGCACATCGACGTTGGCTTCAGTCGAACTCTCCTGTTGTGCTTTCTTTGGTACAGTTGTGTGTAGGGCTGCGACGATAAATCGATGCAGAATCGATTCGTGGATCGATTCTAAGATTTTCGAATGCATCGCAATTCTCTCTGGAATTGATTCTGAGCTTAGATCTTAACAGCAGATGGTGCTCTAATCTAGTTTTTATCCGCACACTCGAATGCTCACGAAGAAGAGTGTTTGTGAGTAATTTCACCTCGGCTAAGAATGATTTTATGACGCCAGATTAATGTAAACAGTGCACTCTGAACACCCTTGTAATTCCCTTCAACTTTTTCGAATTTTATGAATGATTATTTGAGGTTCAAGTGTGTGTAAGCATTTGGAAACAAGCAAAGTACGGCTGTTTCTAAAGCATGCAGTGCCCTCTGCTGTTCAAAACTAAGCTCAGAATTGACTCGAGAAAGAAACGCAATGCGTTCGGAAAATCTCAGAATCGATGCTGAATCATTTCTCGATTCGTGATGCATCGACATATTTTCCCAGCCCTAGTGGTGTGCATGCTCCATCCGCTTGCATCTCGTCCACCCGCAGCGAGAGGGAGTCTGCGATGCCCAAGCTGAACGAACGAAAGCGTCTCGGCTTGCACGCAAATCTTTAGATTTTCAAAGCGCTCATTTTGTTGTGTCCCACCTCAGATTTAACCCCTTAATCAACTAAATGTTGCCGTTCCTCCATCTGTGCCGTGCTGTGACCCGTTCTGACTCTCTCCGCCATCGGCTTGCGCTCAGCATTTGCTTTTTGCCCTTCATCTGCAGCTCATTCCCAACGGACGCCATCTCGTTCAACCGCATGGCTTCTTCCCCATGTCGTGACTCTTTTGGATGGTTTATTTTATTTCCTCTTAACCTCAAAACCCACCAAATGTGACAATTCAGACCGACCTCTCTTGTCGAATCAAGTCACAAAGGATTTGACCAATTGACTGCTCTACTAATTGACTAAAACCCAAATTCTGTTACTAATCCGAATGAAACCTTTGTTGTAACTGTACTAACAACCATTTTTGTGTCTGACCTGCTCTTCTTTACTAAAGTACTAACCTCCAACCCCACATACGAGCACCACATGAGCTCCTCAGGCCTCCTCTTCCTCCTCCTGACCCCTCAGTCTCACTAACTCCTCCCAGGGCCTTTGGCTAGTTCGCTCCCCATTTCTCTCGTTTAGTTTGCGAAGTCCGCTCAGGGTCGTTTTCCAGCTGCCAGCCACTTGTCGAGGGACTCTGTGACCCGTCGGTCGGTCGCTTGCTGTCTGTGATTGTTGATGCGCGCATTGAGAGTGGAATAAACAGATTTTCAGTTTCTGTCTCTGTTTTTGATAGGTGAAGGTAAGTGATTTTAGAGAGCCGTCTCAGGAAGAACAGACGGCTGAAACCGCAGCTCTGGAGCTCAGGTAAGGACGACCACAGCGCTGTTATAACGGGACGAAGAAACATTCGGCTCAACTCACTTCATACAGTCAGCTCTGGGTTTCGTATTTGGACCGATAGAGGACAGTTACTAAGTGAAAGTCAGTGGGGTCTAACATCGTTTGGTTCACAGCGTTCTTCAAAATGTCATCTCTAATGAAATTCAAACAGGTTTGAACAACATGATGGAAAATAAATCATGACAGAATGATCATGTGGTGGTGAATTATCCCTTTAAAATTGAGTCAATATTTTGTTGTCACATGAATTTTGGTCTATTATTGCAGTCAGTGCATTGTTAATAGCTTGCAATGTTTCATATTTTTGTCAAGAGTATGCTGAAATCACTTGATTATTGTCATGATAATTTTTTGTCTAAAATTGATTTCACTGATGGATGAGCGTTGAGTGCTGGTGTGCTTCAGACCGCTGAATCATACTCGTCTTTTGTGCATTATGAAGTCAGTCTGAATGTTGCCTGTGGATTTCAGATGAACTCCACTCGTGAGAGAGAAAGATCTCAAGGAACTATTTCTGCTGTTTAGTATCATGATTTTGATTCAGTTTTTTGTTTTGTTGTACAGTAAGTGTTCAAGTTTGATTCTGTCATGCTCTAATTGTTTTTGTGCCAGAATAATACTGTCAAAATACCAATACTAATACTAATATTAATCTAAACATCCTTAAAACAAGATACCATTTACTCACAGAATGTTTTTTTAGGGCATATATATTTAAACCACATCTGCGATTCACCACAGGTGAATACAGTAAAAAAAAAAATAATAATAATAATTATAATAAAATAAAATAACTAATAGATATCAGCATAATTCCCCAATTGATTGATTACATAAAGAATTGCAAAAAAATTTTGTATACTGTCAGCAGACAGAAAACAAATACATTTTCACCATGTTTTTTTGGGGGAAAAAATATATAAATAAGTGTGAATGAAATATGAATAAACCCCTCAGGAAAAAATCCTTCAGAGTACAGAGGGGAATAAAACTGCTGAACTCATTTAGAGAAAACAGCCTTTAAAGATATGTACTGTAATTGAAATCTACAGACACAAATTTGAACTTAAATGTGTATTTTGGATGTTTTCTTTATTTAAACAAGAAAAAAATGAGGATTCAAGAGACATTCTCTGAAAACATCTCTTATTCTCCTACACATTTAGTATCAGAAACATGATCTTATTTCAAGGATGTTTAGATATTATTAGAAAACAACACTAATATTGATTAAGGAAATGATATTTTAACAGATATGGTTCACTTGATTTCTATCAGAATACGTTGGTCATGATGTGCGTGATGGATGGGTGTCCTCAGCACTGAGCATGTTTCAGACCGCTGACTCATTTGATGTGTGTTTTGCAGTCAGTTTTAATCTTGTGGTTTTTGTACAAACTCACTCGTGAGGGAGAAAGTTATTTGTAAATGCTACTGCTTCTGTACAATGCAAACAGAGACGATATCTCTGTTTGCATTGAACTTTCATTGCTGCAACTTTGCAGATATTGTTTATGCTCAAACAGCAACACTACAACTTTGCACACTAACTAATATTAAAAAAGTGAAATCGCAATCAACCACCCATTTAATATAATGTAGTGTTTACAATATAGATTTTTTGGTTATCAGACGTCTGCTTGTGTTTACCTGAGGTAGATCTTCATGTGTTTGAGCTCTCTTCACACTGACAGACATCTGTCAAACGTTATTCATAGAATAAGTTGTTATTCCGTGTTGACAAGGAATCAGTTTTCTCGATGCTAAAAATGAACATATTTGTGTATCAGTGCAATTATAATGCATCATACCATAAACAAGATGAAGAGTTATTAATGCATGAATCAAACTGTGACACATACTTATATACATTATATTCAAAATTTTGGGAAAGTGTTTTTTGTTTGTTTGTTTTGTTTTTGAAAGAAGTCTCTTCTGCTCACTGAGGCTGCATTTATTTGATCAAAAATACAGTAAAAATTATGAAATATTAGTACAATTCAAAATAGATGTTTTCTATGTGAATATCTGTTAAATTGTAATTTATTTCTGTGATGCGCAGCTGTATTTTCAGCATCATTACTCCAGTCTTCAGTGTCACATGATCCTTCAGAAATCATTCTAATATGCTGATTTACTGCTCAAGAAACATTTCTCATTATTATCAAATTTGAAAACAGTTGTGCTGCACAATATTTTTATGGAAACTGTGATACATTTTATTTTTCAGGATTCACAGATGAATAGAAAGTTCAAAAGAACAGCATTTATTTGAAATATAATTTTTTTAACATAATAAATGTATTTACTGCCACTTTTCATCACTTTAATGCATCCTTGATGAATAAAAATACTTAAAAATCTTACTGACACCAAACTTGTGAACAGCAGTGTAGTTTATGTGTCAGAAACACATCATAAAGAAAGAAAAAAATCTGTTGCAGTAACATGAATTTCTCCTCGTTTTTCTAAGCAGGGCAGAGCTAATTGTCTAGTGTAGTCTAGTGTGAGTGAGGCTTCAGTTTCGAGAGAGTTTCTCTGTTTGCTGACGTTATGACACTCACTGATCGTGTTGTGTTGATGCTCAGATCTGCAGGACGCTTCTGTCAGACAGATGTGATGGCGTTCAGACGTGTCCATTAGCTCGCTCGGGTCCGGGGAACAACAGTTTGTCTGTGGCAGGTGGTTTGGCCGATATAAATGAGCTGCCAGCGCTCGTCTAATGCAAACAGCGCTCCACTGTATCAATATGAAATAATTATTTCATGGCTGACAGGTGATCAATTCTGCCAGATGTATTAGAACGGCCCGATGACAACAAGATGGAGGATTTTATCAAGGAAAGTCGCTGCGCTGTGATATTGTGTCTTCACGCTCAGACTGGTTAGTGTGACGCTGCTAACCGCACTAACGAGAGTCGAACTCAACTCACAGATCACGTGATTTAAGCAGCTGATGCTGACAGAAGAGCAGGGCTTGATGTTCACTGAGCTGAAGAATCTGAATCATTCAGCGCTTCACACGACTGCTTTCAGTCAACTGGTTTGTCTTGACTGCTTCAGAAAACTATCAGTAAGTTAAGTTCTGCTGTTTAGCCTCATGATTTGGACTACATTTGTAATTTAGTTGTCCTTATTGAGATTTCTCAATTGTTTTTGTGCCAGAATAATACTGTCAAAGCACTAACCCTAATCTAAACATCTATAAAACAAAATGCATGCAAACTCAATTTGCCATGAGTGTGAGTGTGTGGGTGGGTGTGGGGGGTGGGTGAGTGTGGGTGTGAGTGTGTGTGTGAGTGTGGGGGTGTGTGGGTGTGAGTGTGTGGGTGTGGGTGTGAGTGTGAGTGTGTGTGGGTGTGAGTGTGTGGGTGTGTGGGTGTGAGTGTGTGAGTGTGTGTGTGTGTGGGTGTGAGTGTGAGTGTGTGTGTGTGTGTGGGTGAGTGTGGGTGTGAGTGTGGGTGTGAGTGTGTGGGGGTGGGTGGGTGTGAGTGTGTGAGTGTGTGTGTGTGTGAGTGTGGGTGTGTGTGTGAGTGTGGGTGTGAGTGTGTGAGTGTGTGGGTGTGTGGGTGTGAGTGTGAGTGTGTGTGTGTGTGGGTGTGAGTGTGAGTGTGTGTGTGTGTGTGTGTGGGTGAGTGTGGGTGTGAGTGTGGGTGTGAGTGTGTGGGGGTGGGTGGGTGTGAGTGTGTGAGTGTGGGTGTGAGTGTGTGGGTGTGTGGGTGTGAGTGTGAGTGTGTGTGTGTGTGGGTGTGAGTGTGAGTGTGTGTGTGTGTGGTGTGAGTGTGTGGGTGTGAGTGTGTGTGTGTGAGTGTGGGTGTGAGTGTGTGTGTGTGTGGGTGTGTGGGTGTGAATGTGTGAGTGTGTGGGTGTGAGTGTGAGTGTGTGTGTGTGTGTGTGTGTGGGTGTGAGTGTGGGTGTGTGGGGGGTGGGTGGGTGTGAGTGTGGGGGTGTGTGTGGGGGTGTGAGTGTGTGTGTGTGTGGGTGTGTGTGTGGGTGTGAGTGTGGGTGTGTGGGGGTGGGTGTGTGTGAGTGTGGGGGTGTGTGTGGGGGTGTGGGTGTGAGTGTGAGTGTGTGGGTGTGTGTGTGTGTGGGTGTGGGGGTGTGTGTGGGGGGTGTGGGTGTGAGTGGGTGTGGGGGGTGTGTGTGGGGGTGTGGGTGTGAGTGTGTGAGTGTGTGTGTGTGTGGGTGTGAGTGTGAGTGTGTGTGTGTGTGGGTGTGAGTGTGTGTGTGTGTGGGTGTGAGTGTGAGTGTGTGGGTGTGTGTGTGTGTGGGTGTGGGGGTGTGTGTGGGGGTGTGGGTGTGAGTGTGTGTGTGGGTGTGGGGGTGTGTGTGGGTGTGAGTGTGAGTGTGTGTGTGGTGTGGGGGTGTGTGTGGGGGTGAGTGTGTGTGTGTGTGTGTGAGTGTGAGTGTGAGGGTGTGTGTGTGTGTGGGTGTGGGGGTGTGTGTGGGGGTGTGGGTGTGAGTGTGTGTGTGAGTGTGAGTGTGTGTGTGTGTGGGTGAGTGTGAGTGTGTGGGTGTGTGGGTGAGTGTGGGTGTGAGTGTGTGTGTGTGGTGTGGGTGTGAGTGTGTGTGTGTGTGGGTGTGTGGGTGTGAATGTGTGAGTGTGTGGGTGTGAGTGTGAGTGTGTGTGTGTGTGTGTGTGGGTGTGAGTGTGGGTGTGTGGGGGTGGGTGGGTGTGAGTGTGGGGGTGTGTGTGGGGGTGGTGGGGGTGTGTGTGTGTGGGTGTGTGTGTGGGGGTGAGTGTGTGTGTGTGGGGGTGGGTGGGTGTGAGTGTGTGTGAGTGTGGGTGGGTGTGTGTGGGGGTGTGGGTGTGAGTGTGTGAGTGTGTGTGTGTGGGTGTGGAGTGTGAGTGTGTGGTGTGGGGGTGTGGAGTGTGTGTGTGGTGTGGTGTGTGGGGGTGTGTGGGGGTGGGGGGTGTGAGTGTGTGTGAGTGTGGGGGTGTGTGTGGGGGTGGGGTGTGAGTGTGTGTGTGTGTGGGTGTGAGTGTGTGTGTGTGTGGGTGTGAGTGAGTGTGTGGGTGTGTGTGGGGTGTGGGTGGGGTTGTGTGGGGGGTGTGGGTGTGGGGTGTGTGTGGGGGGTGTGGTGGGTGTGAGTGTGAGTGTGTGTGTGGGGTGTGGGGGTGTGTGTGGGTGTGGTGTGTGTGTGTGTGGGTGTGGAGGGTGAGTGTGTGGGTGTGTGTGGGGGTGAGTGTGTGTGTGTGGTGTGGGTGTGAGTGTGGGTGTGTGGGGGTGGTGGGTGTGAGTGTGGGGGGTGTGTGTGGGGGTGTGGGTGTGTGTGGGGTGGGTGTGTGTGTGGGTGTGGGTGGGGTGTGGGGTGGGTGGGTGTGGTGGGTGTGGTGTGGGGGTGTGTGTGGGGGTGTGGTGTGGTGTGAGAGTGTGTGTGTGTGGGTGTGAGTGTGGTGTGTGTGTGGGTGTGTGTGTGTGTGTGGGTGTGGTGTGAGTGTGTGTGGGGTGTGTGTGTGTGGGGTGTGGGGGGGTGTGGGGTGTGGTGGGGGTGTGGGTGTGAGTGTGTGTGGGGTGTGGGGGTGGTGTGGGGTGAGTGTGGGTGTGTGTGGGTGTGGGGGTGTGTGTGGGGGTGTGGGTGTGTGTGTGGGGTGTGGGTGGGTGGGTGAGTGTGAGTGTGTGGGTGGGGTGTGGTGTGTGTGTGTGTGGGTGTGTGTGGGTGTGTGGTGTGGTGTGTCTGTGTGTGTGGGTGTGAGTGTGGGTGGGTGGGTGTGTGGGGGTGGGTGGGTGTGAGTGTGTGTGGTGTGGGGGTGTGGGTGGGTGGGGTGTGGGTAGGGGTGTGGTTGGGTGGGTGTGGGGGGGTGGGGGTGGGGGTGTGTGTGTGTGTTGTAAGTGTGGTTGATTGTGATTGTGTGTGTGTCAGGAAAAACACAACACTCCACTGCACACACACACTCCTGCTCTCTCTCTCTCTCTGTCTCTCTCTCTCTGTCTCACTCGCTCTCTCTCTGTCTCACTCTCTCTCTCTCTCTGTCTCTCTCTCTCTCTATGTCTCTCTCTCTATGTCTCTCTCTCTCTCTCTCTCTCTCTCTCTGTCTCTCTCTCTCTCTCTCTCTCTCTCTCTCTCTCTCTCTCTCTCTCTCTCTCTCAGTGTTTTATTCATTCTCTGGTGCTGCTGCATTACTGTGTTGTGTTTGCAGTGCAGTGCGAGAGCTGCAGTTCTTTCTGGTTTAGCGCTGATGGCGTTAGTATTCCAGTGTGTTTGGGTGAGGGATTACGTGTGCTTATCTGAACATGCTCTCTGTCTTGTCACGAGGGGTTTTAGGATAAATAAGTCAATATATCTAAGAGACAAACGGCCATTAACACATTATCAGCCCTGTGAGCCTGTAAGATGTCCTGTTATCTGGCCTTGAGCGGCTGTGTTTCAGACGCAGACGAGTGTGTTTTCTCTGCGTATCTGCAGGAGCTTCAGTCTCTCTGAGATCAATCCGCAGATCACATCTAATGCACACACACAGCACTGGATTCTGGATCCTGTTAACACTCACATACTATAGATCATCCAGCTCTGATCTGATAAATGTGACTATAAGACATGAAGATATTAATATATTATCAACATTATCATCATGATTTTCTGTAAATCTGCTTTAAAACAGTGTGTGAAAACACTTTACAAACAAATTTGACTTGTTAATACAGTGCTTCTTAACTGATTTTGCAAGTGCAGAAGCAGAAGTGTTTATTACACAAAAGTAACAAAAATGCCCTTAAAATCAAACGTTATTTTATTACTTCAAGTGTAAAATGAATTTTATAATGAACTGCACAGGCTCAACACATTGTAGAATTATTAACATGACATAGATGACTGATTTACTTTTTATTTCTCTTGAATTGGTTTCTTGCTGAAAATTCACTTTGCAAAATTGTGTTCATCCTTAATTAATGTCATCTAGGTCATATATTTATATCTTGTGTACATATATGTTTTATCTTAGTTTTATGTTTTTGAACTAAATAAAACAGAATTTGAGGTCATTAGACATGCAGGTGCAAGGAATGTATGTAATATTAATCACATGATATTCAGTGCATTGCTCAGATTGCTCATGAAAACCCCTGATCTCACTTGTTTTAAAAAGTTTTGTTTTCTTGTTTTCAATTGCAAATATTTAAACATTCCTAAAATATATTTACTTGAGAAGCAAAATTATTTAATATGTTTAGTCTTGTTTTGTTGAAAATGTACCAAAATTAAATTAGTTTATGCTTAAAACAAGGAAAACATATCTGCCAGTGGACTCATAAAAATAACTTAATTGAAAGAGAAAGTGTGAGCTCATTTAATTTTGATACTTTTTTTTTTTTTTTTTTTTTTTCAGAAAACAAGACGTAATATCTTAAGTCATTTTGCTTAAGGATGTTTAGATATTTGTACTGGAAAATAAGACTAAAATACAGAGTAAAATAATTTTTTGCACTGCGTGAGAGTGTGTGTAATAGTGTTTTGAGTGTGTGTGTGTGTGTGTGTGAGAGCAGTAAAGCCACACAGGCGTGATGATGTTTCATGCGTCTGACAGGCGAATGCTCTTCTGCAGCAGCTGATTGCATTAGTGTCTGTTCATGGAGCGACGGGTGATTTTTCTTCCCATAAATCACATGAATCTGTGTGTTCGGTCAAGCAACTGGGGGAAACTCTCGTCATATAATCGCTTTCCACCTATTACATCATTTTCCTGGTGGTTTATATATAAATGTATATTTAATTGACTAGCGTTCACCTGGCGTTTGTCCGCAGGCGAATCCTGAGGCAGTTAGAAGGAGTAAATGAGTTACTGTGTAAATCTGACACTTTCAACAGCAGTCTGCTCTTCTTATATGGAATTAGTATTATACACGCAGCTATTGTGAGCTTATGGATATTAATCAAGAGATTACATATTCTGTAATTTTACCAATTAATTTGTCACACTGCAGAATTGTAGTACAAAAGAATCATGTTCTTCCTCTTGTTTTCCAGTACAAATATATAAACATTCTTAAATCAAGATACATTTACTTAAGCAGCAAAATAACCTAAGATATGAAGTCTAGTTTTCTGGAAAAAAAAAGTATCTAAATGAAGTGAGTTTATGATTAAAACAAGAACAAATATCTGTCTGTGGAGTCACTTGTTTTCCCTTTAAATTAAGCTTGTTTTTCTGACCCCGCTGGCTGAAATTTTTTTAATGTTTTAAGAATAAACTAACCAAAAATCATCAAACATATAAACTCTCCTAAATCAAGACACAGTTAGTCTAGAAGCAAAATAAGATATTGAGTCTTGTTTTCTGGGGAAAAAGTAAAACTTTTTTTTTTTTTTTTTAATTGAGACTTTTTACTTAAAACAAGGAAAAATATCTGTCAGTGGAGTTAGAATAAATAATCTTGTTTTCTCTTTTAAATTTAAGATTATTTTTCTTGATTTTGTGGCAGATTTTTTTTTTTTTTTCTCATTTAAGCATAATTTTGGCACATTTTTCATAAAATAAGACTTAAATGATTTTAAAATGTTTAGATATTTGTACTGGAAAACAAGACAAAAACTGAGGCAGTCACTCGTGTACGGCATTTTCCAGAAAATAAGTCGCACATATAAGTCACATCAGGTCAAAATTGCATTGTTGAGTGAAAGAAAAAACACAGACAAGCCACATTTTATTATTACATTCAGAAATAATATCGTTAAATACAACAAAATGTTTCTAAATATTGTAAACAACATAAATGTCACATAAATGTTTTGTTGTGGTTTTTGCTCCCCATGTGTTCCCTGTGACCCAGTTTCTCCCCAGTCTGATTGTTAATTTGCTCCAGGTGTGTCTCCTTAGTTCTTTGATTGTCCTGTCTTTAAAAGCCCCAGTCCTTTCAGTTAGTGTTTGTCGGTCTTTGAATGTCTTCAGATGCTCTATGTTCCCTATATGGTTTATTAAAGACTCTCAGTTTGTGAATTCTCCGTGTCTCCTCGTTCCTGGCTCCAGCGTACGTGACAATAAACATGTATTTTAGCTCCTCTCACTCCACAACAAATCCTTTACATATAACCTTTTTTTAGAGCAGAAAAGGAATTAAAAATATAAAACAAACATAAATTATAGCAGAATTCATTATAAACAAATTGATTATAAACACCAAGCTTAAACGAGTTCATTTAAAGCTGAATGTGCTGCACAA
>CM077221.1:496708-511708 GCA_039654775.1 Spinibarbus caldwelli
TCAATTCAATTCAATTCAATTCTCTCTCTCTCTCTGCAAAAATACATTTTGCATTGCCAAAGCATTGAGACAACAAAGAAAATGGTTTATAACATATGAACATTTACATTAGAACTTATAAACATTTATTTATATATTATAACTAATATGTCATTTATAACTAATATGGAAATGTCATTTACACTCACAGATACGTAAAGGAAAGAAAAAAAAACTTACAATACAGAAGTCATGTAGTAACTACTGGACTGAGAATTGGAGCATTATGCTCATCTGTTGGCTGTTTGTTTCTGGGTTGTGGTTGCTCCTCAGGTGATGCACGATGCTACAAATTTTGCAGCAATAACTGCACATTTGGCTTTTTCGCCAAGAATGAAACAAAGTTTTTCGGTTGGGCTACAAATGTTAAATTGGGGAAATATATGATTAATTTTGGAGTAAAAGTGGCCTCAAATGTTTTGGTATTTTGGGCACTCTGTGAGGAAGTGAACCATATCTGTCTGCACCGGCTCGACTCTACAGCCAGACTGTGCTCGCTGAGTGTGTGTGTGTGTGTGTGTGTGTGTGTGTGTGTGTCTGCACCGGCCCGACTCTACAGCCAGACTGTGCTCGCTGAGTGAGTGTGTGTGTGTGTGTGTGTGTGTGTGTGTGTGTGTGTGTGTGTGTGTGTGTCTGCGCCGGCCTGTCTCTACAGCCAGACTGTGCTCGCTGAGTGTGTGTGTGTGTGTGTGTGTGTGTGTGTGTGTGTGTGTGTGTCGGCCCGTCTCTACAGCCAGACTGTGCTCGCTGTGTGTGTGTGTGTGTGTGTGTGTGTGTGTGTGTGTGTGTGTCGGCCCGTCTCTACAGCCAGACTGTGCTCGCTGAGTCTGTAGATCGTCAGTGTTTTCCTGAGTTTCACATCAGTCACTGTGCTCAGGTAGCTTACCATGGTATACTCTCAATTTAGTGCCGAATAACATTCTAATTTGTGTTTGTTTTTGATGGTGTTTGTCCAATGGGTGACTATCTCTCACTATGTCTCTCACTATGTCTCTCTCTCTCTCTCTCTCTCTCTCTCTCTCTCTCTATGTCTCTCTCTCTCTCTCTCTCTCTCTCTATGTCTCTCTCTCTCTCTCTCTCTATGTCTCTCTCTCTCTCTCTCTCTCTCTCTCTATGTCTCTCTCTCAGGGGTCTGTCTCACAGGTGGCTGTCAGCTGGTTCTCTCTCTCGCTGTAATGATTTATTTATCATAATAACGCTGGAGTCCAGTTCAGAAACGAGCGCTGAAAACACTGACATAATGCCAGACCGTTACCACACACACACACACTCACACACACACACACACACACACACACACACACACACTTACACTCATACACTGACCTAATGAGAATTCACACTCACTTGCACACACTCACAGATTAACACACACTCACACACATACACTCACTCTCTCACCCACACACACGCTGAAAATGAGAATTTCAATCCTTCTGGAATCATGTGACAAACGAAAAACTATTTAAACAACGATGTTTCACACCAACTTTCTGTTTCAATAGGAAACACGAGAACACGCAGGAAAGCAGAGTGGCTCGTCACATCAGGACAAAACACAACGTAAAGCCCACATGCACCTTCATACACTCTGAAAAATAAAGCTTTATTGGCAGCGATGATTCTATGAAACCTTTGCACTGGACAAAACGTTCTTTATATTATTAAAAAGAAAAAACAACTTTATTTTTAAGAGTGTAGACAAGAGACGGAGCCCTGATTTTCGGTCCGAACCCAGAGACTGACATCAGCTCCACAACATTCGCAAGAGTACGACAGCAGACATAAAAATGTGTTGAGCTGTACGGCAGAACGAAAGAAAGAGAAGAGCTTTCTGCGATGATGACCATGGCTCTGAGAAACGCTTCTTCAGGCGCAGCTGATTCACGAATCGCTGCAGATTTCTCCTCGTGAAGCTGACCGAGCTCTGAAGAGACAGGCGTCTGCAGCAGCTGATGGAGCACGTTTAATTAGAAGCTGCTTCGTGTTTTGTTTTAGTGTTTTAGTGCGTGATAGTCGTTGAATAAAAATATAATTTGACAGATAAAGTCGTCTGTCTCGCTGCCAAGCGTCAACCTTTATCAGCGCAGGTTTTAATTGGACACGTTCAGTCAGAAAGGCCAAAAACATTATTATTCAACAAATAAGTGATCCTGACAAATCATTTTAAAAAGCCAAGCGATGCAGTAAACACATTTGTGAGTGCGTGTTGGTTTGTTAATCGTTACAGTCTCCCTCAGGATGATAGAAACACACTCTCAATCAGAGCTTTTAGCAGGAAAATGCATCTGAACTGCTGAAGAGCCGTGAAATGAGTTATGAAACACCATCAGCCGCTCTGATTCTCTGACTGACTACAGCAGGAGACCATCAGAGAAACATTCACTCACAAATACTGAGAAAAAGGGGAAACACTTTATTTTAAGGTGTCCTTGTTACACGTTACATCTATTTACTATTATAATAACAATAAATTATGCATAAATACATGCATAATTACAAGTAACCCTAAGCCAAACCCTAATCCTAAACATATAGTGAATACATCGAGTTAATTAATGTTACTCAGTACTTAAATGTATAATTACACTCTAACAAGGACACCTTAAAATAAAGTGTAACCGAAAAAGGCTTCAGAGCAGAGGGATTGCATCAAAATGAAATGAAATAAATAAATAATTAAATAATTCAAAAAGAATTGAATTTTGTTTGCATTACCAAAACATTACTCTTTCGGTTAAAATCTTAACTGAAAATGTGAACCCTTACCAAGTTTATAATAGTTTACTAAAGGTAAAACCATTAAACAAATTAAAAATTAAAAATTCTTCCATACAATAAACATTAACTGAAATAAAATGTAAAAAAAAAAATATATATATATATGACAAAAAAAAAAAAAAAAAAAATATGAAAACTTTAAGTACAATTAACATGAAAACTATAAATAAAAAGTAAAAAAAATATATATAAAAAAGTCAGTAAAATCTAATTCAAAATACACTAGTCAACATTTGAAGTGGATCAAAAGCTTTCTTCAAAGTTTCTTCATTCTTGTCTTAGGACAACTTTGATGAACTTTTTTGATCCACTTCAAATGTTGACTACTGTATTAACAAAAACGAATAACACTTTCTTAGTCTTTTGCTCACATTATTGAAATGGAAGCGTGTTCTTGTCAGTATGATGTAGCGTGTGTTTCTGGTAACTGTAAGCGTGTCAGCAGACGTGAGTTTGGTGTTCAGCTGCGTTTGAAGAAGCGTTTCTCGCAGCGGAGCCGCCAGCAGCAGCAGCTCAGCCACAATGCCTGATTAATGCCGTGTCTCTGTCTCTCTGCTCCTGCGGGACTCTCTCTGTCTCTCTTATCCCTGCCGCAGGTCACCATCTCAGTGGACGGCATTCTGACCACCACCGGGTACACGCAGGAGGACTACACCATGCTGGGCTCAGACGACTTCTTCTACATCGGAGGAAGCCCCAACACAGCTGATCTGCCCGGGTCTCCCGTCAGCAACAACTTCATGGGCTGCCTGAAGGACGTGAGTCTGATGATGAACCCTTGAGCTGAACAAAATCAGGTCTTCCCTGTTAAATATGACCGGCCTTTTACAAATCTCTCATTATACTATATTATCACCAGATATTGGATTCGAGTCACTATTAACATTACCTTTCTCCACAAAAGCTGGCATGCAGTTCTACTTCTGACTCTGGAAATGTTGCTGTGCGTATCGGGCGCTGGGCCTCAAGTGCCTACACATTAAAGACAAAAATGTATTGCCTTGAAGATGTCACCTCCTCTATCAACACCAAATCTTCTTTCTGCAAACAGAAAATAAAAATGTGATGCTGTACTGATAGAATTCTAGGCTGTTGGGAGCAGTCACAAATAAAAACAGCCCTTAGAAGTCAGGGGCATATTGAAATGTGGAAGTCAGTTAATTAAAAGGTCTTCAAAACAAAGTCTCTGCAAGGCTACAGTGGTGCTGGCTGACAAGTCCTGATTATCATTCGTTACTATTGAAGTAATACGTTTTGTAATTGTCAGTGCACAGGTCTTAAAGATAGTACAAAACAAACCTGTTATTAAAATGCACAATACACAGATGCAGACTAGAGTGAAGTCAGAATGTACAGACATCGGTCCCAAATCGTTGTATTTTAGAAAAATATTAAATGGCAAACTGTACGTGGCGCTGCATGATTTTGAACAGCTGTTGGGTGCCAGAATAGAATTGAGTGTGCATATTATGAATCATAACCCGCCAAATGAGCTAGTGATTTGATGTGCGTTACCCACCTGACTTCACTGGAGCTATAATAATCTCTGAAAATATTGGCCTGACGCTTTACTATCGGGGCTCTGCAGCTAGCTACTGTTGGCTAATCAAATCTACAACGGGTTTAGCTAACGTTACGTATTTAGATGGAGAGCATGAGAAGAGAGAATAATTAAGTTCACTTGTCACTGAGTTTAGGATGTTAAATTAGTTATCTTACCCAGTAAACGACCTGCTGCTCGCCATGATACGACCTCGCTCGCTCTTCTGTCAGACTGCGGCGGAAGAGGCGGGGATTCCGGGGAAACGTTGTGGGCGTGGCCAACCTGTGACTTCAATCGAGAGTGACCAATAGAAAAAGGCCTTTCATCCTGGTGGGTAGAGACCGCCCACTGAGACACAGCTTCACTCACAAACAAAACTTTTCAGACCCGCAAACAAAAGACGGCAGAAAAGAGAGCAACATTTGTGGTTTCGTGATGAAAAGTGTTTGAAGTGCATAAAGAAAAACAAGATTTTTACACACACTGCAAATTATTTTGTTTTCCATTTCTTCATTTTTGAGCCTTAAGAAGACTTTTTTTTTTTTAATTACAAAATAATTAGTTTTGCTCTCAAGCACAGTATTTTTGATTGAATAAAAAAGACACAAAAGAAACTCCATAGGTAACAAGCATTATTTCTGGTTAATTTGTGCAGTATTCACTCAAAAAACTGAGATGCATGAGCTTGGATCAATGAGGCCTACGATCAGACAGTTCCAGAAAGAAACACAAAACCTGTGCTAACTGGAAGAAAACAGGCTGATGAAAAGACGAAATCCAAGATTTGGTGATAATATAGCATAATCAGAGATTTATAAGCAGGAACACCACAAGGTGGGAAAAAAATCCCCCCCAAAAATACAAAAGTTTTTTGGTTAGTTATATTCTGTGTGAGCAAAGTCAGCATTTTCAGGAAAAAGAAAATGATCCGGGTCAAAATGAGTGAAACACAATCTGAGGGTCAAAGGTGAAGAGTTTGTGTGAGCAGATGTAATGATGTGTGTGAGTTGGGGGCGGAGCTAACAGTTTGAGTGACGGCAGGAGGGCGGAGTGTATTGCTGTTATCACTGTGAAAAATAGTTTTGCTGCTTGTACAACTAAATTAAAACGAGATAAAGCAACTGCTGAACATTTTGTCACTACTTCAGTATATTGTGCTCCATCTACTTATGTAAATATGCAAAATAATGTAAAATTATGTAAAGATATAAAATCCACACAAATCCATTAGTGTAAATCATTTTTGTTGCATTGACTGAAACTGGGCAGTGGATTTCAAGCTCTGCATGACATTGAATTAATTTTTAAACACTGAAGTGAAGTGTCATTTTATGTTTTTGGAGTAAAGAGAAAGACCTGCTGATGTTTAACATTTGACATTTAAAAGGAGTTCATGTTGAAGTTTTTTGTGGTTCCCATGAATTCTGTATAGTTATTAATATCACTCACTCTTTTAAGGTTAGTTTTGTAGTGTATTGACAACTGTTAGCCTAATTTCTTTTAGTATGTCATGTTGTTCATTTTTAATAGTCTTTACTCAAAACACGTGATGAAATCTACCTAGACTAATTGAGAGCAAATTCTTTTTTTTTTTTCATTGAATGCCACATAGCAGATTTAATTTGACTAGACAGTTGGAATATCATTAGTTTCCCATGGAGTGAAAACCCATGTGAATAGAAATGATATTTATGAGTGTTAAATGCAGCAGTTAGACTAATATTTAATGTAATTTCTTCTGTCATTTATTTATTTCCCATTGAGGCTACTCGTAATTCGCTTGTTTGCCTATTTTGGATGACATATTCTTTTGCAAGTAATTACAAGTTTTATGAATCTTTGGTGTAACTCACCTTAATCAAATGGCTCCTTTTCATAATTATAGCTTCCAGTGCTGTTCTGTGAATGCCTGCGTTGAGAAACGCTGCTGAAGTTGTGTTTGTAGTGACAGAAATTAATGCTTATTATCAATCGCATAGGATGGAAAAACTTAAAGGAGAAATTCACCGCTGACAATACTGCTAGGAATGTTTGTATTATTATTATTATTATTATTATTATTATTATTATTATTTATCTATGCTACAGTAAACTTGATATCTAGGTGCAGATATCATATAAAACCGACATTGTAACAATACAAAGCTGGGTGAAAATCTGTGACCTTGTCATTTAATGAATCTGCACTTTATATGCTTAAAATCCTGCAAACAATTATTCTGCATGTCTGTATATACAGTGGTGGCCAAAATGATTAGAACACTAGTATTATCAGCAGCGAAAAATGGTTTTTAAGTCAGTTATTTCTATCTTTTGCTGTAGTGTGTCAGTAGGAAACATCAGTTTACATTTCCAAACATTCATTTAGCCATTAATTGTAATAATCCAGTGAGATTTTAGTTTACTCCACACAGAGATCTGATCTGATCATCATCAGTCTGTCTGGAATGACATGAAGAAACAGAACAAACTGAGACAGACTCAATCCAGAAGAACTGATGCTTCAAGAAACCTACCTGCAAAGCTACAGTACTGTTAAAAGATTTAGGCACTTGTGTAAAAATGCTGTAAAGTGAGGATGCTGTCAAAAATAATGTCACAAATAGATTTTCTTTATCAATTAACTTCTATGAACTAAATGAAATCAACATTTGTTGTGAGCATCCTTTGTGTTTAAAGCAGCTTTTGCTCTCGGTGCACTTGAGCAGAGTTTCTCAGGAGCTTTGCAGGTAGCTTTCTTGAAGTATCAGTTCTTCTGGATTTAGTCTGTCTCAGTTTGTTCTGTTTCTTCATGTCATTCCAGACAGACTGATGATGATCAGATCAGATCTCAAAAATCTCACTGGATTATTACAATTAATGTCTAAATGAATGTTTGGAAATGTAAACTGATATTTCCTACTGACACACTAGGCAAGGCAAGTTTATTTATATAGCACATTTCATGCACAGTGATAATTCAAAGTGCTTTACATAAAAGGAAGTGAAATAGTCATTAAAAATAATAATAATAACAAGGAATTAAAAAAAAAATAATAATAATAATCACAACAATAAAACAAAATGATATAAAAATTGATTTAAAAAGAATTTAAAACAGTTAATAATAGAAAATGATTATACATAGTGCAATTAGTTTGGACGCAGCACAGTGCTCATTTAACAAATGCACAGCTAATCAGATGAGTTTTGAGTCTGGATTTAAATGTGGCTAATGTTTTAGCACATCTGATCTCTTCTGGAAGCTGATTCTAACTGCGCGCAGCATAATAGCTAAAAGCGGACTCCCCTTGTTTTGTGTGAACCCTTGGTATTTCTAACTGACTCGATCCTAATGATCTTATTGGTCTGTTAGGTTTATATTCTGTGAGCATATCTGCAATGTATTTAGGTCCTAGGCCATTGAGTGATTTATAAACGAATAAAAGTACTTTAAAATCAATCCTAAATGTAACTGGAAGCCAGTGTAAGGACCTGAGGACTGGTGTGATATGCTCAGATTTTCTGGTTCTAGTCAGAATCCTGGCAGCAGTGTTCTGGATGAGCCGCAGCTGTCTATTGGTCTTCTTGGGAAGGAGACCATTACAATAATCCACCTGCTGGTGATAAAGGCATGAACAAGTTTCTCCAAGTCTTGACTGGAAACAAAACATCTAATTCTTGCAATGTTTTTGAGATGATAGTATGCTGATTTAGTTACTACTTTGACATGACTACTGAAACTAAGGTCTGTCTCCAGAATCACACCAAGATTCTTGACTTGATTTTTAGTTGTTTGACCCCTAGAGTCAAGGTATGCATTCACCTTGAGAACTTCATCTTTGTTTCCAAATGCAATGACTTCAGTTTTCTCCTTGTTTCACTGAAGAAAGTGCTGGCACATCCAACTGTTAATTTCATCAATGCATTGGCAGAGGGAGTCAATGGGGCAATCTGGGTATCATCAGCATAGCTGTGATAGGCAATTTGTTTCTTTCTCATTATTTGACTTAGTGGGAGTATATACAGGCTAAACAAGAGCGGTGCAAGAATTGAGCCTTGTGGGACACTACAGAAATAAGTGACTTAAAACCATATTTTTGCTGCTGAAAATACTATTGTTCTAATCATTTTAGTCTCCACTGTATATGTGCAAACACACGAGACAAATGTGTTCTTTAATGCTCTCCCACAGGTGGTCTACAAGAACAATGACTTCAAGCTGGAGCTGTCGCGTCTGGCGATTGAGAGGGACCCTAAGATCAGTCTGCATGGGGACCTGGTGTTCCGCTGCGAGGACGTGGCGGCCCTTGACCCCGTGACCTTTGAGACGGCCGATTCCTACATCACCCTGCCGCGTTGGGACACAAAGAAGACCAGCTCCATCTCCTTCGACTTCCGCACCACCGAGCCCAGCGGCCTGCTGCTGTTCAGCCACGGCAAACCGCAGAGCAGCAAAGAGCAGCGGCCCGGCCGAGAGATGAAGACCGACTACTTCGCCATGGAGCTGCTGGACGGCTTCCTCTACCTGCTGATGGACATGGGCTCCGGCAGCATCAAGCTCAAGACCAGCAACAAGAAGGTCAACGACGGAGAGTGGTGCCATGTGGACTTCCAGAGAGAAGGACGGAGAGGTGAGGAGATGCTTTTCTTGCTTAGATTTTTCCCGCCAAAATACAAAAAAAATTCTTAAATCAAGGAGGATTTTCTAGACAAGTAAAAGAAAAAACAATTAAGTGAGTTTTTGCTTAGAACAAGCAAAATAATCTGCTAATGGGGTAAGCAAAATAATCTCATTTCAAAGAGAAAACAAAGTTATTTTGCTTACCCCATTAGCAGATTATTTTGCTTGTTTCAAGCAAAAACTTACTTTATTTTGACTTGTTTTTTATTTATTATTATTTTTTATTTTTTTTCCTGAAAACAAGACAATAATTTTTACTTAGCTAGAAAATCCTTCTTGATTTAAGATTTTTTTGATATTTTGGCTGGAAACAAGACAAAAAAATCTAAGTTAGAAAAACATTTTTTTGCAGTGCATGCAGGTGATTCATATGGGGAAAGTTACTTTTAAAAGTAATGCATTACATTATTGCGTTACTCTATAAAAAAGTAACTAATTGTGTTAGTTACTTTTTATGGCAAGTAATGCATTACATTACTTTTGCATTACTTTTTGTCGCATGGGCTGGGCTTGCTTATTTATTTTTAATAACAGAAAACTGTTGTTTATACACTTCTCTAATTAACACTGATGACTTGCAGAAAAACAAGTAAAATATTTAATGTTTCTGTAAGTGTTTTATTTTGAGCTTTTTTATTTTTGAAATAATTTTTTTTACAGTATACATAGAGCTGCATGATTTGGTCCAAAAATGTGATTATTTTGGAATATATTGTAATTTCAATTAGAACTGCCATATGATAAACATTTAATCTCATAACAAAACGTCTAAAATTGCTGTTGCTGAAATATCCAGACAAAAGAAACCATTTCAGTAGTAATAATAATAATAACTAGTATTATTATATTAAACTAATTATAAAAAGAAATAAAAATAATAATATTTGATAATAACAATACTTGTATTTTACACAAAATGGTACAATACTAATATTACTCACTTTTAATATCTTGAATTACTCACTTTTAAAGGTAAACCCTCAAGTGTTTTTTGTTGTTGGAAAACTGCAGGGAGATTTTTAGGCGGTTTAGTTGAAATCTCGAAGGTAAACCTGAGGCCGTTCAGTACAGTCACTAAAGAACTAATCTTCCCCTGCACAGACTCATATGCAGTGTTGGGGGTAACGCATTACAAGTAACGCGAGTTACGTAATCTGGTTACTTTTTTTCAAATAACTAGTAAAGTAACACATTACCTTTAAATTAACAAGAAAATATCTGAGTTACTTTTTCAAATAAGTAACACAAGTTACTTTCTTTTCTTATTCACTGACACCTTTCCTGTCCCCATGTTGAGAGAAATTGGGAGTAAGTGCAGAGACATTTTCTTCAGCCTGAGAATTATTACTTTCACTCTTGGTGTGAAAGGGCCTTTAAAATATAACTTTGGGGTTTTTCATCGAACTTTTCACTACACCCACCTAAATAAATAAATAAATAAATAAAAATAATAACAGTTACTGTTTTTGTTGTTTTTCACCCATGTAATCTTGTATTCTAATAAAGATGGTTTTGACACCAATGTTTTAGATACTACTGGAACTTCATAACTCTTAACTGCAATTTCAGTAGCACAGTAAAATCTACTCACCTAATGTAAAGTTCAGACATAACCTACACCTATCAAACAGTACAAGACAAGTAAACAAATTGTGAGCAATATCACAAATAAATACAACAGAACAAAGATACACATGAAATAAACAATGCATTTATTTTCATTTATGCATTTGGCAGACACTGTTGTCCAAAGCGATTTGCATTGCATTGAATGTTTGTATGAATTCATGCATTCCCTGCAAATCGAACCCATTACTTTGATGTCTCTGGCGCCACACTCTATTGTTTGAGCTACAGAAATACCATGCACATGTGTTGAAATATCAACTGAAAATCTCAGGGAAACTTCAGGAAAATCTTTTATCTCGAACGGGTTTGGGAATGACTGCTGTAGAGGATTGACTCCCGCACTTATCGCTCCTAAAGCGCGGCCAACGAGACACCGTTAAACCCCATCGACACTGCGCTCCGCTGCCAAAGGCTGCCTCCATTTGCTGTAATTGGCTAATCGAGTGTAAGACTAGAGGAGGTGGGTGTGTGTCCTGTGGGGAAGAAAGTCCAGCAGTTCTGTAATTGCAATTTAATAGACAATTAAGAGTAAGTCATAAATCTTAGCGATCTGCCGAGAGAGCAGTGCTCACGCCGAAATACAATCAAACTAAAATTTATTCAGACACCTTCAACATTTCTCACACGGTTTATTCGCTATAGTTTAGAAAATGGCAATAAAATATGACAAGAACTCAAGAGTTAAACTGTGTCAGAACAAATTCATTTCAATAATGTCAGATAACTTTGATAGAAAGATATGTAACAAAAAATGGTCAAAGTGTCAAATCAAATTTTTGGTCCCAAATTTGTATCAATTTTACTGGTAGTCCACTGTATGAAGAATTTTTGGGTATAATATGTCACAGTTTACTTTATTTTGCTATCCTCACTTACATAAATCAACTATAGTGTCCTGCACCCACTAGTAAAAAAATATCAAAAATGATATCTGGTGTCTGAGTCATTTTTGGTTTGACTGTATACACATTGCTCCTTCTCCTCCTCAGGGTCCATCTCCGTCAACAGCCGCTCCATTCCCTTCAGCTCTAACGAGGGCAGTGAGATCCTGGACCTGGACAGTGACATGTATCTGGGTGGTCTGCCGGAGAGCCGGCAGGGCCTGATCCTGCCGCCAGAGGTCTGGACGGCGCTGCTCAACTACGGCTACGTGGGCTGCGTCCGCGACCTCTTCATCGACGGCAAGAGTCGAGATGTGCGGCGGCTGGCCGAGATCCAGAGCGCGCCGGGGGTCAGCAGCTTCTGTACGCGTGAGCTCCAGAAGAGGTGCAGCAGCGCCCCCTGCGCCAACGGAGGACAGTGCAAGGAGGGCTGGAACCGCTACATCTGCGACTGCACCGGCACTGGATACCTGGGCAGCAACTGCGAGATCGGTGGGTAAAACCAGTGACACATATCACAAAACACAGGTACTGGTGAAACAGTAGATTTAGATTTATTCTTCACCCAAAAATGAAAATTTGCTAAAAATTTCAGATTAGGATGAGTTTGTTTCTTGATCAGGTTTGGAGAAATGTGTCTCTGCATCAGTGTCTCAGCAATGGATGCTCTGCAGTGAATGGGTGCCGTCAGAATGAGAGTCCAAACAGCTGATAAAAACATCACAATAATCCACAAGTAATCCACACCACTCCAGTCCATCAATTAACATCAGGAGAAGACAAAAGCTGAAACAAATCCATCATTAGGATGTTTTTAACCCTAGTAATGCTTCCTCCAGTGAAAAAGTGTTCTGGTCTGAATCAGGAGAGAAATCTGCACAGATCAAGCAGCGTTTACAAGACAAAACAGCTCTAAACAAATATGTGGCTGGATTTTGATGTGAGAGACAACAGGAGATGCACTTTTATGGATGTTATTATGGATTATGGACTCGTATTTTAGACATTAAAACTGTCTTAATGATGGATTTGTTTCAGCTTTTGTCTTCTCCAGATGTTAACTGATGGACTGGAGTGCTGTGGATTATTGTGATGTTTTTATCAGCTGTTTGGACTCTCATTCTGACGGCTGCTCTCTTGGTAGATTTATGACATTTCTCCAAATTTGTTCCAATAAACAAACACCCACTTGAGATATAACTGGTCATGTTTACCAGGATAGCTATTCACCAAGATGCACATTTTGACAATTATGTGTTTATATGTCGATTCAACTGCAAGAAGAAATGAAAGAGAACTCAATTCAGAATTCAGGCGTTGTTTGAATGAAGCGGGTTTACGTGTGCCTGCTTCGGGTGTGCGAGCATGTATAGAGTTCTGTTTCACATCATCTTGTGATTAAATGGTTCAAAAATATTTAAACTGGCAAGACTTAAAACACGTGCAAAACAATCGGTCAACTGTCCTGACAGGATAACATGTAAATCTCATTTTATATTGCATTGAAGTCTCATTCTGTCGCTGTAGTGTCTTTCAGCGGTTATATTTAGCACTAGCATGAGCCCATCCGTGACGTTTTTATCAGGCACACACAGAGCTGTGAAGCACCGCCGTTCGTGCTTCATTTCCTGCGCTCCGCTCTCTGGACGCACGCGTGCGGCCCGCTGTCGCGTCCTGATTCATGTTGGCGGGGAAAGAGCCGATGTCACGAGCCTGGAGAAGCACTGGAGCAGCGATGCTCACCACAGCCATCTGTGCCGCCTTTAACGACTCCAGCTGGCACAAGCTGCTCCGTCTCGAAGGGTGACGACACCCGCTCTCAGGCCTCCGATATCAGCGTTTCAGCTCTGAATCTGCAGACTGTCTGCTTGTTTCACTGACATTGAGCTCAAGGGCCTTAAACGCAGAATATTCCCCCTCTCCGTGGTTCTGATTCATAGTGTTTACTGTCAGAGCTCAAGCAGGTGGGTAATTAGGGCTGATTTGGATTCAGCTGCATTTGCTAACTGTTTAAGAGAAGCCCGTTTGTTTTATTAAACATATTTATTTCCATCTTTTTAACAGCCAGATGTTGTGCTGTGAAGTAAAGCTGTTTTATTTACCGTGTGTCATGTTGCTGATCTCTGAAGGCCGATTAGAAGCAGCTGTACAGCAGCACTTTGCTGCCACCAAGCGTCTCCAGACAGAATTACACTAAAGATCAAAGCAAAGCACAAGATGTTCACTCAGATGTGTTCAGTGTGTGTTTGTACTGTAGAAAGCTCGTCATTATTTGTCAGACGTGTCAATGGTAGGCAAATTGACACCATTTAATGCCTTTAAACATACCGATCGTGTAAATGTATTCTGCAGTAAAAATATATATTTATATATTATTTATGATATTTCTATTTACAATTACTGACAAATTCATATATATATATATATATATATATATATATATATATATACACATACATATATATATATATATAAATTGAATGTGATTACATTTTTTGTGATTATTAAACATAGTGTATAACACACACACACACACACACACACACACACACACACACACACACACACATCTATCTCAAAAATCCGGTTACTGGAAACCTTTTTGACATATGCTTCCCTATTTATTTATTTATTTATTTATTTATTATTGTTGTGCTTTATAAAGGCTAATGCGATGTGAATCATTCTCTCATAGACCTTATAGAACTATAAAACCAGGGTTTATCTTGTGTTTATTGTATGTTTATGGTGTGTGTTGATCTGTGTGTTTATCGTATGTTTATCACGTTTATTGTTTTCTATTGTTTGTTAATGTGTGTTTATATCATGTGTTTATGGTATGTTGTTTATTTATGGTGTTTTGATGTGTGTGTGTGTGTGTGTGTGTGTGTTTATCATTTGTTTATTGTTCCTATTGTGTGTAAATGTGTTTATATCTTGTGTTTATGATGGGTTGATGTGTGTGTTTATTTTGTGTTAATATCATGTGTTTACAGGGTGTGTTTATTGTGTGTGTTTATATTGTGTGTTTACAGTGTGTGTTGATCTGTGTTTATGCTGTGTGTTTACGGTGTGTGTTTATATCATGTATTTATGCTGCATGTGTTTGCGGTGTGTGTTTATCGTATGTGTTTGCGGTGTGTGTTTATTGTGTGTGTTTATACTGTGTGTTTACAGTGTGTGTTGATCTGTGTTTACGGTGTGTGTTTATATCATGTATTTATGCTGCATGTGTTTGCGGTGTGTGTTTACGGTGTGTTTATATCATGTATTTGCGCTGTGTGTGTGCAGAGGCGACGGTGCTGAGCTATGATGGCAGCATGTATCTGAAGATCCTGATGCCCAGCACGCTGCACACGGAGGCGGAGGATGTGGCTCTGCGCTTCATGTCTCAGCGGGCGTATGGGCTGCTCATGGCCACCACCTCCAAAGAGTCGGCCGACACGCTACGGCTGGAGCTGGAC